>VYZV01005035.1:95492-171511 GCA_013401275.1 Pandion haliaetus | reverse complement strand
CCCCCCCCCCCCCCGAGGATGGAAACCAAATCTGGGTAGACGTGGGTTCAGACAGCTGATGTTGTGCGGGAGGGCAGCGTGCTGCTGAGCTGCTGGGCATCTACGGAGATAATCTCCACCGCTGCAATATTGCCGTCAGGCCCACTCCCTTCAGAGCAGCAGAATTGAGCAAATGTGCGGTAAATGAGCTTTGCAAATACGCTTTTGCGGTTTTCTTGCTTCCCCGCCACCCCTTTCCCGGCTCCTGCTGCGTTTCTGCTGCTCTGCCTTGCTCTCCAAATGTCAGGCTCTGCTCTTTTTTTCAGCATGAGCAGCTCGTAAGGCAGTTTTGTGCACACACGTGCTTGCACGTGCATGCAAAGGGTCTCAACAAATAGCTGTGCAAGCCAAGCTCTGTGTCCTAATGCAGTACATCTCCAAATAATGAAGGGAACTGTGAAGACATACATGGGTGGAAGGAGAGAGCTGGTGACTGTTGCCCTGTGTTTCAGAGACTGTCACCCACCCCTGGGTTTAGGGATGGGAATTGTTTGTCCCTGTCTTTTGAGGGATTGACCTTATTCAGTGTGCTCCAGGGGTCTTGCTGGGGTGCCAGCATGGTGTATTCATTTGCTCCAAGCCCAGGCAATGGTTATACTGACAGCCTCCCCGTTTTTCAAACCTGCCTTGGTTTTCATCATGTTGATAAGTCACTTCCAGCTAGGCTTGGCCCGCAATTGTAAATCCAACTTGAAAGGGTAATGGGAAGGAGGGAAGAGAGAAGAGGAGAAAATTAAGTCGGCCACCTCCTGCCCAGCCTGCATGTATGAGCAACCAAGACTCATCATGTGTTTGGAGGCACCTTCTGCTTAGATGACCTGGGATCCGGCTATTTGTGTTAGGGTGGCCACCAGCACTGCCTTCATACTGGTATTTAAGGAGGAAAAAAAGGAGTTTGTAACTGCTAGGCTGGTATGTTCATCCAAGGCATGTTTTTTAGCAATTCTCAGTTCATTACCAAGAGTGGAAGATGTAAATATCTTTCCCTAATTAGTAAATCTTTATTTAGAGGTAAGTTGAGAGCGCAGTGCTCTGAGCTTTGGAAAAAGAGGGACTTACCTTTGCTTTGTACCATAACCAGACCTTGATGAGCAATCTGAATGGGGAATGATTTCTGCTGTGTGTGATTTGGAGGACCCCAAACCTACACGGGTCAGGAGCTACTGAGCCAGCACTTGGGAAATCACTCTATTAAACATGCTGGAAACACATGGCCAGATGTGTGTGTGTAGTTTTCTCAGCCTCCCAGGAGAAAACGCTGCCCTCTCTGAGATGTGCTGCCCATGCCTCACCTTTGAGGTAGGCTGAGAGGGTTAAAGTATAAAGCTGTTCCACTGCAGTGGCTAGCTGATGGCCCGTGAAGCATCGCAGGGATTTTCAGCTGGTTGGTGAAATAGCGGGACAGGTGGATATTTTGTTTTCCTGTATATAATTTGTGCGTTTGGGGAAGGAAATTTTGCAAAGAGGTTGTTTCTTCTGGTATGAGTCCCTGGGGACTACGGCACTGTGGTTCATCCCAGTCCTCGCAGTCAGCAGGGAAATGGGTGTTGGGGCTAAAGGCCAGGTGTCATACGAGTGGGGCTGTCTCTGCCCTGTGGGACGTAGCTGCAGCTTTGCCTCTGAGCACATCTACCTTGCGTGCAAACTCCTGCTCAGGGCTGAGGGCTGCGTGAGCTTCAGGGGATGGGCTGGGAGAAAGCTGGAAGCCTGCATCATCCTAACATGGGTGGGCCAGTCAGGTATTCTACCACATGTCACAGGGAACCTTCTCTGCAAGGCTTTCCCTTGATGACCTCATTTCCGAGGGCCTTGAACACAAGACCTAACCCTATCTGCAGGGCAACTGGTACTTTTTCAGCAAGGTTGCACCTCCAGAGCACATGCTTTGTCATCAGTCCCTCATCATCATTTTGCTGCGTGCTTGCATGTCATCTTCGATCTGCTCAGATGATGTCAGGAGGGGGTCAGCTCTTCTCTGGAAGACGGCAGAACTGTTTTTCACTTTTAGTTGTATGAAGTAGTGAACCTTCACCACATAATTTTCTTATTGCGAGCACCTCTGGGAAAAAAAAAAAAGGTATAAGTGGCTGCCTTGTGCTGACCAGTCTCTGTGGGGCATACAGGGGTGTTGGTGGTCCAAGCAGCAGTGATCGTGCTTTCTGCTTGCACCTAACGTGCCTCTCCAAGGAGCCTTATCTCTGTGCATCTGGTAGGTTGGGTTTGGGAGCTCAAGAGGCAAGCAGAGGCTGGAAGAAGAGCAAGAAGAAGCCCAATCCCTGGCAGGAGGGTACCTGGTAAGGAGAGGAGAAGGCAGCCTAGAGGAGAACTTCAGGAAAGGTGGGTGGCAGGGACAGGAGAGCCAAGCCTCACGCCAGCAGCAAGTCACATCCCTTCTGCACGTTCGCACTTGAGGCTGGGCTGCGGCAGGCATGGTTGGTTTTTTTTGGGGGGGGGAGGGAGCGTTGGTTAAAAAGCCTCATTGGAGTGTTATGGAATTGGAATGTGAAGGGTAATTGAGCTGAAAGCCATTCTCTTCCTACAGCCCGTGCTTCAGGACCTGCTGAAGCACCCTCAAATGCCAACCCAGGAATCTTGCTGGAAGAGAGGGAGGCAGGGGGAGCACCCCCTCGGCTGGGTACCCTCAGCCACCCTCCTGTGCCCAGTGCTTGTGGGCAGTAGTAGGAAATGGTCCCTATAGGGGTGATGTGGAGGAGAAGCTGGACTAGTGACAGACAAAGGTTTTGTGTGAGACAGGCACAGAAAGGCAAATACGTTCCTGAGCTGCACTCTCCATTCTTGCAGGCATCATTCTGCTCTCCAAATGAGTCCCCACAGCTCGGATGGCATCTCCCTGCATCCATCTGTGGTCACATTCTCCCACTGCACCCCTTCCCCTGCAGGATGTCAAGAGCAGAGCCCCAACAAGCAGCTCCATGCCCCTTCCTTGAGACACCTCTTGTGCAAATGCCACCCATGCGTGGAGAAAGGCTCCAAAGCATTCACTGGCATGGCCAAATGGGTGCTATCTTTGAATAATTGGAAGGATTACATTAATAAAATTAAAAAAAGAAATAAGGAAAGTGGCTAGTTGGGATGAATGTCATTATTAAATGTACCTGTGAGATGTTAGTCACTGCTCTGGTCCCCTGCCTATCTAATGGGGGGAGCGTGGAAGGGGATGAGGTCTTGGAGAGCTGCCGACACGATGGCAAGGAGGGGATTAGCAGAAGACCTCTCCGTTTTGGACCTCCAGCACAGCGATAGCGTGAAGTGCGTGGCCCGATTGTGTACCTTGTTGTGCGTTATTGATTGCTGAACAGGCGCAGTTAAGTGCCTCTCATTAATATTTGTTTTGGTCTTTTCCCTGAATTCCGATGAGCGGAGGAGATGCTTCTTATCTCTCTCCTGCAGGTTTTCTTTCTAGAGGATTCCTCTGGCTGGTGACAAACCTGGGCTTTGTAGCCTCTTGTCCCGCTTCCGGGAGGAGGGGTGAGTTAGTAGCTGACACAAAACCTTGGGAACTCTGCAGAAAGACAGCAAGAAACCAAAATTAACACAAAATTAAGAGGCAAAAATGCTCTGCTTGTGTCACGCAGATGAAATATGGATTTCCAGGCTTGGCTGGCTATGTAAATCTCTTAAAGGGATTCTTTGGGCACATAGGTCATGCTGGCTAAACTGTATGAGCAAGGATGAATGGTGTGAGCTGTGGAGCAGGTAGCCAGGGCCTGCTTCCCAGTCAGTGCTTTTGTAGCTGGTTTTGAGGTTCCAAATTGAGAGCAGAGGCTGTGGCCAGTGGATGTATTGTCCTTATCTTCTGGGCTGTCATTGTGACGTTGGTCCTTCAGCATCTCGCATCGCCTAGAAGATGGCTTTCTCTTTGTTTCCATTCATTTTTCTGTTCTGGGGATGAGGCCTGGTTTGTGCATGCCTATGCCCATCTCCCACTTACTATTTTTGACAAATGCCTGCACCTCAGCATCGCATTGTGGTGGTGCCACTCTGGCATCATGCTTGTATGTATCAGATGTTGCTTTTGAGGCAGCCTGCCATGTCCACATGTGTTGAGAAGCTGCCTGCAAAGGTTTCTCACCTCAGCTGCTCAGTTTGCCTCCCTGAACAACAACCTTCTTGCAGAGCAAGGCATGCAGGAGGTTGTCCCACCTGTCATGTCACGTGCTGTTTGATGTCCTAGGTCTGGAGTGGGTCCTTATTTCTCTCCTCTATCCCTAACCCTGGTGTGCAGTGGATGACTCTTCTCTTTGGTTTTTGTCCCCCTTCTCCCAGGTGACAGGGGACTCTAGATGGCCATGCAGGTCTGAACTGTTGGGTTACGGCCAGTCTCTCTCATCAACTAAGTCATGAAAGGTGTTTCTGAAACTTGACTGTAGCTTAAGTAGGGCAAAGCACTGTTTCTTTCTGTCTTGTATAAAATGCCTTGTTTGTTAGGCTTGGCTAAACCACAACTCTCCACCCAAAGCTATTGAAATGATTTTGAGTAGCCATTTCTTTCTATTCAGGTTGTGCTCCCAGGCACTTAGGTGCAGCTCTTGAAATGAAAGATTTCTGGTATGCCCTAAAGCAGTGAAGAGAGCTATTTTAATGTGGTTGCTTCTCTGGCTTTTCAATGGAGAGTTGGGTTCAGGTCTGCTATAAAGTGATATTAGAGTCCATGGAGCATGAGAAACTGCATTTGTTTGCGGGTTACAAATGAAGACCTGTCAAAAACCTTTTTAAGCAGTGACAGAAGTTTTCTTTTTCATGATACATTTAACTTCAAGGCTTTGCCTCCCGAGGAGGCTTGGCTCTTCTCTTTCTCCCTTTCTACGAGTTTGGAAAAATACAGTTGGCAAAAGTTGCTCTTGTCCTTTACCTCCCCATCCATTTGGTGGGGTGTTTGGATCTTCTGGTGTGTTCTTGCTTCTGGAAAACAGTGTGGCCAGGAAGGAAGGGGGTGGATGAGCACTGGGAGAGGGGAAATGGGACATGGACCCCTCCTTGTGCCTGAGGCAAGTGCTTTACCAGCTTCTTGTGGGAAAAGGGTGCAGGTTATTTCCATTGATTTGGTGTCAAGAGATATTTTTCAAAGCGTAAATGTGTTTATAGGATTTCTGTCCTTTTGTTGTAAGAAGTAGGACATCGTTCCTGGACACAGGAGTCTGCTAGAAGAGTGTCACATCAGTTCTTCATCAATGTGTTTCATGTTGCAAGCCCATTCCTAGGTGTGCTATGCAGGTGGCATGTGAAACATGGTATTGTTCATTGCCATCCACTGCGACTGAACCTTTTATTCAGTGCAGGCTGTGGACAGGCATTGGGAAGCTGGTTTCAGGCACCATACCTCAACTTGCGTGCTTCTGGCCATGCCCGTGGCTTCCTTTTGAGCAGCTGAAACATCTGCCTGGCTGTGGGTTTAGGAATATGATACGACTGGATGTGTCAGAGTTGATGGGATTAGTTTTTGTTCCCCCCACCCCGAGTCTCAGCTCAAGAGTTGTCTTAAAGCATTTGCAGGGAGGGTAAGAAATTGTCACAACCAGTGTTTTCGTGCAAGCTCAGGAATGTGGGTGCTCCCCTCTCCACCTGCAGATTAAATGCCACGGGAGGATAGGGGATGCCAGGCTGTGGGCTGATGGGTTTCAGTCCTGATGCAGAGACATCATCGCCTCTGGTTTAGGTCTTTCTGCACCAGGACTGTGAGGAGTGACCACACATTTTGTCTTTCTCCCATTTACAGCACTTTCATTACTATACCTGTGGAAAATCAGTGTTGTTTGTAGCCTTCCTTAGGCCAGTTGGTTCTAACGATGTCCTGCAAATAATGAGCAGAGATGCTTTACAGGAGGAGATGTTAATCTCCAGCTGTTGAGCTACCCAGAAAAGTTCCTCGCTTTGAAGGGGGGATAAAATAATAGTGGTACTCTGTGCTCCAGCTGAGCAGGTCTCATTACTAATTAGCGAGGGATCTTTGTTAGGAGAGGTTTCTTGCCATGAGCTGCCAGCCCTTTGTGTGCCATGCTGCTGTGCTGCTGCTGCTCCTCGGGTCCCAGGTGGGGTCATGGCTTTGGTGGGGCTGGTGGGTTGTGCCAGCAGGCACCCTGGGAGAGATGTTTCCAGCTGCTCCTGGTCCGTGTAGGACAACGGGCCGGTGTTACGTGAAACAATAGCCACGTGTCTGATATCCACAGGCAACATGCTTCTGTGGCCGTATACTTCACCACCTGCATAAGGTCTGTCACAGCTGTGCTTGTTGTTCCATCAGAGTACCACATTTTAAAATAACCCAGATAAAATAACACAACAGAAGATGACAGTTCCCTCTAAAGCCTTGGGACTGACCCACAGCCCTGCAGAAAAGTGCCTGCAGCCTGGTAAGATGGAATCAAACCCTATGAAATAGCAACAATTTGCATCCTCTTAACACAGCTGATACTCAAAGTTAAATGGATCCTGCTTGAACGTGAACTTGAACCCAAGCTGGCAGGAAAAGCTCAGCCAGCTATGTGTCAGCCTCCCTCCTTCATGTTTGCTGTGTGCAAATCTCTGGGAAGACCATTGGGGTTGCCACCCACAGCAATTAGGATGACTTACAGAGAAGATGGTGGTCCTCTGTTTCCTTTTGTGTTCTCCAGGATGAACCAGAGTCTCTCCTAAGGAAGCTGCACCACTGTAAAAGAGGAGTATTTGTGTTCCTGCAGCTCTTTCTTAAAGAAAGGATTGGATAAAGGGCTTCATAGCTGTTCTGGGTTTGCCTGCCTCAGTTTTCTTAGACATCTTCTTTCTTCCCCTCCTTTTGCCTTGTGCAAGGGGTGGGCATCCCTTGGCTTTGGAGTTGGTGGAGCAGCTCCTGCTGCCCACCGACTGCGTGACGTTGGAGTGGAGGGGGTGAGGCACATCCAGGGCTGGCCGGGGTGCCTGTGGCAGCATTTCTACTTGTCTCCAGGTCATGGAGGTGGAGGAAAGATGCCAAGATGTAATCTGTTCTGGGCAGTAGACAGGTAGGACCAACTCCTGCTTTCTGTCTTCCAGGGGCTGTGAGTACAGGTGCTCATGGCTAATGCCGTGGAACTGCCCCTGCTTGAAAAACTGCCCCTTCCCCCCTGCCCCCCCCCCTTTTTTTTTTTTTGCTTAGGTCCCTTTCGTCCTGATTTCGGAATTATTAGCAGAATAGATCTTGCTTGCTTGCAGCTTGGCATACTCCTGCTCCGTGGCTCTTCTCGTCCTGGGTACCTGTGTTCCTACCAGGTGCTCTGGCTGCTTGAGACCGTCTGTCTTTGGGATCCTGGGGTCCACAGGCATGTCTGATTGCTTCAGAGCCTGTTCCTTGTAGGTCATATCACGTTCCCTGCCGTAACGGTGAATGGAGGACCCCAAACATTTCCCCCTCTTCCTTGTTGTCTTTTTCCAGGAGGGATATCTCTAACAAAGCTTGCTAGTTGCGGGTCATATATTTTGGGTTGGCATGGCAAAAGTTCTTTTGTTTAACAGATCTTTTATCGGGGTTGATTTTCTATTGCTTTTTTCCCTTTGGGTGTGCTTGGGGGAATTTATTCTTTTGAACAGGTTTATTCCTGTGTCAGGTATTGGTTTTAAAAGGCTTGGGCGGGGGGGGCTTTGATTTGATGCCTGGAAAATGTATTTGGTTTCTGGTCCCCTCCTGGGTCTGGGAGGAAGGGAGGAAGGGAGGGAAAAGGGGCAGAAACTGCAACCTCTTCTGCCTGTCTAGCAACAGTTTTCTGATCTTGTGTGTGTTTCACACTCGCTTTTCTTCCACTGTCACCACCAGCTGAGTCCTGCCGGTGGTCCTGCAGGAACCCTAGTGCAGATAAGGTGCCAGACGTCTCCTTGTATATTTTAAGTGGCACATCTCTAATTCTTGCAGGTAACCTGTACCAGCACAGTTAGCCGTTTGCATGTCTGCTGGCTGCCATTACTATTTCTGGTGGAGCTGTACTGGTGTTATCAGCTGTAGCAGTATCTGTAGAAATAAGTGCTTTTTCAACTCTTGTGAAAGTGTGAAGACAGTGATTTCACTCACAGAAAACGTGTGAGCTAAATGAAGTTCCCATCCAAAGACTAGGGGAATGGGGGCTCAGAGACAGGATGATTTTCCCCCCACCCCACCCCAGTGCTATTTTGCCTTTATTTCTCTATTATGTTCCACAAGTCTTGAGTTTCTCATAAATGGAACTAGAAATGGGGTTTTGGTTTTGTGATTTGGTTAAATTGCTAGGAGGGATTAAATTGAGAAATACCTCCATACATCTCCCTTGCAGTTAAGGGCAAATTTAACCACTGATTCCAGAGCTTCCAAAAATGGCTTTGTCTGAAAATGAATTTTGGCCTCTCAAAGTTCAAACATTTATTCTGAGCCAGAAATATACACAGATTTGCTCTCTAATTTAATAAAGCCATCCAAATAATATGATTTCTCCCATAACCATCGTTTATGTTTCACAGTGAAATGATAATGAGAAAGTCATTAGAAGTAATAAACAAAACAAAACCCATACAGCAAATCCTTCACCGAGCCTGACTGATGGGAAGAAGAAGAGCGTTTGAGTCTTAGGCCACATAATGTTTGCTGGGTGCAGCTGTTTTGAAGTAGATGCGTTCTTGAAACGTTATTATGCTTGTTGCATTTTAATGGGATTTTGCTGGCGGAGCAGGTGGGCATCAACAGTGCATGGGAGCAGACCTGCAGTTGGGTTAAGCACTACACCAGTGCCAAGTTGGCATTTCTTCTTTCACCTCTTGGGGGCTGGCTACAACGGATGATTAACGGGCTTCATTCATTCCTCCAAAGCCTCCTCCTTATCACGACTTTGACAAGGTGCTTTTGCTTTAATTTCCTGGTTAAGACTTAAACCAAGCGCACACTGAATGTGTAGAGAATAAGAACTGCATCAAGATATCAAAAGTCCTCTCTCTTCTTTTTGTCCATAACAGTATGTGCACTTTGGGCTGCAACCTGAGTATTTGTTTCTGGGTTATCCTCATCGAGGCAAATTTTCCTTTGACTTCAGTATTTTGCTTCAGTGGGTGTGCTTAGCTTTAATAGCTCTTTATCATTAAGAGCATTTACTGTTGCTGTATCTCCCTTCTGTTACCCTTCTGCTACCTGGCTGTGGCACTTAAGGACACGGTTTAGTGGTAGACTTGGCAGTGTTAGGTTTACGGTTGGACTCAATGATCTTAAAGGTCTTTTCCAACCTAAACGATTCAAAGATTCTGTGACTTGACATCGCTTTCCCTGCTGTGAAGTTGTTCCAGCTGGGACCATGTGAGGTGACTGCCCCATATCGCCTTTGTTTTGGGATGCTGGGAGTACAAAGCAGAGGTGGCCAGAGGGATAGTGTGATGTTGTTGGGTGTCTGCTGCCTGTGCCGGGGCTGTGCCGTGGGATGATGCTGTGCTGGGTGGTGAAGTCCTGCCTCTGGCACAGCCTTTCCAGAAGTGATGTCACTGCGGTTATTTGGCCAATGCTGTTATGCCAGAGCTGGAATGGCGTTTGTTCTTTTTGGTGCAAAATAGCCCACATCTGTTGCTGCTGAGCATTCATTCACTGCCTCTCATCCAGGCTTTGGAGGAGGGATAGGATCTCGGGAACAGCTGATATCTGGTGGTTTGTTGGGACTGTGGGGCTTCCTTACAGGTCTCATTCATTGGTTTTCTGATTTGAGGACACTTTTTGTTGATTTTTCTGCTTTCAAAATCACAGTGAAGGTATGTAGACCCAACATAAGCCTGTTTTCTTTGTTCTCTTAATTATAATTTTAAATACAACAACGTGAGCTGCTCTTCTGTGTAGAGTCAGGTCTGCAAACTGGTTATGCTGAGGGCACAGATAGATCCTTGTCGTGGTTTTGGTTTCAGCCCAGCCGGTACCAAAGCACCACAAAGCCGCTTGCTCACTCCCCACCCTTGGCCCTGGCCACCTTGGGATGAGGAGAAAATCCAAAGGCAGGCTCGTGGGTCGAGACAAGGACTGGGAGGGATCACTCCCCACTTACGGTCACGGGCAAAAGACAGGGTCAACTGGGGGAAGAAACAAAATCCATTTAATTTACTACAAATCAAATCAAAACCAAGGATATTAGGAAGGAAAACCAAACATCAGAACACCTTCCCCCCACCCCTTCCGCCTTTCCGGCTCAGCTCCATTCCCGGTTCTCTCTCCCTCCTCCCCCCGGCGGCACAGGGGCACAGAGGATGGGGCTTGCGGTCAGCTCGCCACAGGTTGTCTCTGCCTCTCCTTTCCTCAGGGGGAAGATTCCTCACTCATCCCCTGCTCCACCGTGGGGTCCCTCCCACGGGAGACAGTCCTTCACCAACTTCTCCAACGTGGTTCCTTTCCACGGGCTGCAGTTCCTCACAAAATTCCCTGGTGCGGGTCGTTTCCACTGGCATCAGTTCTTCCCAAACTACCCTGGCGTGGGTCCTTTCTGCGGGCTGCTGTTCAGTCACACACTGCTCCAGCGCAGATTTTACCACGGAGTCACGGCCATCTTGGGGAGCCTCCGCTCCACCGTTCACCTCCATGGGCTGCAGGGGGACAGCCTGCCGTCTCCCCACGGGCTGCAGGGCCATCAGCCTCCTCAGGCGCCCCTCCTCCCCCTCCTTCTTCACTGACCTCGATATCTGCAGAGGTGTTCCTCTCATGTTCCAACCCCCACACACTGCAGGTTCCCCTTCTTAAATCTGTTCTCCCAGAGGCGTTACCACCGTTACTGATGGGGTCGGCCTGGGCCAGAGGCAGGTCTGACTTGGAGCTGGGGGAGCTTCCAGCAGCTTCTTACAGGAGCCACCCCTGCAGTCCCATCCCCCACCACCAAAGAAAACCGTGCCACACAAACCCATAACAATCCTACAAAATATGTGCTTTCTCCAACCATGGCCACTGCACCAACTCTTTCTATTTAGCTCCTGTGCTTAAGAGAGCACGATGTCTGCTTGCAGTCAGCGGATGCAGAGTGCCACAAGCTATGGAGGTCTCTGTAGGTATGAAAGGTCTCCTCCTTAAAGCTTGTTTTTCCTGCTCCCACTTGAACTTTCCTTATTTTTTGTGCTGGTTGCTGTTTTGTTTTAGTCTGTTGACCCTCCCCAGTCACTGGGTAGTTGCTATGTGTGTGTAAAGGTTAAAACCCATGTGTTTTGTGAAACTCAAAAATGGAAGGGTTGAGTCGCCCTTTTCTTCTTTGTTCTGTTTTTTTGGGGTCATCTTGCTTTTTGCTGTGAAGGACAGTCACTTGCCTGGAAAGCTTGCGGGGAAGGGATGCTAGAAGCAGCAAGGTTTAGCAGTGCAAAAGGTTTGGCTAGCGTGGGGTTGGATGGAAGAGTTTTCTGTTGCTGTACACTTTTCTCAGCTCTGCTGTCCTCTGTCCCTCATCCCTGGGCTTCACTATCCTCCTAGCACCCAGAGATGCTCCAAGGGCTGTTTGTGACACTGAGCCAGGCATGTCAAAGCTCCTCCGAGCTGGAGGCTGCATGTGCGGCTCCCTCTCTACTCCTGTCCAAGAGGGTTAATGAGTCCTCAGTTTTCAACCGTTCTCCCCTGACCTGAGCTAAGTGCTAGCAAATAGCTCCTCCAATGAAAAAACAAAACCAAAAAAACCCCCAACCAAACAAAAAGGCAGCTCATTTTTTGTTCCTCTTGTATACATTTAATAAAAAATAAATAGTAATGGAAGAAACTCTGCTGGAAGAAGGTTTCAGAGAGCATGTCTTCTGCATTGCTCTTTTCCTGCTGTATAGCTTCTGTCCAGGCTGATGAACTAAATGATGCAAAACTAGAGATATAACAGCTCTTTTTACCTTCCTTTGTAAAAGAAATAGTACATCCAAGCTGTCCCTGGACAAATTATTGCCTGCTGACATTTCAAAAATTGCTCTTTTAGGGTCCTCTTCACTCCCTTCTTGCTTGCACTGTGATCTCCCTCCTCTCCCCTCCTAAAAGAAAATCTTATTTATGTTTTCACCTTCGAAATTTTTTTTTTTTAAAAAAAACCCAACAAACCAAAACCAGGTGTGCACACACTGGAGCTGCATGGTGGTCAGAGAGGAGACAGTTGTTCTGGCTTTTACTCATTTTTCCTACCCAGATATGCTGTTAGCAATTGGCTATCCCCTGAGAAAATGAGACTCCTGGGTCTCCTGGCTGCTTTCATCCAGGGGGAACTTCTGTATTTTGAGTGCACTTAGTAATAAGTCAAACATGAGTTTCCCCCAAGCCAGTGAGAGCAGCTTCCAGCCTGTGTTTTCAGCAGCCTGCTTTTGGCAGAGAGCTGCTGGGTGCGTGAAACCTGTGCTCGATGAAAAGCTGAAATGCCCAGAAGCATGCTTGTCAAAAATGAGCTCCCTTCATGTTCGGAGGGCAGATCTTTGGCTGGAGGTGCATGAATTTGTGTTTTCCAAGAGGCTGATCTTAAGGATGCTTTTGCAGGTGTACGCCTGCCGTATCAGGGAAAAGCGAAGTGATATTGTTGTGCTGTGTTGTCATCTTAGCTGCTAGGATGCTCAGATGCTCAGCTCTCCCTGGAGAACAGGATGGTTCGTGTGGGTAATGGGCTCTGCTGGGGCTGAAAACAGAAGTAATCATCACTTGGGAGTGCTGGAGGAGATCCTGGTGGCTTCCCGTGGCTTTATGGAGAGGTGCAAAACAGATATACTCATAATTTTCTGGGGATGTCGAAGGCTCTGTAGAATGGACCTTGCGTGTGGCTACAGCGCGAAGGAGTTGAGCAAAGCATTGAAACTGCTATTTAAAAGATGCTGATGGAACATGACTGTCTTTTGTAGGAAATAAGGGGAATTGACAAATCTATTTTGTTAATGACTGTAGGGATGCTTTGGGTATGCTGGCAAAAACAAAAGAAGAACTGTAAACCCACATTTTGGCCCGCTGCCTCTCTTTGATGCATTTCTGATAGCAATGCCGGTGCAGAGGCCAAAATGCAAGAGCCTGGTTACCTAAAATCCCTTTTGGGATGTTACCTGGCACCTTCCACCCTCAGGGCAGGGTGCACCCCACAAAGAGCAGAGCTCCCTTTTGTAGCGGGGATCTTGAGCCTTTGCTGGAAAGGTGTGAGGAAGATGAGGGGTGATGGGGCAGCCGTGTTTTGCCACCCGGCTTTGCAGATCCTTGCAGAGATGTGGCAGCTTCCCCAGGCTAAATGCTCACCTTTGGAAAAGGCCCAGCATCCCTACAAAGGCAATTCTCATTCAGCAAACAGTCGTTTGGAAATAGTCAGTCATCAGGCTCTTATGGATCTTTCAAGCCCCTTTCTCTCCCTAATAATCCCACCTCTTGGGAGGTATTGATTCTCCGCTGTTGGCTGCCTCTTGGTATTCCGCAGTCCATTTTTGTCTGTGTAAATCGCTGCGCTGTCATTTTCACGTGGCAATTACCTACTCTCTATTTCTTTCATCCCGAGTCCTTTGCCAGAGATCTAAACTACGTATTGACAAACCACGCTGGAAGAAAGAGAGGGGTCGGGGTTTGGGAAGAAATTTTACACAACAAACTTTGGGGAGAGTTTCCCCTGGGGTGTGATCATCTTGAAGGTGCTCAGTCTGTTGGTTTTTTTTTGTTTTGGCTTTGGTTTGTTTTTTTGGGTTGGTTTTTTTTTGGGTTTTTTTTTTTTTTGGTCCAGCACAAGCGGGATGCTGCAGCTCCCCAGCCTACAAATGTGACTTTATGCCTTGCTTTTTGCTCTTGCTGAAAACGTAGGAAATTCTTTGCCTTGCTGCTGTGCAAAGGATCAGCCTGGAGAACTGGGACAGCTGTTTTCCAAGCCATGCTTGATCCTCCGCTGGCGTATAAGCATCCATCTACATGAGCTGTGGCCTGCTATAGAGAGGTACCAAGTTAAGTTAGGCCAAACACAGGCGTCTGAGCAAGCTGTGCTTTGGGTAGACAAAAGCCCAAGGTGCATGATAATGCAGACCAAAATCAGCAGCTCTGTCTACCTGAGGGGTTTGGGGCAAAAGTTTCCCCATGCTGTTGCTCTGAAGAGCTTGGGTCTGTGCGTGGTTGCAGCAGGGCTGGGGTGCTGATGGAGAAAGCCAGGTGGAAACCTTAGGACGTGTCTCTCTTTCAACAGAAGCAGTTAGGATCAGTCAGCATGGGTTTTAGTTGCTCACTGTCTCTTGTGCTATAAGCTGGTGCCTCATGTGCACAGAGGTCAGTCACCCTGACTTGTCACCTGAGACAGTGGCTTGGCTTTGGGCAACCTGAGGGATCCCGCAAGCATCTGGGTGAGATGCTGTCAGCAGCTGCACATGGGGATGGGGTTTGTCAAGCATGGGAAGTGGCGGGCTGTGGCTCCGCAGGGTGTGCTGGTGAGCAGGGACGGGGCTGCACAGGGGTGCACTGGAGACTGGGTGCTCATAGACCAGCAGCATTGTAGGCAAAAAGGACAGGCACCTTCCAATCTTCATGATCTGTTTACTTTTCCAGTCTGAATTACAAGGAAAAGGTCTGAAAATGCCTTTAAAAAATGAAACCAGATTCATACTGACATTTCTAGGTCCCAAGAGTCACCAGGGAGAGCAAATGCCTGCAAAAACAGGTTTCAGAGGCCCTTTTGTTACCACAGCAGGTTTTCCTAAAGACATGGGCACAGTTGTAGACAAAAAAAAAATACCAGACCAAATAAGGACCAAGAAAGGTTCAGCCTCAGGCCCTTGAGCAGGAATTTAATGGTCTTGGGTACTTCTGATGTTGATGAAGGCATCGGTGCAGCAGCCGGTGCAGCAGCCGTGAGCTTCGTCTTGCTTTCTGGGAGGTGGTCCTTTGATTCAGGTTAACGGTTCAGCCATCTGGGAAGGGGGGAAATTTGGGAATTGGTTTTAGTCCCAGGTGATTTCCCCCCCCACCCTGAGTGGCTGAAAGTTGAGGGAAACGGTGATTTACAGCAGTGGGGTTTCCTTCAGCCCCTTCTGCTGCAGCATGGGAGCTGCAGCTCCCAAGGAGGGGCAAGTGCTTTATTTAACCTGGCACAAAGTCACACTTCCAGACTTTAAGGCATTTTGTTATTAAAAAGGCATGCCTGGCCAGTGAGGGCTCTCACTTGAACAGAATCCCTATCCTAGCAGAGAATAAATTAAAAAGCCAACTGGCCGCGGCTGCCTGAGGAGCACCGGGACCAGAGATAGGGCCAGAAGTCAGATAACAAACAGTGTCCAAAATTGCAGCGCCTGGTGCAAGGCGTGAAATTAAAACCTTTTCTGCCTCCTTCTGCATGCTGTAATAAAACAGCTCCTGCCACAGTCTGCCAGCACCAGGAGTAAAGAGGAGAATAATTAAATGCGTGGAGATTTTTGCATCTGAGGGAAAGTCTTCCAAGGGAAAGGGTGAGGGTGATGCTTCGCTGCCATGGACCTTGGTGCTTTGGTCCTGCAGCCGGGCTAAAGCTGGGAGGGTCTGTGGGCTGCTGCTAAGCCACCTTTCAACTGCCTCTGGTACCTGGAGGTGGGAGGAATCTGTCTTTTTTTCTGTTGTTGTTGTCTTTTCCTCTGAGTTTGCTCCCGCCACCTTTCCTTTTGGGCTTAGCCACGGCCCTGGGATGTACTGGTGTCATACTGGCTCTTCTCTCCCCAGACCTTGCAGGCTTTCCAGACCTCAGGAAGGACGTTTCTCTGCAGTTACCATGCAGGAATGATGAAGAGGGCAGCACTTTTTAATCAAAGTTACATTAGGTGAAGCTTATATTATTCACTCTGCTTTATTGCAGCTATTTTTACACGGGGGTTAGAAGTTAATACTACCCAGCGAGCCTGTTTTTGCTGAATTCTGGCAAGCACCAAAATACATTAGCATATCCAGACAGGGTAGAAAAGAGCCCAGGCAAAAAAATAAACTCACTAGTTGAACTGAAAAAGCAGGCAAAAAACCCAAACCTTTTTAAAAAAACCTCAGACCCTCGATAATAGATGGTCTGGTCTGCAGGGGCAAAAACCAGCCAGGACCATCAGCTGTAATCAGCAGAAGGGCGAGCTTTTGCAATCAGCACAGAAAGGGGAGCGGGAGCCGTAGCAGGAGGGCTCGGGGGCTGTGGTGCTGCAGGGTTAGTTTTTCCCTGCCCTGGCAAATGAGCCTGGCCCTCTTCTGGTCCTCATCCACAGTCCTGGTCAATATGACGAGGTTTAGTCTGATTCTGCTGAAAGGATGTCAGCGCTCAGGAAATGGCTGTTGACTGCAGCCAGTGTCTCCAAGTGAACAGTTTCAGCAAAGAAGGCTTTGCAGGGCTGTGTGGGTTTTGGTTTGTGTTGGTTTGGTTTTGTTTGGTGGGTTTTTTTCCCCAGGTAATGCCAAAGGTTTAAGCCGTGCTAATTGCCTGGATGTGGCAAGGATGCTGGCAGAGCTGGGATCTCTTCTGCTGGTTGAAAAAAGACATGATGAACTTGGAGGGAAGGAAGGAGTTGTCCCCATGTTTCTAAAAAAGGGCCCAAATGCAACTTTTTTCTTTTTCCTTTCTGTTTTCTCTCTCTTTCTCCTTTTCTACCTTTTTCCTGTTCTTTAACATAGAGATCCCTTGCTGGAATATGCTTTCCATGCCAGTGCTTTCTAAGCCTTTTACTGGTGTATTATCTCTGCAGGAGATATTATGGTGAGGCTGTAGGACCCAATTGCCTTGGTTCTTGTGATGTTCCCAGGGGTGTTCAGAGATTGGGGCCCCTTTTAAAAAAAGACCCAACCCAATCCTGAGCACTTTTATACTAAAACACCAGGTACATTTAAAAACCACTTAAGGTATTTTTAAAATCCACTTGCCACAATTGGTGTCACTGATTGATTGCTTTCGACCTCTCTTCTGACGTGACTTCACAGTATGCTTGGTTGGTTCTTTGGGCTGTATTGCAAAGGCTGGTTCCTTTGGCAACACTATTAGAAATTAAAGAGAAAAATTGTTTGCCTTAACATAGAGTTACGAGACCTCAGGCAGATGCCCAGGGTTGCAGCAAAAAAGCATCATCCTTGCCCCAAAAGCTGATAAGGTAGCAGTGAGAGGCTGCAAGCTAAGAGGGGTGCAAGGAGGCAGTCAGAGACCATTGGTGCTGAACAAGGAGCCGGGGACTTTCTTGCTCAGCTGAGGACTGGTTTAGGTTGTGTTGTAACATGCAAGCAGAGGGCTGTTTGGTTTTGCTACCATCCCTCCCAAAAACGAGGGTGGGTAGTAGTTTGAAGGGGAACTCGGTGGCTTTGGAAGAGCTTACAGAGGCTTTCTGCTGGCCGGGGGTGGGGGGTGTCGACAGCCTAACGATGCCAAATGCAGCCCAGGATTGCAGAGGGCAAGACCGCTGGAGCTGAAGGAGCTTGCAAGGGAGCTTGCAAGGGAGACGGGAGGCTTTAGGAGAGGGCTCTCAAGGCTAGGGGCAAGGCCCGTGCTGTTCCCTTGGCTGTTAGCTTAGAAGCCTTCAAGGATATTCTCTGGAGCTCTCATGGAGCGTGCTGACAATTTAGGATGATGTTTAATGTAGCATTACTGAGCTATGGTATTATAATTACTTGCTTGTATTAAAGTTTATCCACAAAGCTTTTCTGCAAGCGGAGAGGCACCAGCGTGCCCCTGACAGAGGTTTGAACTACCTGGTTAGTGCAAAGAGTGTGATGAGCAGGGGTGAGGGGACGAGGCAGGCCTGGGAGTGCATAACAAGCATCCCTTTGGAAAGTCCTGGGCCAGTGGTCCTTCCAAAGAGGAGGAGGGAAAAAGGAAGGGAGCCTCACATGTTGACTGCCTCGTGCTCCTATGAAGAGTAACGTGCAAGGGATAATGAGTTGTGGCCACATGGCTCAGTCCTTCCAATGTCACCGGTAAATCTATCCAGCAAGGTCTTTTCTGGAAGAGAGGTATAGATGTATCTCAGGCCAAGTGCTCTGGATGGGACTTTATGCCTCCAGCTTCAGTCTGGAAATGAATAGTATGAAAGAAAAATTAATGGTTTGCCTTACCCTACTACTTGTCCCTGGCATTAGGGACAAGTGTCCTTGCTCTTCCACATGGCAGTGGTGGCAGATCGCCATGTCATGATATGCAGGGTATGGGTAGTGGCACGGGAGAGGCTGGGCGTGAAGTGTCTGGGTAGTCTCTGAAAACCTGTGCTGGAGCCTCAGCTCTTCCTCGTGTTTCTGGGTGTTTTGCATTGCTCTTGGAGATGAGATGTTTAAGGAATAAGAGAGAAAAGGAAAAAGTTGTTATTTTTAATGTGAGGATGCTTCTAAGCTGTGTCCAACATGATTGCTTTTGTAAGTCCACTTGATAAGCTGAGGTTTTGAAAACTGTCATTAGAAATAGGGTGTTTGTGTTGTGACTTAACCAATGAGGTGACCAGCCCTGACTGTGTCCCACACTGATGTGCCTGCCATACCCTCTGCACCTCACTCTGCCTCTGCTGCCTCGTTGCAGCCTCAGACTTTGCCAAGGCTTGAAAGATCTCCCCACCTCCTGGTCGAGTGGTTCCTTGGGGATTTAGAGGCAAAACCAGCAGATTTCATCGCTTCAGTAGTGCAAAGCTGTTGATTGTGCCGGGTGCCGGTATTTAAAGCCATGGTGTGCAGTTCCTCCAGGGTATCAACTTGGCACTGATGCCTGCTCACTTTGAGGTCACCTCTTCAAAAGCAGGTCCTCCAGCCTTCATTTAAAATCAGGGGAGCACGCCGAGTGTGAATCAGTGTGCTGTGCTACGGCGGCAGGGTTTGTAGCTTCTCAGCCTTGTAAACAAGGGGTGGTAATGTTGTTCCCTAAGTACATGTGATGCGGGGATTGTTTAGCTTATCCCCGTCTTCAGACTATAAGAGCAGAGGTATGATGAGTTGAGTCTGTGCTGGCTGATGGCATTCCTGGTGTAACAGCATCATGCTGAGAGGGTTACCCTGCCCTTGCCCTTTGGGTACTGCTTTTTGCCAAAATGAGTCACCTGAAGGTCTTCAAGGTCATGCCTGGAGGTTGAGGTTGACCGGTGCCCATGCTGATTTGCTTCATTTGGAGTTTCAAGTCAGCTGAAGGAGAGCTTGGGCACAGCTGGGGTGCAGAGTGTACATCTTAGCTTTGGGGCTTTTTGCCTTTGCTTTCCTGGGACTTGTCTAGGGTGAAGGGGATGGAGAGAGAAACTTAGATAGGCTTAGAAACTTGAGCTCACCTAAGACTGACAGACAGTAGGTCCCTGCCAGACATTGGCAATAAGCTTCTGATGGTGATGATAAGGAGGTGAGTGAAGGCGAGAAACAGTGAAAGAAGGGAGAGGAAACCCTGTTTTATTTGTAATTGTGAGTATTGTTAAGTTTGTAACCTCTAAGCCAGTGATGCTAAAGAAACAAAGTTGGGCAAGTAATCCATTTTCTCAGCTGTGAATGAGGGCAAAGCCAAGGGAAGAGGAGAACTGAAGTGACCCATGTGAAAAGAATAGGCTTAACCCCATTCCTCGGGCAAGGTTTGGGGGGATTAAGCTGGATTTGAGCCTGTTTCCCCACTGTGTGGATGCTGCTCTGAGCTGAAGGTTTTGGTCTAGAGTGAATGAAGGGAATTCCAAAACATTGCTCCTTTAATTCACCCAGATGTGTCAGTCAGTGCAGCCGGTGAGCTGAGTCTTCTGAGGAAATCCTTTTCATTAGGAATCCTGCTAGATGGGGAAACAGCATGACATAAACACAGTCATCCCAGCTGATGCACCAAGATCCCAGTCTGGATTAAAGAAAAGCAAAGCCGAAACAAAACAACCCAGAAGTTGAATGATTGAGAGCTTTATTGCTGCAAACAAGCCCTCTATATTTTAATCACAGCTTGGAGGGCATGTTGCTGACCAGAGGAGGAGAAGAATGTGATGCCCATTTACAAGAAGTGTCGGAGGGAGGATCCAGGGAACTACAGACCTGCCAGCCTGACCTCGGTACCGGGGACGATTATGGAGCGGTTCATCTTGAGTGTGCTCACATGGGAGGTGCAGGACAACCAGGGGATCAGGCCCAGCCAGCATGGGTTCATGAAAGGCAGGTCCTGCTTGACCAACCTCATCTCCTTCTATGACCAGGTGACCCACCTAGTGGATGAGGGGAAGGCTGTGGATATTGTCTACCTGGACTTCAGCAAGGCCTTTGACACTGTTTCTTATGGCATACTCCTTGAGAACCTGGCAGCACATGGCTTAGCCAAGTGTACTCTTTGCTGGGTAAAAACTGGCTGGATGGATGAGCCCAGAGGGTTGTGGTGAATGGAGGCAAATCCAGTTGGCCGTGGGTCACAACTGGTGTTCCCCAGGGCTCAGTACTGAGGCCGATTCTCTTTAATATCTTTATCAATGATCTGGACGAGGGGATTGAGTGCACCCTCAGTAAGTTTGTGATGACACCAAATTGGGAGTGAGGATTGATCTGCTCGAGGGTAGGAAGAGACTACAGAGGGATCTGGACAGGCTGGATCATTGGGCTGAGGCTAATTGTATGAGGTTCAACAAGGGCAAGTGCCGGGTCCTGCACTTGGGTCACAACAACCCCATGCAACGCTACAGGCTTGGGGAAGAGTGGCTGGAAAGCTGCGCAGCGGAAAAGGACTTGGGGGTGCTGAACATGAGCCGGCAGTGAGCCCAGGTGGCCAAGAAGGCCAACAACATCCTGGCCTGTATCAGAAACAGTGTGGCCAGCAGGAGCAGGGAAGTGATCATCCCCCTGTACTTGGCACTGGTGAGGCTGCACTTGAGTACTGTGTTCAGTTTTGGGCCCCTCACTACAGGAAAGACATTGAGGCGCTGCAGAGTGTCCAGAGAAGGGCAACGAAGCTGGTGAGGGGCCTGGAGCACAAGTCTTATGAGGAGCGGCTGAGGGAACTGGGGTTGTTTAGCCTGGAGAAAAGGAGGCTGAAGGGAGACCTTATCACTTTCTATAACTATATGAAAGGAGGTTGTAGTGATGAGGGTGCTGGTCTCTTCTATCAAGTAACTAGTGATAGGATGAGAGGAAATGGTCTCAAGTTGTGGCAGGGGATGTTTAGATTGGAAATTAGGAAAAATTTCTTTACTGAAAGAGTTGTCAGGCATTGGAACAGGCTGCCCAGGGAAGTGGTTGAGTCATCATCACTGGTGGTATTCAAAAAGCATGTAGACAAGGCACTTCAGGACATGGTTTAGTGGGCATGGTTGATGGTTGGACTCGATGATCTTAAAGGTCTTTTCCAACCTAAATGATTCTAAGAAATGCCCCCGCAGCATGGCTACACAGCTGCGTCTGATGGTTTGCATCCCTTCCCCTTGCACTGGGCATTCGGCTGTGTTGCTCTGTGCAGAGCAGCCCCTAACACAGGATGCTCCTGTAGCAGAGTTTTGCCTCCATGAGGAAATTAGCTGGAGAACTGTGAAGCAAGGAGACAGTACCTCAGAGCTGCCTTTTTACCCATCACCTGCACAGAAACCCGCAGCCTCGCTGCAGGCAGTGATGGGAGCAGATATCCTTTCCTCAGGATAGGACCTAAAATTTTTGGACTAATTTTAAAATTACAGCCTCAGTAATGTTACTAGTTCTGTGATGCTTTATAACTTCCCCCACCTGTAGCCAGAGGCAAGGATTACTTGCCTCTCTCTCTTTCCTCAAGAAGCTGATGACTTTATTGACCCTTTTCGTGCTAATATTCCCTTTCCAATTCACAAATAACTGCTGTGTGGGTCTGCACGGTTAGCACAGTCATAGTAAATTCAGAGTATTAGTCCTCAGTCTGTGTTTAGCGTTGAAGGATGCTCTTTATTGTTCCTGAGCTGAACATCAGTGTCTGGTCTGACACAAGGTGCTGCTTCCCTTTACAAATCTTGCTGTGCTCCCACTTGCCTCTTTTCCTCTCCTTTCAAGGCAGGTTGGCTCCTGATGCTCTACACTCAGGCACCTTCTTTCTGGACTACTAGCCTATTTACTGTGTACCTTGGAGCTCTTTGGTAATTTTTCCTGCCTGCTTTTGCCTCTGATCTTCCCAGGTAGGAAAAACCTTATTGTCATAAGAAGGTGTGAAAAAACCAACTGTGCCCTGCAGTGTAAGATGAGCATGTTCTGCTCAGAGCAGAGGGCAGGCTCTGTCTTCAGGGTGCCTCATCCTCAATGCAGGCAGGTGGCATTGAGTGTTACAGTGAGACAAAGCTGCTCTGCACGTGGGTGCAGCATATAGTGCTAAGCAGGGAGTTTTCAGGTCAAAGCACATAAAGCTGGGGTGTTTTGTGTTGATAAACCAATCTTTCATAGCACGCATGCTAGCAGAGATGAGTTTGGAGTGTGTGGCACTTATGCCATTCCTTACACTGTCGCACTGGGTTGCCGCATGAACTGGGAGACTTGATGCTTTCCTTCCTATTTCTTCCTCCTTTGTGTTGCTGGATCTCCTGTCTTTATGACATGTCTTATTTAGCTTGATCTAGCTCCTTTGCTGGGTTTTCCTGCTCTAGCAGTTCAAGGGCAAGTCAGTAAGTCTTCATATATTGTATTTTTAAAAAAGTATTCCCCATAAGCTCCTTTGTCCGAGGTTTGTAACTGCTCTTTCTGCCTGTGAGCACTGCAGAGGTGGTGGGAGACGGCAAACCAGGGTGCTAGCTGTCGTGGGAGAGCGATATCCACATTGCTGGAGTCTCTCTGGGCGAGCCATGTCATGACATGGCTCAACAGAAACGCTTCATGCTGGAGTTTGCTGTTTTAGCACAAGCGTTTCAGCAAGAGCAAAGCCCGATGAGGAGACCCGAGCTGAACTGTTATTGATCCTTCCTCTGGTAATAAAGCCATCCACGGGAAGACGGGGAAATATTTTTTGAATCAGCACAGCTGTATGGATTTTGCTTCTGCTCATGGTGAGAGTGATACCTGCTCTCAGGCTGCTGCAGAGGCTCTCGCAGGAGTTTCTTTTTGATGGATCTTTGGGACCTACACATCGCAGACTTCAAAGTGAGATTTTTTTTTTTTTCCTACTTTTCTGAGGACAAATTACTTGCTCCACCTATGGTTCAGAAGCAAGCCACTCTGTGCTGTGAAAGGCACTTTTAGCTTTTCTACCAGAACAGGGGATAAACAAGCAGTAAAATAAATAAATAAGGTGGTAAAGCGGGCACGTGTCTATCTGCCTGGCTAAAATGGTAGCGCAAGAGATGGAGGAAAGAAAGGTGATCCTCTTTACAGGAAGGCATGTGCTACATCAGTGGATCTTTTGAAGACTCAGTATGGTCATTGAGTGCATGTGGGATAAGAGAAGGAGATAGCAAGAAGTCCTGGCAGTGAGCTGACATGAAAGAAAGTCCCAGTTTCTCCTTGGCCAGCTGGGCTGGCCACTGGGTCCTCCTCCAAGGTGTCTCAAGAGCCAGGGAGGAACAGATACCAGGCTGGTTTGGAGAGGAACGTGTGAATAGATAATCACCCACAGATTGCATGTATATATTTGCAGTATGCTGTATAAATGAATGCAATACCTAATGATTCGTGGCTATTATTTGAAGGGCCCCACTGTTACAGATTTATTTGTCATTTCTTGTAATAACACCGATGATAATGAATTCATTTGTATTAATGCGGGTGTCGTGGACTTCCGTTGATATTCTGCATTAATTAATGTACCATTAAAAGAAAGTGTCACCCAATTAATATCAAGTAGAAGCAATACTGCCAGCGTCCTGTCATTAGGGTTTCATTTGTAATGCATTGTATTAAATCTCTGCCTTAATGGAAGTCATTTGCAATCCAGAGCATCACCCAATGGGGCTGCATTGGGGGTGCCAGTTTGCACCTCTTGTGGCAAGGGTTACCCAGATGAATTGATGGGGACAGGCTGCCATTAAGAGTAACCCTCGTTACTGCCTGGGCTCGGGCACGGCAGCCTGCACTGCTTCTGTCCTCCCCGGTTCTGGCACAGACAGCTGCAGGAGGTTGGTGCACTGCTTCCAGACATCCTTCGTTCCCAACTTAAAGGCTGGTGCATTAACTTAACCCACCTTCTTGACCTCTCTCTGGGTTTAGAAAGTAAAAGTTAGTGGCGACTGCAAATAAAATGGGATACAAAAAGTAGGATCTGCCCAGTTTATGGTAACACCCCAGAGCAGAAATCAGAAAAGGGATTTCTTCTCTCGCCCCATAATGTATGTTGGCCAGTAGGAGTAAATCACACTTGCGATTTGACTTTTCTACTGAATTTTAATACTGAGAAGAGGGACAGCGGAAAATCTCACCAGCTGCTGTGGGTCAGGGCTGCCTTTGCTTCCCTGGACAAAAGCTGCCTCTGCCAGTGCTGAGCACCGAGGCAAGAGTGGGGACCTTGACTGTGTCACCTGGATCCACCTGGTCCATGCCCACCATCTCTGGCAGGATTACAGCCGAAGGGGTGCCGGGCCATCTGTGGTGCATGCCCTTGCTCCAAATGCCCTCTTCCAGCAAGAAAATCACACCAGCAGGAGCAAAGCTGTACCGTCAAAGCCAGGAGCTCTCTGACTGACAGGTTTTCACATTCTCAGCATTTGCTTCTGACTTTCAAACATTTCGTTAGACCATCTTGGGTTCCCATCTGCTGTCTCTGAAGTTGAGACTGGCATAATAGCAGCCCAGGAAGACAGCACAGGCTGCCTCCCAGCCCTTGCTCTGGTCCTGCCCGGCTCCTCGAAGGCTGGAGATGGATAATGGGCAGAAATGGGAGAGAAACGTGGCTTCTCCGATGGGATTTGGCTGCAGGTGCTGAGTTAGTGAAGTGCTGGCTGCTTCACCACCCTTTTCTTCTGTCCCCTCCCAGGGCAGTGGGAAACAATCTGCTTTACAGGGTGATCCCCCTTCCGAGGAGAGCTGTGTTTTTTATAGGACTCTGCAGTTACACATTAAAAAAATAGATATTGGTTCAAACCAGTTGGCAGCAATCTGCTCAATGTCGATGGTCTGTGCTCTTTGTTGTTTACCCATCTCCCAATCTCTGTGTTTTCACTCTTCCAGATGATTGGTAAAAACGTCAAATAATAGGCAAAGACCTGCAGGTTCCCAGCAGGAGTCCATTAAAAATACACTTGCCTGATAATATTCCTTGTTTACAATTGTATTTTGAGGGCTACATGCTAGCTGACTGTGTTGATTTTGAATTATACTTTGTTCATTAATCTCACAGAGCACCAAGTCATGTGGCTTAGAGAAGATGATGTATGTGACTTTGACTCTGTTGCCCTTTTCGACCAAGATTGTTGTCTGGTAGAAAGACGAGAGAGAGAATAGAGCAGGATCTATTGTCTGTCAGTCTTGTGGGAGGTGTTAATGCTGCTACTTGCCTTTAATTCCCTATTAGCCAAGAGCTACACTGAGGGGTTTGTTATTTCACCTGGAGTTGGTGTAGCGGAGAGGTCTGAAGTCTCTCCCATTGAAGAAATCCTGACAGCATGTTGGTTGCTCTGCTCGCTCTGCTGCCGCTCCTCGGTGTTTGCAGGGCTGCTGAAAATCATCAGGAACGGTCCAGTGAGCACCTTGGCCATTGCCTTTAACGCTCCTTGGCAGGAGTTATCAGACCTGCTGACTGAGATGTGTCTCGCTGGAGGAGGATGAAAACATAAAGGTAGACTTCTTCGTTCTGCCAGAGCTCTCCCCACATCTTTTCTGAAGACATAATGATCAACCCCACCTGGGGTTTTCTGATCTCTCGGACTGTGCTTCTGTGCTTACAACTTTATGGTCCTGTAGCTGTATGTTTGTAGCAGTCCATGTCAGTGGCTTTTTGGTTGCTGGAAAGGGTCCCCTGCACAGAGTATGTAAGCCTGCTGGCATTAGCCTTGCTCTTCTTCATTACTTCTTGTGGAGCTGTGAGAAGCCGCTCATGGTCTCCTGAGATCTAGGGCAGCAAATGCAAACCCAGGGCGCAGTGTAATACCTCGAGTTACCTCGAAATAGGGGCTGTTGAGGGAAATGAGCTTCGGCAGACAAAGCTGGCTGTCTGCTTAAGTAACTGGTAATAGTGTGGGCAGGATGGCTTCTTGAAAGGCGGTGTGGAACTTACTTTCTTCTCTTTGCTCTGTTTCTCCTGGTGCTTCACCCACCTGGCTGCTTTCTGTCTACTTGTTGGCATGCACGGTGGCTGGTTGGGCAGGGCAGGGCTGGCTGGGGATGGGGAGAGACTGAGCACCAAGATGAAGGCAAGGTTCAGAGGGAGGGAAGAGAGGAGCAATCCCCTGGCTCTGGTGGTTTGGGTGGGGATGGAGAATGTGGTGCATCTCCCGTGCAAGCCCAAGCCTTGCGTTTGCTGTGGTCTAGGGCAGGCAGCTCCTTTTGCCCCTGAAGCTGCAAATTAAAGCTCTGCTGGATAGTGCTTTTCCTCTCCTCACTTTCTCTTTTGAATATAACTCCATTCTGGATGAGTGCTTGAGCTGCACAGCCACTCTGCTGCTCCAGAGAGTGGAGAGCAGGGGGGTGACAGGTCCCACTTATCATATCACTGCCTGGAACGAGCCAGTTGGGAAGTTATAAATAGGAGGAATGTTGTGGGTTTCTTCATTTTCTTATTAGCATTTCCTTCCTCTCCCACATGCCCTCTCCTGCCTTTCCTGGGCTTGCCCCTCGAGACCTACGCTGCAGAAGCAACGGGTGCCACGAGGAGAGGTGGCAGAGCTGCCGTATACCCAGCTTTTGGGGATGCCATGCTGTAAATCAGCCATCCGAGCCCCTTGCTGGCAAGGGCAGTTACCTTTGGTGGGAAACAGGGCAGCTCTGGGCTAAAAAAAGTGAGCAGCTTTATCCCACGGGATACCAGAGCATCGTCTCCCATTTGTGGCTGCTTGCCCTCTGCCTGCTGAGTGCTGTTGTCCTGCCAGCATGGCAAATTCCCCCGTGCATTTGCTGGTTGTGATGTCCCTTTCTTCAGCTCTGTGCGTTGGGTCGGGCCGTATCTGCCGTGAATAAGCGCTCTCAGCTCCAAGGGCAGTTATCTAGCCACTAATTCAGTCTCCAGCTCCTATAATGCATGCATTCCAGCTGTGTTTATAGTGTTTTCAAAAGCCCCTCAATTGAATTATAGCTCTGTGGTGGCCATTTGCCAGTGTCACCCAATAATGAGGGAGGTCACTTAATAGAGATAGCAACAAGAGATACATATTAACGAGAGCTGATTGAAAGGTGGGGTGAAATTCAACCAAAAAACTAAAAAAAAGAGGAAATTATCAGGTTTTAAAATCAAACTTTGAAATTGGAAATTGCTTGGCTCGGGCTAGCAGTAATGCAATTAATAAATGTAATTAAAAGTGTAATAAAGAATACAGGAATTGGAAGTCTGTGCACATTCATGCAAGTATTTAGAGCTGGCACATGAGCAAGGCGCCCAGTCTGGCAGTCAGGCCGCTTCTGAGACGGAGCCTGGGGAGGGAAGCCAAAACCTGGGGCTGGTTTTTCTTCTCAGCAGAGTCTGGAAGAAGGACTGACACTCATTCTGGCTCTGCTTTTGCAGTTATCTCCTGCAGCAAACAAGACCTGGACAGGAATAGGTGACTTAAATCTGTCCTGGGCCGCCCAGGGATGAGGAAGCCAGGATTTGAGCTGTAGCAGAAGAGCGCTCGGATTCAGTGTCAGCTCTGTTACGCAGCACCTCTGAGATGCCCTGCCTTGAGCAAAAGGCATCAAACCCTCCTTCCTGCCCTGCGATGAGATGGGATTTGTGGAAGCGCCTTTGACTCAAGCTGAGGGCTGTCTGAGACTGCTTTTAGCAGAGCGCAAAGCTCCTTTCACCTGCCCTGCTGCGCGGTGGTGAGAGGCACAGAGAGGGAAAAGAGCTGCCAGGAACAGCAGCAAGGAATTATTTAAGAGTAATGGGTTGACCTGAGATATAACAGGAGCATGAAGCAGCGAAGCATCTCCTGATGGGAGCGGTCAGCTCCCACCTTGATGCAGGGGGAAAAAAAGCAGGACCCGAAATAGGGCTGGCGAGACTGTTTCAATGTTGATGAGAAGATCACAGCGCGGACAGCTCAGTAGGCTGCCTGCTGCTTGAGCCCTCGTGCCCGTCGCTGTATGCCCCCCAGTTCGTTTGCATCACCTCCTCTCATCTCATCGACCTTCAGACAGCTGTTCGGCCAGATTGCCTGCAGTTTTTCCACATTATTTGCATTGGTACAGCATGCGCGCATCCGCATCCTAATAATTTCTACCAGCTTCCGCTGGGGTGCTGCTGGGTGACTTTGCCCTGGGAGGTCAGATGGAGGTCCTCTACGTGGCCAGCCACTGGAGATGGGGAGCAGGCTTGGAGGGACCATCCCCAGATAAACCCAACTAATCATTTCTAGTGCCCGATCAAAGCTTGTAACAACCTGTCTGCAGGTTGGAAAAGTGGATGCATTTAAGGAAAGGGATTATCTGAGAAATGAACTCCCAGATCTCCTCCGCTTCATCTCCCACCTTTACTTCTATCCAACTCTGACCCTGCTGTAAAAAAGTCAGCACCACATATTCCCCCTCTCAGCCTTTTGCCTGCAGGGCACCCGCTGTCAGGCCAGTTGGATGAGACTGATGGATCAAGGCACGTTTGAGGTGTTGGCGGCCCGTGGCCCGTGAAATGGTTTTGCTATGGTGGAAAGCTCTCAAAGGCACTGTGCAAATCTGCTCCGTTAGCAGGGTGAGTGGCTGTCTGACAGCCAGAGGGTTTTATACGCTCTGGGAGCAGGCACCGTGGGCCTGGTGAAATGGCATGGATGCTGGCTTTTCTGCAGTCTTTTCATTTTAGCCCTGTCTGAAAGAAGAGCTCGTTCACGTAGCTTTACGTAAGCCTTAAAAATTGTCCACCCTAAAGTTTTCCTTGATTTGGGAGTTTTTTCCTTGGGAGCTCCTCACCCAACCCATCTCTGGTCCTTGTTTTGCTGGTGGGGTCCTGCCACTACTTTGGTCCCTGGTGCTTCTCCAATGCCAGCCCTCATCTCAGCAGAGCTGGCTCTGCAACCCTCAGGGAACGTTTGGTGGCAGACAAGAGAAGATTGTGCTCTGATGTTTTTAGGGAGTCCTGCCCAGCACCCGTCATGTTCAGCTGCAGCTGTGTAACCTGGTTGCTAGGGTATGTCGCACCTCCAGAGGCTGCATCTCCTCCGGGTCATAATCTGCCTTGTATTGCTGCCTTGCATTGGAGCAGCAGCCATCAGAAATTTTATTACTAATGCATTTTATAGCAGGATTCATAATAAGATATTAAAGACTGTAGGTGTGGCCAGAGCGCGAGGTGTAAATGTTTTAAAAAGGCCCTTTTCTGATAACCTTTTCTTCATCCTTAGGTGCAATTTTGCAGAGAACATTGTATAAAGGTTTGGTTTCCTAGCTGTCAGCGTCCTAGGGTTAACACAGGTAGCTTCTGTGTCTGGTCACTCGTGCTGGAGGGTTGCATGGGAGGTGACAGCCTAGGCCAGGGGAGGTGTTTGCTGTGGTGGGTCACGCTTGGTCCATGCCTGTGAGAGCTTTTGGATGGAAACACAACTTTCTGGTCTCTCAAACACACATATTGCCTTGTTGTACTGCTGTGTTGGTGTGAGAGAGGCAAGGTCTTGGTCTCCTTTGCCCCCGCCTTGTGCAGCAAGGTCCCTTTGTGTTTGGACAGGGATTTTACGGTTGTTAGTTCCTTATTTTAATCCAAGTCTGTCTATCCTTGCTATTGGTGATATACTGAAATGGAGTAGCCATCTCTTGTACCTTGCTGCTTTTGGTTTGGTCTCCCTGGTGCTTTGGGTAGCCACGTGTAACACACACTCTTACCATTCAGGATTTCCCTCCAGCAAACAGGACCCACCGAGCTTCTTTGTATAAGATTTTTACAACAGTTTGAATCTTTTCTTATTCATTTATTGCAAAATGAAGGATGGCCTCGCTACCTTGCACCCTGGCACCTCTGGCCCATGCAGCTCAGCAGTATCGCTGAGTAACTGGTAACTGGAGCCCTTTAACTCCTGGAGCTGCTCAGAGGGTACCTGGGTGCTGGAGCCACTCCTGCTGAGCTGTTGGATGAAGGATGGGGGGCTGGAGACAGGTCGGGAGCAGGTCCCGCTCCCATTTGCACTCCTTCTCCTCCACGGGAGGCATCTGCCTGCATGTTTATTTTTATCTCACATCTGCTGGCATTGTAACAAAGATTTAATGATATGACACAGTTTTGTCACCAGTTCTTTTTTCTATAGTGAGTGAAGTTTTGTCGCTGGCTGCTGGAGAGAGCCGAAAGCTTTAAAAATGACAAAATTTGGTGACTTGTGTAGAAAACTCACCTGTTTGCCACAAGCACCTATAAGCTGTTGTCTGTCTGTCTGCATTTCTTTTTTCCTGGACAGAAAAGATAGAATTTGCTATTTTCGCCTGTCAGTGAACTAAGCATAACCACAATTAATCTTTGTTAAGGAAGAACAGCCGCGAGGGACTGGCAGAAGAGTCCTATAAATGGGCCAAATGCTGAAAATGCAGAGACACGATCAGTCTTGAGCTGGCCTGGTGCGGGGCTTACCAATCGCATCTCCCTGGGACGTGCCCTCTGCCTGTTATTTACCATCAAACACAAACCCGAGCCAGTTCTGTTTATACAGATGTTTTGCTCCATTGTTTAGATGATGGGCCGCATCTTTTGAGAAATAAAGACGTCAGCCTCCTGCTGAGGAATATCTTGAGCCTGTTTGACCCAAAAATGGCAAAAGGATTTTAAAGACATACTTCTTATGCTTTTTAAGGCAGATAGTCTGAAATTCCTCTGAGTCCTGACTGTGTCCTGCCTGGGTATGAACACTGAAAAAGAGGTCTCTTTTCCTGGAAGACTGTTGGTATGGGATGTCTGCATCTCTCAGCCGGTTTTGCATTGCCAGAGGGGTTTTTTTGCTTGGGGGTTTGGGTTGGGTTTTTTTTTTTTTGGCTTGAATTTGAGCAGGGGAAAAAGGTGCATCACCCAGAGCACTTCTTACAGGTCTCCATCCTTTGACCTGTGTGCTGTTGGGCATGCATTTGGTAGTGAGATTTTCCCGCTGACCTGTGCACCATGAGCAGTATCAGCGATTTCCCCCTCTGTGACCATGCTGTTCTGCTTCAAGCCCCTGTAATGCTCCTCCTATTGCCTGGGAGCCCTTTTGCTCCCCTCCTAAATTCACCCCCTGCTGAGATCCTGCCCTGGGGTCCCTCCCAGCCCCTCAGATGCTTTGGTATAGATGCCCATGACTGTTTCCCAGGACCAGCCAGATCTTTGGCCATAGCTGATACCCAGCTTGTATGGCTTTTGCTATCCTGGCCTATGAAGGGACCCGGTCGGCGAAGCTGTAACATAAAGATAAAAATACAGTAATCGCCAAGTCAGAGCTCAGGCAGTGTCTGCAGGGGCTGGAGCTGACAGCACCAAAGCTGGTGACCTCAGTGTCTCTCCAGGCAGCTTCTCCTTTGGAAGGACGAGAAGATGAACTCTCTTCAAAGCCTGCTTTTGGGCTATTGTATGAAATACAATGCCGGGAAAATCAAGCTCTCCTCTTTCACAGCCAGCGCCTGGCCCCATAATCACGGGTGACCAGAGCGGATTTGCATGTTCAAAGGAGTGGCTAGGGCACTTAAACAGAAGAGGAAACATATTCATCAAGTCCAGCTTTATCCTTATGAATATTATTCTTCCTGGGGACAATATACCCTAGACCTCATCGGTGCAACCCTGCATCCACTCTTTTGCTGCCTCTCCCCTCCTCTCCCCACTATTAATGGTTAATTTGTAATGCTCTTTGTCCTGACATTGATACCCTGGTGGCTCTGGGGGAGGAATGTGAGAAGGCAGTTGTTGGAGCATGTGGACCGTGGCGGTCGAAGCAGTGCCCTGGCAGCAGTGAGGGGAGGGCTGCGGGATGCTCTGCGGCTGCTTCCAGCTGATGATGGCTTGGGGGAGGCAGGTAGCCCAAAGAAGGATGGGGAGATGCTCTAGTCCCATCTGAGAAGGTGTCTTGGGAGTCCTTGGAAAGCAAACACCCACCATAGCCCCCCCCCAAGGGATTCTCCACCTCAACATACCTCCCAAGCTGACAAAGTCCTGGTTCCTGAGAAGTCTAAATGCACAAGCCAGGATTAATGTGCTGTGTGCATGGCACAAAGTCAAGGGCTTACATGGCAGCAGGGCAGATCTGGGTTAAGTGTGCCAGAAAATGAGCAGTTGTAAGGCAAAGGATAGTAAACTGCTGGGACAAATGGGCTGGGGAGGATGTGGTGTCTCCATCCCTAGAAAGAAAGCTTTTAAGGATGGGAATGATTTAGGTGTAGCACGGGGACAGGTTTCTCTTTTGAGGTCCCTTCTAGCTATATCTTTTATGCTTTTATGATTGCTGATCACAAAAAAACTTGAAGGTGCTGTAAAAAATAATCCTCAGGCCATACCCTGAGAGGCTTTCTTTAGCGGCTTGATTTAGAGGGGTGAAAAAATAGAAAGCAAATGAAAAGTCTAGGTAGGAACTGCAACCTCTCACAGCTTGGCAGGAGTGACACTGAAGTAAGGAAAGTGGAGCTTTGCTGGAGCCCAAGGCAAGCTTAGATGTCAGAGCATCCCTGCAATGCCATGTGACTGTGTGCAGATGAGTGTCCAGGACCCAGACTCCTGAATGTGAGTTGTGGGATGTGCCCTGGGTTCCCTGATCTGCCTGACCAAGCTAGCAGCAAATCCTGCCCACCTGCCTTGAAGCAACTTTCTGCTGGCCTGAGCCTCTCCGGGCAAAATTCAGATGCTTTGGTTCTTTTCTGGTGCCATCACCCAGTGTTAAACTGGTTAAATCAGATCTCCAAGCGCAGAGCCCTGATTTTTCATGCTTTCTAATGGAGGTGGTGGGCTGGGACAGCCTTGCTGAAGCCCTGGCTGTGGTTTGCTGCAAGCTTTGGTGTTCCCCAAAAAAATGGAAAATGGCTCAGTTAGTTGCTCAGCTTTGCCAAGGACTTGCAGGAGGAGCTCCATTTGGAAGCAGTGCCCCATCTTCTTAGCTCTGCCTCTCCTCAAGTCTCCTTTCCACCTTCTCAGCACTTCATGATACTTCTCTATGAGCTGAGGATAAATAATTTAATACGAATGAAGTTAACAATAAAACGTAGAGGCTTGGGAAGAGGTTTGCAGAAATAATCCGTATTATCCCAACTGGCCATAACCAGCTGCTGTCACATCTCGCTTCCGACCTTTGCTGTCTCCCTTTCAAGTTTTAGCTCTTTGTCAACCCTTAATGTGGCTGTGAATGTGTTACAAACATATGGACTTGCCCAAGCAGTCGTGATCTGTGCGTACCTGCAGCCTGGGTCTCTAGCAAAGCCTTTTTGCTTGCGGTCTGTGCTTCTGCCTTTAGAGAGACAAGAATATGCATTTAAGATTTGCATAGGAACATGCAGCTGTTCCACCAAAAATGGATAATTGTTCTCCCTGCTGTGAAGTTAAACAATAAGAAGTGCCAAACTGCATTTGCCATTGCTGATTTTGTGCACTCAGCTCCATATTTTATGCATGTAGATTAGTTCCAGATTTATGACGATTTAACTGTTAATGCCTGCGTTAATCGGGCCAGGTTCTAGTTGCTGTGGAAACTACAACTTTGAATTTTACGTAAAGTTCTGTGTTGCATTTATTGCGGGTTTTTTGAGGCTCTCTTATATTTAATGCCTTATGGTGAAAATGGAGAGGGAATCAGTGTTGAAAATAAAAGTGCCTTTGGGTAGAAAACAAGTTTCAGCAAAGAGAGTAATTTTTCTGGGAAGTTGTGATGTCTGGGAAAATAAGGGTTTGTGATAGAGTGCCATCTTGACCACAGCTGTATAACTACTATTATAAGTGTGTAACAACTATTATAGCTGCTGCAATACTGTAATAAAGAAAACAGCTGTATAACTTATAAATGTCCTGAAAATATAGGACTGAAGTTCTTGGGTCTCTCGATATTCCTTCTGGTGGGGAAAGGAAATTGCTGATGTGCGTTCGATGGGAAAACAGGCTGGTGCACAATTTTACTGACATACTATTTTTTTTATTTCCAGAATACACCAGTGGGCACTCCGATTTTCATAGTGAACGCCACAGATCCGGACCAGGGGGCAGGAGGCAGCGTGCTTTATTCCTTCCAGCCTCCTTCGAATTTCTTTGCCATTGACAGCGGCCGTGGCATCGTGTCGGTGATACGGGAGCTGGACTATGAAGTGACTCAGGCGTACCAGCTCCAGGTCAATGCGACAGTAAGTCTTACCCTGACTGCTGCAGGGGAGGAGGCATTTTCTGGAGGGACTACAATGGGGGAGGAACTGCTGCTTACTTATTTTATTGCCTTACTCTGGCATCTTCTCGGGTCCATCCAGCATTTTCTACTTAGTAAGGTATTACAGCAATGCGGTGCCTGGGTAGTTTCAATTTGCTGCTGTGCAGCTCATGGAGCACAGCTGTACCTCTCCAACAGCATCTCATGCGTGTCAGGGGCTTCTGCATAAAGGCGAGCAGCTCCCTTGGTGAAGAAAGCCAGTACAGGACACACAGACCATTAAATCCTCTGGTCTCATTCCTTGTGCATCATGGCTTATTACAAGTGGATTCACCTGTATTAAACACCCTGAGCCTCACTCTGAGTTCAGGCATCAAGAGTTAAAATTTTAGTGGACAGACGAGAAACCAAGGTCCTAATTACAGTCAATACCACCGTACTGGGAGGGGAACCCTGGGAGATGTATGTCCACGTGGCCACCATGGCAAATTCATGCCCCACCTGAATGGGAAACTTCTTTCCTGGTGTCAAATCTAGCCAGAGCTCGACAGGAGCCTGTGAGTGAGGAGCACTGCACAAGCAGGTGCTCTGGATGATGGCTCCTTTCCCATCTCGGATGCAACAGAGGAAGGTGACATTCAGCTGTACAATACATGTGAGCAACTCTGTATTCAGGAAAGGGCAGGGGGGAAACCTTCCCGGCTGCTCCAGGCAGCTGGCTAGAGCTCTTGAAGCATGTGATTCAATCAAGATCATTGCCTTGATGCAGAACCACAAATGTCATGAGGATGTGGAGGGCTGCACAGGGCTGCTTTGCTCCCCACGGTCACGGAGGCTAGGTATTCGCAGACTGCAGGGCCACAGGCAAACAGCTCAACATTTCAGCCCAATCCCTACGTGTTCGAGGCTGTGGAATTTTCCCCAGGAGCTTATTTTTCCTGAAACATACCTCATTTAATTTTAAATACTCCAGCTATAAGAGGCCTTGCCTGTTGTTTGCTTCCCTATCAGTCACTGTCGCCAACACGCTTTCCCAGGATGTGCTATTGAAGTATCCAGTGGGTTACAAAACATGAGACCAAACACAAGCCGTGATGGAAACATGCCTTTCTTCCATGTGGCCGATTCTAGTTTCCTCAAGGACACAAGGATGCCACCTTGGTCCATCCAGCTCCATCTAGCCCCATATCCCCAGTGCAGTTACCAGCAAAGATAAAATGGGGGCATAACTGGTACTTGCTACCTACTATGCTCCTGGCTTCTAGTGATTTCCAGCTCAGGGAGTTCAAAGACTTAAATATTAAGTCTCAGAGCTGGGCTTGATTGCAGCTGTGGGAACATCTCCTTGGCTCAGTCACAGGGTGCTGGTAATTTCTAGTAGAAGGGCAATGAGAAACTCTAGAGCAAAGCTCAGCCCAGGAAGAAGGATGAGAGTTGCACCAGGATAGCAGGAGCTGGAAGAGCAAATGCAGTCTCTTGCCTGCCTGATGAAGAGTTTGCATGGTCTAGAGTAGGAACTGGGGTGATGGTGAATTCGGGGTGGCTGCACAGGGTGTAAGAAGAGCCGTGGAGCTGTGGTTCAAGGCAGGAGCCATTTCATCCCAGGGATGTAGGCAGCAAGAGCAGAAAGAGACTGGAAAGGGCAGCATGAGAGACAGTGGGTGAGGAAACTTGAAACATGCTTGCTTTTTCAGTGCAGTCTGTAATACTTTAAGCAAAATTTAAGACGTGAAGGGGAGGGGAAAAAAACATTATCTGAAGAAACAAAAGACTTCAACCCGATAACGCTAACAGCAGAGTGCGAGTCAGAAATAAGCATCCATCCAGGCCATAAGCGCTGAGGCCTGCAGGTTAAGAGGATAATGTACAAGCTGTGTTGTTGAATACGGTTTAAATTAACATTAATCTTCTGGCAATCAGTCCTTGCTGCTGTTCAGAGCCATTTTGCAGAAGTGTGCGAACCTCTAATGGTCGCCTTTCACCACAGTGCTTGATTAGGGGGTAAGGAGAGATTTATTTCCTTCCTTTCGTGTGTTATCTGCTTTACTCCTGCCCTTCTAGCAAAGGGCTGTGGGCACTGGGGTCACTTTTGAGCACCCATGGGACGAGGCTCCAGCAAGAGAATGGATGGCAGCACATACTGCTGTTGCGTTGGCTGCTGGAGAAGGGTCTTGCTCTGGGAAAGTGCTTGCGGCTCCATCCTGATGGGTTATGATGGGGTGTAAGGGAGATGATGCTCCTGCTCGGCGCATTGAAGTGTTCAAGGGCCACCGCTGCTTCTCCTAAGATTGTTGCGTGCTTGTGGCCTGCTTCACGGAGCAGGGAGGATGGCTTCCCACCTCCCTGCAGCTGTGGAAGCAGCTTGGCTTGCATTGAAAGGCAGCTCCTGGTTACCCCGATCCTGCCAGTCCCTGTGCAAGGCAGGAGGCAGAGGTTTGCAGTCTATTCAAGCCAAAACCATTAGCCCAGTAGAAAGGAGGTTGCCACTGCAAGGATGTATCCTGCGGTTCAGGTTTCCACTCTGCTTTCTGTGTGAGAGCTGAGGCACCCTATGAAACCAGAAGCAGCGCTTGGCATACGTACCGTCTGCCAAAGCTCAGAGCAGCGAATACGGAAAAGAATAAAGCTGCGACTGCAATGCAGGCCACGGGGTTACGAAGAGCAGCAGAAACGCGAGGGAGCTGGTGGGCTTTGTCGTGTTCCAGCTGACAGAGCCCAAGCTGTGCGGAGGCATCGGCGCTGGGGGGTATGAGATGCTCTGCTGTGATGTGCTGGTATGAAAGTCTGCTGGCAAGCAGACCTGGGTCTCACGGTGCAGAGGTGCCCTAGGGTGTATCTACATTAGGAGGGAATTTATATTTTGAAGTATATGCTGAACAGTGTTGCTTCTTTTCCACCCAAAATGTGATGAAAACTAAAGTGGTGCTTGTTTTATTTTAAAGGGCTGACACTAGAATGACACGCGTATTGTATTTCAGCTTAGAGGAAGGTACAGTGGACAATAATTCCAGCAGGTAGCTTGAAAATGAGATGTTTACCTGGACTATTCAGAAATTTGACTGAACTACAACTGTGAGAGGCTTAATACTGTTGAATAATGCTATTTTTCTGATAGAAATTCTTTCTCTTCCCCCCCTCCCCCGCCTTGTTTTTTCAAGGACCAAGATAAAAACAAGCCACTGTCCACTCTGGCCAACCTGGCAATTACCATCACAGATGTGCAGGACATGGACCCCATCTTCATCAACCTGCCCTACAGCACAAACATCTATGAGAACTCGCCTCCGGTAAGGGCTGCTGCTTCGCTCCAATGTGCATGACCATGGTGTTGCATGGGTCGGCCAAGGGAGGATGGAGCGGGGTATGGGACAGAAAGCACAAGGTATCCCAAAAGAGCTGGAGGAAAACCTCCTCTTCACAGAGATATTCGTCCTTCCTTCACCCATTACAGGTTTGCATTGCTCTGCCCTGACATTTGCAGCTTGGGTGCAAAGAGGAGCCCTATTTCCATGCTGAAGTGCAAACGCTCTTAATTGTGAGATCCAAATGGCATCCAAAGAGAGGCAAACCTTTTTTCTTTCTGAAACAACGTATTTCAAGGTAGCTCCAAAATATTTTGCCCTTTTTAAAAAGGCAGACTAAGCAAGGAGGTTTGGGAAGCCTGAAACCCAAAGAAATTCTTTTCCTAAACACTTTATCTTAAATTTTAAAAAGGCTTTCTGTTGTTCTTAGCACACAGTCACCCATTTCCTCCCCACAGTGTATATGCATGCTATTTCTAATAGAAAAGTTGAAAAAAATGTAAACATTCCTGAAATGAGGCAGTTTTGAAAATGCCAGAATCATCAGCCATTTCAGCACTTTGAGCATTTTCCCCCCAGGTTTTGCCAAATTGATCCAATCATTTTAGTTCTTCTGAAACTTGGTTTGTCAGCAAACTCGCTGTTTGTGGAAAACGTCTCCTGATCTCTAAATGCAGCAGGGCTTTTTTTTCCCTGTAGCAGACGACAGGGAGAGTGGCGAGCAGGTTCAGCTTTAGGAGCTGTTAGCTCTGCTCCCAGCAAGGGTGCCCAGGACCTCCAAGCACCAGCAGCATCCACCTTCCCAAGGCACAGCTGCGCATCCCATCGCTTTGCCTATAGGGCAATTATTTTTGTATATGGATGGAAAAACCTTCTGTCCTAAAATTGTGGGGTGGTGTAGGCATCCATAGGACACGTGCATCCTATAATGTCGCTGGTGCACTGGATCCGAAACGCCTGATGGCTCAGTTCATGCAGTGGTAGAGGGAACTCCAGCTCACTTCAGTTTATGCCTTTTTCTTCACTTTGGAGCAAAGCGCTGGCTCTGACAGCAGGGAGAGTGCTGGATCAATAGGGCTGAGTCCTACTGTCACAAATCCCACCATCAGACAGCACATTACCTGTCTGCTGGCCTGAAGATGGCCAAAAAATGGCTTCATGAATTACTTTCATGAAGTGAAAGTTTCAATGCATTTCAATGCTGTTGAGATCAAGGAGTATTTCTGTGGTGGGCAGCATGAGCTGCAGGGAAGAAAAAAATGCAACTTAGATCACCCTTAACTGGGGGGGGGAAAAGCTTTAGGTTAAATTATAGAAATGACTGCATCACCTTCATGGAGTGACCTGGTATCTAGCAAAGGGGATCTTTCTCATATTAATGAAATATATTAAGGCTGGAGCTCAACAATCTCTTTGTGTTGATACACCGATGTGCATCACAGTTATTCCCAGAATGTACACTGTTTGCAGTAGGCAAAGCAGCAAATAATGACTGTGTAACCTGACATAGGGGATGAATGAAGGAGTGCTCACCAAACTGTTAGGAGTTTTCTGACAGGTTTAGAGATTTTAATTTCTCTTGGCCCCATGTAACATCTCCAAAGGAACTGAGATATCCAAGATGGATAGGTGCCACCAGAGACACAGTGAAGATGACAGCTGCTGAACACGGGCGGTACTTTGAGTGGTATTGCTTTCTGGTTTGGACCCAAAGTCCCATCCTTCCTGAGAGAAATCGCCACTGCTGGCTGAAACAAGGACGGGGTTTGCTATGGCAAGCCTGGGCTTTAACATGTTGTGATGTTGTGGTAGGTTAACCCTGGCTGGGCGCCAGGTGCCCACCAAAGCCATTCTATCACTCCCTGCCTCAACTGGACAGGGGAGAAAAAATATAACAAAGGGCTCACGGGTCAAGATAAGGGCAGGGAGAGATCACTCAACCAATTACCGTCACGGGCAAAACAGACTCTACTTGGGGAAAATGAACTTTATTTATTGCCAATCAACCGGAGCAGGGTAATGAGAAATAAAACCAAATCTCACAATACCTTCCCTCCACCCCTCCCTTCTTCCCAGGCACAGCTTCGCTCCTGGGTTCTCTACCTACCCCCCCGCAGCAGTACAGGGGGACGGGGAATGGGGGTTACAATCGGTTCATCACGAGTTGTTTTTGCTGCTTCATCCTCCTCAGCGGCAGGACTCACCACACTCTTCCCCTGCTCCGGTGTGGGGTCCCTCCCACAGGAGAAGTCCTCCACGGACTTCTCCAACGTGGGTCCTTCCCACGGGCTGCAGTCCTTCAGGCACAGAATGCTCCAGCATGGGGTCACAAGCCCTGCCAGAAAACCTGCTCCATGGGCTCTTGTTTCCACAGATCTGCAGGTCCTGCCAGGAGCCTGCTCCAGCGTGGGCTTCCCACAGGGTCACAGCCTCCTTCAGGCACTCACCTGCTCCAGCGTGGGGTCCTCCATGGGCTGCAGGTGGATATCTGCTCCACCGTGGACCTCGATGGGCTGCAGGGGGACAGCCTGCCTCACCATGGTCTTCACCACAGGCTGCAGGGGAATCTTTGCTCGGGCACCTGGAGCACCTCCTCCCCCCCCTTCTCCACTGACCTTGGTGTCTGCAGGGTTGTTTCTCTTACATGTTCTCACTCCTCTCTCTGGCTGCCGTTTCTGTCTGTCCGTAACTTTTTCCCCTTCTTAAATATGTTATCACAGAGGCGCTACCACTATCACTGATTGGCTCGGCCTTGGCTGGCGGCGGGTCCGCCTTAGAGCCAGCTGGTATTGGCTCTGTCAGACGTAGGGGAAGCTTCTAGCAGCTTCTCATCAGAAGCCACCCCTGTAAACCCCCCACGTTACCAAAACTTTGCCACACAAACCCAATACAGATGTGCGTTTTCATCTTTCCATGGGAATTCTTATCAGCTCTGCCCTACCACCTGAGGGAGCCAGTCGCAGGTGCAGAGTGGAAACTGTTACCCTGCAGAATGGCTTGGTTACCGAAAGGATAATGGCAAATTTGGGTGAGGAGTCTGGGCTTGGCCAACTCCTGTCCAAAAACAGGCTTCCAGGTCAAGCCAACAGGCTGTAGTGCATTTGTGGGTGACGTTTGCCCTGCCATTGGGCTCAGCTGTTCAAAATATGCTCGAGACATCTCATCCCAGCCCCAAATCTACAGAGCGGAGACTTGCTGCTGCTCCACACACCCACTCTCTGTCTCTCTTGCCTCTCTTTTTATCTGTGGTGCACAGCATGTCTGTGTTCCTCTATCAATGTATCAGGCAAGAATACCTCATCTAAAGTATATACATTACCTAATAAAATCCTTCTTATTTGGGATTATTGCATCAAATTTTAATTTCCTCACTCGAGTAACAGCATGTCAGCCAGCCCGTCAGTGAAGAGCCGATAGAAGGTGAAAAGAGTGGATAAACTGCAGCAAATTACCGCAAACAGATCTCTATCAGCCCTTTGACTGGAATTGACTGGAATTAAGAAGTGAGAAATAGGATTTTTTTTGCCGTGGCAGCTCTCTGAAGCGCTCCCCCTCCTCCTCCTGCTGCAACGCTGGGCTGCGCTTTGCCTTTCAAGTCCCTAATCCTGTAAGAGAAGAAGAAAAAGGGGTGGAAGGGTGCGAGAGGGGAGAGAAGTGCTGTTGTCGCTCTTCTTTTTCTCAGGCTGGGATCTGGTAGCATAATTTAGAAGAGTTTTGGGCACGCGCTTATTCGGACACTGAGAGGAAAGAAATTTCTTATCGGGCAAAGGAAGAGGACACAGTGGGGACTTTGCTATCCCTGGAGGTGTTGTGTCTTCTTTCTTGACGCTGTTTATCATCCCAGCATGCCTCAGACATCTCTCCCAGGGCACCCGAGTGCACCAAAGCTGCCTGCAGCTGTGACAAAACTTGGCAGCATTATGTTTTTCATCCTCACAGTCTTTTTGGGTGTCTGTCCTCACAGTGTCTGCAGACTGGATAGCATCATTGATGTTTTCCAGACAAGTTAACAGGGGCTGGAGGAGAGGGGCCGTTTCCCCTTGCAGAGATGCTGTTGGTGTGATGAGCCACTGCTTTTGGACCTCAGCTGGTGCATAGTCCAGGCAGCATCGCAGCTTCACTTTGGGGATGAAAGAGGAGGAATCCGCTCACTGAGAGACAACCTGAGGCCTATAAAGTGTACTTTGCCCTGCCAGGGAGCCCTGTGAAGGAAAAGGGGGGGCAAACCCCACTTGCTCTTCATCCCAAGACCAGAAGTTGTATTCCCTTGCAATAGCACGGTACAGGTACGTGTCAAATATCATTAAAACAGTTTTAATTCTTCAGCACCATCCCCCTCCTCCTCAAAAACTCCTTGGGTTGAAGAAATAATGTAGAATCAGTGCTATTTTTGCCCTAGAGTCTCAATAGCTCTGAATTAATTCTTTCTTACAATATTTCCAGCCCATCAGTGTGAACACTTTATTAAAAGCTCAGGATTTTATTAAAAAAGGATTGATTTACCCCTGCCCCTCTTCAAAAAACCCTCAGATTTTGTTTGGATAATGTGCCATTCTTTATTTTCTTTGCCTTTTTTTTAAGCATAGGCTTTTCCAGATTATTACTTTTCTAAACCTTCTTCCTCCTTCCCTAGAGGGAGAAAGTTATTCTGTTCTGGTGCTTTGGTCTATACCCACCAGCCGAGTCCTTTCCTTGCAGCCACTGTTGTCTGTGGTAGGTAGGTGAGTTGTTACTTGTTTTAAGAAATGTCAGGAATATTTGGGAGTTTCTAAGAGCCACAGGTTCATGCCACAAATACCTGGGGTGAGCCCTAGGCAGAGCTGTTGGCGCTGGAAGTCAACTTGGCGTTTCCAGGAGTAAGTGGAAGCCTTGCCAGACGTGTTTGGCAAGAGACAGTGGGAGGACCCCCTCCGATTTAGGGGTGCAGTTGGCTGCCTCAGGGAGCCAAGGCACAGCATCTCCTGCCCTTGTCTTTCGAAGACCTAGATAGGGAAAGGAATAGTGTTGTGGTTCGATAGGATTTTGGAAGAGAAATTGGAAACGGTTGAGATGTGGTTGGTGAGAGGTCTATCTTTGCCACTGGGGTATGGCCGTGATCAAGGGCTTGTTTCGGTTTGGGATGTTTTCCCATTTCTAGTCTCTCCACTCTGGTTAGTTATCTCTGCTGGTGTGGTGGGCAAGGAGCTTCGTGATCATCATAGGTACTAACAGATGAATACAGCCTGTGTGTAGCATCACGTTTTGCATCACATCATCTCGCTCCAGCACATGCTGAATGGGAATACTCCTTCTTGTTGACTGTGCTGAGCAATCATGCTCCGAGGCTGTCTCATCACTTGTTATCACTCACTACAAAACCAATAATTGCCACCAGCAACGTGGATAAACATTATGCCTAACCTGTGAAACTTGTTCAGCCTCTTCCACAGAAGGATCAAGATGGATCCTAAACATTGTGTGGATGTTCGGGGAGGGATCATCCCTTCCCAGGAGCTGGGATCTGCCAGTCTTGTGGATATCGGAAGACTCTTGTTAAGGAGATGGCAGGAAGAATGGAAACCAGGCGGGATGTGAAGAGGTGCCTGGGTCCCTGCCCTTGCTGTGGTTCCAGGAGATGGCATCCATGAATGGTAGGGAGCTCAGCGCCACTCCAGCATGTGTTTGTCAGTCACTGGTGAAGTGTGGCTCATCCCTAGGAGGGGCTGATGAAAGGGTTTGTGGCGAAGGAGGAGACACACGGGGCTGCAGGGAGAACAGGGGGAGACCCAATCTCAAAAACCAGCAGCGTGGAAGCCATTATCCCAGGCTTGCCAAGGATCAGGTGAACCTTAGGGTGCTCTCTAGTAGCCCTCATTCTTGCAATCAGATGTCTGGATAATTTCTTTCCTATGGACGTCTGTATGGCATGCGGTGCCGAGATATCCGAACAAGATTCCCCCTCCTCCCCTCCCAAACTTTTCCTGCTGCAACATCTGCGCTCATCCTTTTATCTCTCCCAACAGCCCTTCCCCTTGGCTCCTACAGGAGGGACCTTTCCTGCAGATAAAGCAGCTGTAGCGTCGGCAGGCCGATTGCTATTCCTCGGCCATTGCGGGAGCCCTGCCTTCTCCCACAGCTGCCTTCCCTTTGAAATGTGCCGCACGGCAGGCGACACTTATCATTCTGCGCTGCTCCCTCGCTTTTTGACAGGCGATGAGCGAGCTGTCAGATGGACCAAGTGCCTTTACCCACCGCCCCTGCCACAGAGGAGCTCTCATTTTGCAAGGGAGCAGAGCGGGGCTCGTGCCTGCCCCGTGGGGACAGTAGATTAAAGCAGAGTATGCTGGGGGAGAGCATGCTGAATTGTGTGCCTCTCCCACCCCGCTTTGTTTTTTTCCCTCCACTTAGCCTTGCCCTCCTTTCCACATCCCTTGTTCTGGTTTCGCACTTGCTCCTTTCTCACTTTTCTTGTGCTTTTTATCTATCCTTGCTCCTTTGGGAAGCACAGTTATTGTCGGTGATTTAGAGGCTCTCCGACAGCTCCTGAGCCTCACCAGCCGAGTGCTGCTCAAAGGCCAGTGACCTGGGATTTATGGCTAATGTTCTCGGTTAATAACGTGGATTTACTTAAGGAGTCCATTGAAATGCCCTCGGAGATCAGGGAATGGGCAGTCTGCCTGGCCCCAGGAGCCTTCTTTATGGCCGGCAATGCCAAAGCATCTCCCTCGAACCTGCAGGAGCATGGCTCTGAAAGGCAGGGAAGACAGCAAGTCCCTGCTTTCCACTGGTGGTGTTTCTGCAGCAGCTTTCCCTTTGGCCTTCAACTGATGGATTGCAGGGCAAACGCAATGCTGCTCCCTTGTTAGATATGCAAACGCCTCTGTTGACATTTCCTTTGAGGGCAAAAAAAAAAAAAAAATTGCTTTTCCCACTATTAATAAACCAATGAAAACAACAACAGCTGAGTTGTAAATTTTTTCACACTACATTAATTATGTGCGTGTGCATGTGTTTATATTCACATGGGCTCACTGCAGTGCAGCGGGGGAAGTACAGCTTACGGAGTTGACATAAGCACGTGATGTTTTTATTTAAAGAACTAAACAAGAATTTTGTGTCACTTTTATGTTCTTTGCTGGTTTTGGGGGATTCTTGGCCTTGTGGACCTTTCTGCTGGGCTATAGGAAACAGGTCTGTCCTGCGGGATGGAGAATGAGATGGGTGAGCTGGCAGTTGCAGAAGCTCCTGCCTGTGAGCAATCCTCTGTTCTCAGCATCTGTCCAGCTTTCCTCCTCCTCCTTCTTAAAGGTTTCAGTTAAAATCTCTGCGGCTCACTTAGTGATGCAGCTGCATGCGGGTGGCTGGCATGAGCATCCCTCATCACCTGGGGTGCCTCATTTGAAGAACACAGGGGAAGAAGAGGACCAGATGAAACCAGGAAGCCGGCAGTAGATAAAGCCAGTGTAGTGACCAGTGCTGAAGGTCGTGGTGAGAGGGGATTGTTGCCTTTGGTTCTTGAGGGACTGCAGAGTGAAAATCTCTGTGGCAGAGGAGCATATCCTTTTGTCTGTCAGCCAGAGCCTGTGCAGCTGTGATGCTGGGAGGAGGCCTGTCCTGGCTTTGCCAATGCTGCACCTTCAGTTCCTCCTTTCTCTACTTCCTCAAGCACCAATAGCTCTGCTTACCACACTGACCTTCCTTCCAATCCCTCTCCTCTCAGCAGGGGATGAGCAGCACTGGGAATGAGTCTGGTGGTACTCTCTCCAGTCCCTACGGACACTTGTCCTGGTACAAACCTACTGCACAGCCAAGCTCAGCCTGCTCAGTGGTTCGGTTAGAGGACCTGTTCTCCTGGTTATGCCCTCAGCATCACTAGCTACATCCCAGGGTGGGTTAGCAGAGTTTTGCAGCTTGCACAAGAGTGATGAGTGCTGAGCCTGAACTGCCCCAAGAAGCAGGTGATGGGACTTTTCCATGACATACCTTGTCCTTGCACAGGTTTTCCTAAGCACGTGGCCCATGGTAAGAGGTGCAATGACTTGGCAGGGTGCCCCAGGAGCCTCAGCAGCACTCAGCCAGGGTGGCTGTAATGCGTTGTCTCCTCTCCCTCCCCAGGGTACCACTGTGCGGATGATAACGGCGATCGATCAGGACAAGGGCCGTCCTCGGGGCATCGGCTACACCATTGTCTCGGGTAAGTCTCGGGGAGGGCATGGTGGGGAACCCAGTGGGGATGGAGGAGCTAGCCCTGCAATAAGTCTTTGTACATCCCATGCCTGGGAAATCATATTTGGCTAAGTTTCTCCTTGACTGTACTGCTTGCTCTTTTGATTCAGTGTCACTAATTAGTGTAGCCTACTGTTACGACTGAAAGCTTTTACCCCTCTGAAAAGCTTTCTTTGTCTTTGGCGCTGTTGGAGCACATCATTCGTGGCATCTCCCTTTCCTTGAGCAGTGGACGTTATTTCTAACAGATTTGATAATATCTCATAGCAAAACGTTACAGTCCTAATGACGAGCCACAAACAGCTCTGCTTCACGCAATGCCATGGAGGAGACCTGCAAAGAGCCGGGTGTAAAACTCTTGCTGGCGGTGCAGTGGTTATTGTTTAGGGAAAGAATGGGACTGATTATGGGCTGAACAGCTCCTGGTGGTTTCTGTGGCTTTTCCCGAAAGACTCCATGCTGAGGGCTGCCCTCCCAAAGCATTGCTGGAGCGTCACAAGCTGGGAGGCAGTGGGCTGGACCCGTGAGGGTGCAGGGCTAGAGAATGAAGCTTAATTAGAGTGGTGGAGGGTTTCTGCCTTCTAAGAGCCACATGGATTAATCCTGCCTTCATGGACTGGCTCTGAAGCCTTGGGAACCCTTCCCAGTAGGCATGGGTAGCTTGCTGAAACTGATGTAGCCAGTGACCCATGGATCCTTGCTGGGTAATGCTTGGGACCATAGCTTGTGGACCTCTTCTGATGGCAAAAGAACCAGGGACAGGGCAGTCTGGGCAAGCGTTTCCAGATAAAGTACAGCTGTGTTTTGGAAAGGCCAATTTTTGGAGCTGGACCCGTGTCGTTTAACGTGCTTTGAGGTCAGTGAACCTCTGCCATATCCAAGGCAGATTTTGATGCTCGCTGGGCTGCGCTTGGACACTGCTTTTGTGGGGCCGTGCCACAGGGACAGACAGATTACTCGGGTTAACCAAGGAGTGAGGGACCAGCTTGGTGGGTCTGGGTTGTAACCCTTTTTCTGGCATTGCTTTTGGGGGGAATTTTCACAGCAAGAAATGGCAGCTGTGCCTCCTCTCCTCACTGTGCCACATGCTTCGGGTGTTGGCTGGCAGCTCCTTTGAGCTACACGTGCGGAAATAATTTCCCAGTTTCCCCACCTTAAAGCCCAGCCGTTTCAAACGCTCTTTTAATCAATGTCTAGGGTCAAGGTGATTTCACCCTGACTTTCAAGTCCACTGATCCTGACTGCAAGTATCCAGGTCAGTCTGCCTTTGAAGATGCAAGGATTATTTATTCCTCTAATTCCCTTTGCAATTTATTCTAATGTTCCCCCAGCATTAATTAAATGATTCCCCCAGATTGCGTGTATCAACTGGCCGAAGTGCAGCAAGGACTTTCTTTTGGCTGATATGGGCCCTTTTTCACTGGAGACTGGACTGAAACCTCAAACTAATTTTGCAGAGGCTGCTGAACTACTCTGAGGATGGTAAAAACCTTCAGCTTACAGAAACCTTACCCAGCTCAAACTCTGAAGATGGTCAGCAGCTGGGAAATCACCCTTGTTCTGTCCATTCACTGTCCTTTGGGCATCTGCTGATGGCCACGGAGCCTTTTTCTGACTCGGTATGGGTTATGCTGTAGGTATCTAATTTTCCCTTGTCAGGACCAGTGCAATACAAACAGCTCGGGGTTTCCAAGAGCCTTTATTTGATGGCTTAAACCTACAGAAACAACCATGCAATCTATAGAGGGTTAATTTGCTAAATGCACCAATCCGCTCATGGTCACGTCAGGTTTTCTGCTCATCGGACGGTCACGGCTGCTCTACTGAATCAAGGAAACCTGGATTTTTGCCTGGAATGTTCACACATGCTCTTATTTTCATGTCTATTTTTGGTTTTCCTGCGAAATAGCCACGACATTCCTTTGCGAGCGTCCCTCGCTCAGTGCCAGGGTAGCTGCCAGCCTGGCCATTACGGCCGGGCAGAGAGATGGTGGAAGGGAGCCAGCCATGCTCCTGGAGCCTGGTGGCAGCAGGGTGCAGAGTGACAGGCATGCACATCACTGCGAACAGCCTTGCATCTGCTTGCATATGCCAAGAACTTAATCCCTGCCCCTGGTCCTGCCTGGTGGGGGGCCGCTCTCGTATCGGAGAATCAGACAGAACACATCAAAGAGTGATTAAACTGCTTGGCTTCCCCCCCCCCCCGCCCCCAAACATGAGAATTGCAGAGTGTTTTCGTAACTGGCCAGACCTTCTCCTGTCAGCACCAGCGTCTTGCAGAGTGGTGGTGCTGGGAAGGATCAGCCCATGGACAGACTGAGGGACAAGTGCAGACCGCCACTATTGCCTCCTGCCTCCTCCCCATCCTCACCCTGCCTTCAGCTTAAGGCAGAGGGTTCCAAAATCCCTGAAGCCAGGCTTCAGGATGCTCCACTTCCACTTTGAATTGAGTTTGTTGACAGAGCCATAGTTCGCCATCTCCGTTTGGCTGCCAGACTGTGGCCAAGGTGCGTGGCTGGGGGCAAATTTTAAAGAAAACATGGTCATGGGGCAAACATTTTTTTTTTTTCTGAAGTCAGTAAGGGTGTGAGTGCCTCTCCCACTCTGCTGAAGGCATTCTTTTATACTTTCCATGATTTGCTTCTGGCTTTTGAAAGATGTTACCTTCTAATGCCTGAGAGTCCAGACACAGGAACCGGCAGCTCGTGCTCCTCCAAAATCCTGCTCACCCAAGGCAAGAGATTTTTTTTGGCAGGCAGGTAAAGCCTAATTAATTTGTCATTATCCTCAATCACGATGGTAAAGGTCAGCAAGCAGATTTTGTGCCTGAGCTGGTAAATTTTTATGGCAATTTTGCAAAAAAAATGGCCTAACATATGCAAATGGGGAAGCAAATTAAATTAGAAACCAACCGTAAGCAAAAGTGAAAATGGCTATTGGAGGTAGTAATTATACCTGGCTCTTCAGCTCACTTGCACAAGGGGAGGTAGCATGATGTTGTTCCCATTTCACAGCAGGGATGGATGATGCCTCTTCCCAGCTATCCCAGGTCTTCGCGTGCAGGGCTCACATGTGGCTGGTCTGATTTTACTTGCTGGGGTTGAATATACAGCAGCAAGAGAGCTGAAAAGCAACCTAGCTGTTTATCATTCCATAGGTATTAATATCTAAAGCATTGGTATGATTTGGAGGTGGGGTATAAAAATTAATTTGGAATTGCTGGTGTCCTATTCAGCTCCATCCCTCGGGTAGCTATGCCTCAGGATATACTGCAGCAGCTCTTATTTATACAGCTATCTCCAGCACAAGGTCCTCCCCTGACAGGAAAACAATAAAACTAAAAGATTAACCATAACCACATAAAATAAGACTTAAGATCTAACTTTATGCTGCCAGCTTACAAAGCTGTTAAGCCTGAAATGACGGAGTACCACTGATGTAGCTGTGTCATGGCTTTGGCTAGTTGTCCTGTCAGAGCAGATGAGCCTGCCTGCTGCCTGCCTGCACTGGGAATAATTTCCATATCTTACAGGGAAAAGCCACTCAGTTGTTTCTCCCCCTTCCTTCCAATCTGAGTGTTTTCACCCCATGAAAACATGCACTTTTTCACCCCACGCTTTGCAAGGAGTGGCATCACCGCCTTGCAAAAGGCCGTTTGAAAAAGAAATTTCACATTGAGACCCTGCAACTCAGGCCCCTCATGCCAACAGGCTGGTTGGTGCCAGGGCTACCATTGCTCTGACGGCTGTTTCTGCTGCTTTTCCCAGGTGAAAAGGAGGGTTCAGGCAGCCCACGGACGGTGCCCTGCAAAAGCCCTCCCTCCCTGGTTCCCTGGCTGCTTTGACAGGTTGGAGATGCTCAGCCGCTGAGGTCAGGACTGTGTTTGAAGGACAGATAATTAATCCAGCAAAGTAATCCACAGTTCCTTTTTGGCAGATTTATGGAGATAGCCTCTGTGCTGGGGACTCTGCCTCATCATCTTTCATTTCCCAGGCAAAGAGAGTGACTTGTTGTATAACACGACCTGTTCTAGATAAGGCTTTTCATTTAGGGGAACTCTCTGGTCTAACAGAGATTGATTTTCCCAGTGGAAATTGGAGAGCCCCAGCGCTCCTGGCAGGATCAGGCCTGCAGACGGCAGTGTGTTTTCACGTTTGCTGCTGCTGCACGTCACCTGGGGCATGGGGAATCCTTTGGCTCTTTAAAAGAAGGATTTTTATCGTGAATTAAATGGCAATTTAATTAATAAGCAGGAGGGGACTTTGGCCTGAAAGGTCTTGTTAGGAAAACATATTGTATGACCACAGTCTCACACTCTGCTCACTAGTAGTAAACTTTGGGTTTCATTTATTTCCAGGACAGTCAGGAGACTTCATGTCTCCCGGCATGAAGATGTGAAGGTGACCTGTGTTGCTTGGGCAGGCATTGAAGGGTTAAACCAAAGGAAAGGGTCCTGGGGCTCTGCAAGATGCCTGAATGCCAGTCTCTGCCTGCCTGACACATTTCAGGTGTGGTGATGGATGGGCAATGGGAGATTGGACAAAGGCAATCCCTACGTCCTTCCCGGGCCTTGGAAAGTCCTGCAGGAGAGAGGGGAGGGAGCACGGGGCTTTTGGTCAGTGAGCCGGTCTTTAGGGCTCTTCACAAACCCTTAGGGCATTTTTTTTTTTCCCCAAAGTTGATTGTTTTAGGAGACTGATGCAGTTTCTGGCAAAGCGCTCACTTCCTAAAGCTGGTGCATCCCAAGGGAAGCATGAATTAAAAATCATTATTTGCACAATGTAATAGAAGTGTGAGTTACAAAAGCAAGAGGGAAGCGTGTCTGAAAAGAATTGTTCCCCATCTTTCTTCTGGTTTTCCTGCTAAGGAATAAAATATCTCCCATATATATGTAAAAATCAGTGCAGTAGCTCTCAGAACATGTTTCACGTGGTCTTAACAGATCTGGAGTTCCTTGCTGCCTTCCTTTTGAAAGTGCAGCATGAACCCTTGAGGTAAAGTTAAGTGGCCAAAGAGGTCTCCCAGCCCTCAGCTGCTGACACCTTCCTTCATATTTTGAGCTGACTTAATAAAGAAGGGAGGCCAAAGCAAACCGCTTCCCTGAGTCCCTTAAACCAGACATCAGGGAGAATCCTTGGAAATAGGACCTACTAATTTTAATATTCCCGTTGCCAGTTGGCCTACATCGTGCTGGCTTTTTCCCGCATTCAGATCGCTCGGTGAACTACTGGGTGTTAAAGTCCTCATAAATTACACCTGCTGGGAGGGCCTTCCAGTATGATTTAAAGGCAGTCATCACAGCAGAACATTTCTGTAGGAGGACACGCTGATGGGTGGAAAAGTGCCTCATGCCGAGTTATTCATCAAAGGCTGTTTTTCCACCCTGCCAATGCAAGGGGATGAGACAGCACAAAGACGAGATGGTGGCTGCGGCCACAGCCCCTCTTTTCTTGGCTCGGTTGCTCCTCGTCTTCCTCCCCGCTGCTAAAGATGCTTCGTCGTCATGTTGGCATTTTGCTTTGGCTCCCTGGCAATCCAGAAATCACTAGAAAGAGATATGGTTGGGATAATGCTTTGCATGGCAGGTGGTCCCCCAGCAAATGGCCTTCAGTAATTAAAACTATACATTCCCATTTAAGTGTAAATAGAAAACAAAAGCATATTTTTTGTTTAATTTCTGGGACTTCCTACTTAACTTCCTGGGATTTAATGTGCATTCAAGATGTTGGCAACCACCAGAGAAGGATGAACCTGTGCTGTCTCTGTTCGTGCTGGGGCTAGAGAAAACAACCAGTTCTGAGATGGTTTTTAATGGAAGTTTTTCTAAAAGGTCTTGAGCCTGGAGATGTGGGGTTTATGTTAAAAGCTGATTCAGACTTATTACCAGGCATGTTACGGTGTACTTCTTTCATGTTCTCCTGATGAGTCTGCCTGCTGCTGTGGGAGAGGCAGGAGAGGTGATTTGTGGGTCTCTCAATCCAGCCCAGGCACAGTAGCTGTTAAGAAAGTGCCAATTTTATGTGTATGCATCCTTCGGCTGCGGGCCAAGAGCCTATTCTGCAACTGCTGCTCCAAGGTGGTGATGCCTGGCAGCTTGGACCAGCCCATTCTCTCTGGGAACACACGCTGCCTTCTGCGGCCTGTTTATTAGGACAAAATCCTCTGTGAGCTCAGGTGGAGGGTTAAAGTGTTGTGTTTACAGAAATGAGTGAAATAAACATTTAGGGTAGTTTTCCCTACATTGCTCTGCTGTCTTGACTCATGATCCAGCTGTTGGCTGCTCTCCCATAGCAGGTTTTAGGGTTAGATTCATGGAAAGAGGAAAGGCTGGGACGAAAAAGGCCAAGCAAGGCAGTGCTGATGATTTGCCTTCCCTTTGAGCCACTGAGCACATTTTAGATGGCGTGGGGGAATGGCGGTTGTGGTCCAAGACTCAGCATCTTTTCGTGTGATGAATTACACTCAGAGCAGGAACCTTTAAACTCTATGGGATCAGTTCTCCTCTCTGGTAGCCGGCTGCAACTCCCAGGGACTTCAGAAGGGGGACTGCACCTCGGGTGATAAATCTCTCCTTTTATTTTCTCGTACTGTATGTTCGGTTCTAAAAAAGGGAACCGTGAGAGCATTTCATCCAAGCTTCTTTTGTGGCTCTGCAAGATCAGAAATTCTGCCAGTTGTGCTAGAATGGGCAATTAAATTATTTGGGGGAAGATACTAAAAATGCCTGTTTGCAGAGCAGGTGTGTGTGGAGGAGTGCCCGCACGCAGCTTTGGGCTTGAATCAGTTGTCCCAGAGAGAGCTGCATCTTCTAGGAAGAAGAGCAAACCAAAGTCCAGAGCAGGAGAAACGGGCACTGTTTTTTAGAGCATCATGATTTCACACAGAGTGAAGAAATAGCACTCAGGTTGTAATAGCCCCTTTTCCTTTGGAAATAACTTGTTCCCTTTGAATTTAAGCGTGGGGCAAGGTATCTGCCCTGGTGTGCTTCCCTGCATATTGCACAGGGGCAAAAACTCAAGGTGAAGACCGGCGAGGTGGTCACAGCAGCTGATGGACTATTTATACGGTGATAACTGTGTCTGTTGCTGACTCTATGAACCACATCCAACAGCATCTATTTCGGTGCCGAGGAGTCCTGACGGAGCACATTTTGATTAATAAATTATCCAGCACAAGGTGTGTGATGGGTTCCCCTTTCACATCTCATGAAAGTCATCCGCTCCAAGTTCAGCGGCTCAGCAGGCCCTGTGCCTTTTGAGGCTGCAGCTCCCTGATACAAACAGCCCTTTGTGTAGAGGGGGTGGGAAAATCCTCCTGCGTGGGGAAATCGGCTTCCCCTGGCTGACAGGTAGCTCTTTGCTAGAGGTGGGCAATAGCTGCATCTCGCCCTCCTAGGGATTTGAACAATGCTCAAAGGCCAAAGGGGTAGGGAGGAAGGAGGAGATATCAATGTCTTTTTTTTTCTTTTCTTTTTTTTTTCTTCCCTGGGTTTGAGCCAGTATTTTTAATGGCCTTTTTAAACTGTGAGAGCGTTGGCTGAGGGCAATTAAACATTATGGCCCTCATCTATAAAACCCCTCGTTATAGCAGTGTTTCTCCAAAATGATGCCTATGCCACCATCCGTTCCTCAATGAGCCTGGAAAAACACTCCGAATGGGCTACTGCCATCCATCCTGTTGCTCCCAACCCAGCACCACGTTGGTTCCTGCCTTCCCCTTTCCCAGCCTGGCCATGGTAGGTGTAGGAGCTGCTGCTGTCCCTGTACCCCCACAAAGACAGTGAGATGGGAAAGTTTTCCTTCTCCTTTTACCTGTGTCATAACAAGAAGCTGGGCTTGTATGTCCTGAGCAAGCCTGTTTCTTGCCAGGTGAGAGCAACGAGTTTGCCAGAAATGTATTCATATCGTTGTCCCAAAGTTTGTTCTTTTTTGTTTGTTTGTTCTCACCTTTCCTTTGTCTTTTTGAGTATTTAAAATCATTGTGTGTTTTGCTTTTCTTCTCTCTGTGCTCCCTTTTGCTGCTCAGCCTTTCCCTTCCCATCATTTAATTTCTGCCCCATCTCTGATTTCTACTCTGGGTCTCTCTCCGGGTCTCTCCTGCTGTCCCCCGCCTTGCTTTGTGTCCAGGTCGGTAGGTTTGCAGTGGTAGCAATGAGGTAGAAGTGGAGCCAGCCTTCCTATGGGATGTCCCTCTTGGGTGGATGCTATCTCCTAGGCAGCCTCACCTTTACTTTCTGCTCCCTGCCCTGCTTTTCTTAAAGCCATCTTTGCTTTCGCAGCACCTGAAAGCAGAGCTCCTCCTTTGCTGATGAAATACCCATTTATTCCTTAGCTTTGCCTGCTCTGTGCAATGGAGCTGGGTCACCTGGTTCTCTGTGAACGTGCCACATCCTTGTCCAGATGGGGAAGGAGGTGGAGGACATGTAAGCCTCTGTTTAGCAGAAACCAGAGCATGGTCTTGGGCTCCCTTCTCAAACAAGAGGCATGGAAATGAAGTCCTCTGTCTCCACCTAGAAAGGCTTTGGTGGTTCATACCGGACTTCAGGCTAGGCAGTAGATGGCTCAAGCAGGGACAGGTCCAGCAGCTGGTAATGCCTGAGGCAAGGGAGCGATCGTTTCGTTGTCTGCCTGGCACGGAGCAGAAGGTTGTGTGTGCCGTGGCGTGAGCACCGCTCATGAGAGAGTGTGCGAGGGGGACATAAAAGAGGGGGGGCAGCAGGGGTACCTTCTTGAAGGTCAGTTGGCTTCCATGTCAAGTGTGGCCACAATAGTTGCTGTCTGCATCATTAAAAGAGTTTGCAGAGTGCAAACTTGGAGATGGAAAAGTCTGTCCCGTTCCACATCCTCCGAGAAACAGGATTATCTGGGGATCTCAACTGGGTTTGAAATCCCCACAAAGATTCTCCATCCCCTCCGTGTTCCCCGTCATGCATCTGTGCATTGCAGTATCACTTCAAAACCAGCGATGAGCAAAACTGTTGACGTGCCCAGCAGGCAGCGCTGGCCACAGGCCATGCAAGACATCGGCCAGAGCATTGGGGCAGCGCAACCAAGAGCTGGCTCAGCTCATGGCATCCACCTGCCTCCAAGGCCACTGTGGGCATGGGTGGCTGTGGGTGGCCAGCTGGGAGCTTGCGACCGGTGCAACTGGGAGCAGGAGGGAGCAAGCGCTGGGAGAGCAGCGGAGTGGACAAACGGATTGAAAGCCATCAGTCGGTGTGGCCGTCTGCACCGGCAGCTGCAAATTAAGCCATGCTTAACTCAGGCTAGGCATTTTCCTGGGTCAGGAAGATGATTAAGAGATAATGGGAGAACCAGGCAGGGAGGAGAAATTATACAGAGGTGGGGAGAGTGAGAGACTGGAGGGAGGGAAAGAAAATTGGCTGGTTTGCCCCCACCTCTCTTTTTTTTTCCCTTGCTCTGAGGAAAGTGAAGACATGTGAAGATGATTAGAGAGATTTTTGCAATGAAAGTGTCTCAGGGGAATGTGCATTGTTCAGCAGTGCAAGTACTTCAGCGGGGATCACTGGTCAGAGGAATAATGAAGCAGTGGTTGGAGAGGCATTGTAGAGGAAATTATGAAAGGCCTCTGAGGGTCGAGTTTGGAGACACCTCTTTCCTTTCTGAGGCTAATTTGCAAAGCTGGCAATCCTCTACTAGCAGAAAGGTGCCCCGGAGGGCATCAGATGCTTATCTGCCATCTGAGCAGTGTTGGGGAGGCTGAGCCTGGAGAAAAGCCTCTGATGTGCAGTCTGGGAGGGTATTTGGGTCCTAATTTATTCATCCTTCTTCAAAATATGACTGTGGTCAAACACAAAACACACAACCATTTTTCGGACACGGAGCTCAGTGCTGGGTTTAGTCCATTGTGTCAAATTCCTGCCCCATTGACCTATTTCCACTAAAATCCATTGGTCTCCGCATTTACAGATTCCTGTTAGCAGAACAGTATTTTGTGATTAAAAAGGTATTTTATTACACTTTATATTAGGGGGAGTGTACCAAGATTGCCCTGATGCATAAACTTTACCATGGCAACATGGCATCCTGGAGCATTTAAATGCCTTGCAGCACAGTTCAATACATCTGGTGAAGTGTCCTTCAAAGCTAGTATCAGAAGAAGTCTCTTAAAAAGTCAGCCATAAATTACAGAGCAAAGGTGGGAAGTCAAGATGAAAAGAGGGGAATCGTCCAATGGAGGAGACTAGAGATCTTCATGTATCGCAGCAAAAGTTGGATTTAAAAAAAGCAAGGCTGCTGCTTATACTTTAAGTAGCCATGCATCAGTTCATTAAGCTGGCTAGCAGTCAATCGGCCATTTCGGATGGAGAGAAGAGAGGACCAAGGACAGAAATGGGAGGCATTTCTTCCAAGAGGAAGATATAAAGGTTCGGTAATGGGGGAGAAAGGTGTTATGGCACTTAGAGCTTTGGGAGAGAGAGGAGACACTGGCAGCCAGCAGCTCGTGAAGGCCAGGGTGGCTCCCAGGGCTGGGAGGGAGGGGAGAGCCAGACCTGGAGACTTTGGCCATCCCACAAAAGGTGCAGCCGTGGTTAAACGGGGGATGGGAAGGAAGTGAGGTGGCTGCTGAGTGATGGGAAACAAGTTTCTGCGGCAGCAGATCTGTCTTGCAGCTCCCTTCCAGGGAAATGACAAATGTGTGCGTTTCGTTTATGCTGAGATATATTGAGAAGACAGGGGGTTTTTTTATTTTCGACTGGGAGGAATATAGCATACCTGCAGGGTTTCCTCACTCCCATTTGGGGCTGGATCAGGGGTTTCTGCTTACTGTGAGACGATGAGGGGAGTGGTGTGGGTGGCCATATGCCTGTGTGTAACCTCTTTGGTCAACACTAATTCAGCAGCCTTCTCTGGTATTGTGTCAGGTCAGTGTCAGGTATCCCAGGCTCCACGTACCAACTGCTTTCTTTTGTCTGGCTGACAGAGAGGGGACCTGGGACCGTTGCAAGGGCATTCCCAGTGCAGGACATTTGTCATTTTAGCATCTGCTGGCCGTGAAACTCGAGCGTTGTCTTAATCCTCTCTGGGTGTCTAATTCCAGAGGAGGAGTCAAGCTGAGGATAGGACGCTTGGTGGAGGCAGCAGGGTCCTGCATGGCACCCTGTCTGGTTGCTTGCATGTAAGAACCAGCACAGAGGCCAAATTTGGCTCAAGTAGAGGAAAACAAGGCAGCTGCATGTGGTCAACATATCTGGCAAGAGCATAAAAGCAGGACAAGTGCCTATAGTACTTACCCTAATACTCTCCCTGGCACCAAATACGTCCAGCTAAGAAAATTCCTGAGCTGCATGTGGCTTCTCTGTTATTTGATAGATTTTTATTCTTTCATTAACCTCCTCGGTCTCTCCTTGAATACGTGTGGACTTTTATCATCATCAGCATCCTCTGGCAAGAGTCCCCACAGTTAAGCTACTGCTTGTTATGTGAAGAATTACTTGTGAGCTTGGTCCGTCTGCGCATTCCTCTGATTAACCTGGACTGATGTCCCTTAACTCTTGTATTTTAAGAGAGAGGTCATGCCTACCCCAGGGACACAGTGCCCTGCGAATGCAGGTGGTTGTTCAGAGGGGAGGACATGGATTTGGCCTGGGTTTCAGCAGTGCTGCTGCATATTTTAATAACCAAAACCCTTTGAAATTCTTCAGCTGCCTGCAGCATTCGCGACTTTAACGGCTGTTGGAAGGAAAGCACCGTCATGAGCCCTGAACTGGGGCAGGTGAGAGGAGGAGAGGACCATTACAGCCATTATATTTTAAAGCACATTGAGATAATGCGCGGGGTTCACAGAGCCCACTGCAGCCTGTGCCCAGCTTGGAACTCCTGGCCTGGCAGCAGGGTCTGCTCTGTAAAACCTCTCTTTCAAGCACCGGGTCCAGTTGTGCATGGAGGGGGAAGAGGCTCGTGTCCTCCTGCTTCCCTCTGCATTGCCCCCAGCACCATTTGGCATCGTCTGTACCAGCTGTTTGTGCTCATGTTGCCTGTTATTTTTCTCAGGTAACACCAACAGCATCTTTGCGCTGGACTACATCAGTGGAGCCTTAACCCTGAATGGGCCGTTGGACCGGGAAAACCCTTTCTATAGTGCTGGATTCATCCTCACGGTGAAGGTGAGACCTCCATCCATCAGGCACACTGGCAGAGCAGGATGGGGAGGGCATCCTGCCTGGGGACAATTCCTTCGAGGTGGAGACACAAATCTGAGACATGTTGCTCCTGTGGTCATCCAGAGCTGTGGTGTGCCGTTCCCCAGCCAAGCCAAGCGAGATGTTTAACACAGCCCCCTCGTATGGTGGCCCAAACCGTGGTTGCCTCTATATGGATGTAAAAGGTCATTTTTGGTGCCCTGCCTGGTCTCCAACTAGATCTGCCTGTGGTTGTAGCTGCTGGCAGCATGGAGGTGCCCTGGGATTGCAAACAGCTCAAGACAGCTACATTCAGGCACCTGAATTGTGCCTGCTTGTGCCTAATTCCCATCTTTTCCTCCAAAAAAACCCAGAAAACCAGGAACATTTTGTCACGTCAGTGGGCAGCAGTGTAACAGGGCATCGTCTGCATCTGTCCAGTGCAGGCAGGCATGGGGAGGGAGTGATGCTGAAAGTTGCCTCGTCAAGAAAAGGCACTGGAGCGTGGTGTTCCAGCCCCACCAGCCCCACCTGAGAGCAGCTCCCTGGCTCTGCTTGCAGCCCTGTAATTAAAATCAATACCAAGCTGGGCAGCTGGTTGGAAACACATTTAGAAGTATAGATTCTGCTGGGCTGGGGTGGGGAAAAATCAGCATTGTAGGAAGGGCCATTGATTGGGAGGGCAGCAGGCAGCACATCACCTTCTCGTTTTGGCAATGCTTTGTTGGGGGGGGGGACAAAAGGGCAAGAAATTACCCCTCTTGGTCCCAAGCACAGGTTGTACTGTGGGGCTTTATGCATGGGGAAGAGATCCGCATCCATCCCTGGTATCTCTTGGTTTGGGATTTTACAGTTTCAATTAAGTAGACATTGAGGGAGGGAGGATTGTCTGTTTTTAATAGGGACAAAAATATCTGTTTAATCTTGGAAAGGTTTGTGAATCTGAAAACTTGCCCATTTTCCTGCCTGCATGATAATGGAGTTCCAACTATACTCTGTTATCTGATAGATTGTCATTTCTTCTCCCCACAAACTTTGCATCCTCCCGCAAATGCCAACTCTTTGCGTCCTGCATCCCGGCGACCCAAAATGTTCTCTGCTGCTCTCGTCCTGGAGCACGCAGTGAAAATACAGCTGGATTGCTCCTTGTTCGGATCAGCCTGTTCTGCTGTTGTGTGCAGAAGCGGTGAATAGCAAAGAGCCGTGTGGGTCGTGTTAATGTTGCTTTTCTGTGCCCACAGCAAAGCAAGATTATCCAAAGGACAAGAGGAGGGACTCTGCTTGAAAAGGCTGTTTCACAAGTCTTGCTTCTCTGGCAATAAAATCTGCACTCTTTCATTTTGGGAAGGCAAAATTAAAGTCCTTCTTGAGACAGAGGTGTGATACGGAGTCATGACTCAGCTCTGTATTTAGACACATGTTGCCAAACCTATTTTAAGCTCTAAATCTTGTTTTCCTCTGTGGCCCTAGTTTTCTGTCCCTTCGGTAGTACTGTGGTGGTTAGCTGCCTGTTCCTGGTTCCACCTCAGGAGATGGCAGAGTTGAAAACAGGAGTGCTCCTTGCTCCATCGTGGTTTCCCTTATTTTGACGACTGTCCCCTACATCTCACAAGGCAATTTTTTGGTTTAAATGCTTGTGGCAGGCAAATCACCTGCTCATCCCCTAACATGACTCTGAGTCCTGACAACCTGTTGCATGATAGGGGCAAGTGAGAGCTTGGCCATAGCCATCCCAAGGGAAATGTTAATCCCCCGGGAAGGCTTGCAAGGGTGCTATGGGTCTGAAGCATGGGTGATGGAACAGCTGGGTCAACATCTGTGTGTGTTAATGAGTCAGTGGCACGGAAAAGTGCTCAAGGTTAAGGGGCAATGGCAGAACCAACTGAGCATCCTTCCTTGGCAAAGTGGAGGAAGCAAAAGCTGCAAGAGTCTCTAATCACAGCATGCGCACCTTCTTTTACATTTATTCTTTGAAAAATAAAGGCCTCCCTGTTGTTTACTCTCCTTGCAGGGGACAGAGCTGAACGATGACCGCACACCCTCTAACGCCACCGTCACCACCACCTTCAACATCCTAGTCATTGACATCAATGACAATGCACCTGAATTCAACAGCTCGGAGTACAGCGTGGCCATCCCAGAGCTGGCCCAGGTGGGCTTTGCCCTTCCCCTCTTCATCCAGGTGCAGGACAAAGATGAGGTGAGGTACCCCCTGCCGCAGGTGCTTCTCTCCATCCTTTGTAGGGTAGCACTGGTGGGGTTTTGGGGGGTGCAGGGAAGGATAAATCACTGATGAACCTGTGATGACGTGCATGGTTATGTCCTGATACCCACTTTTTCAGCTCTTACTGCTGCCGTTGCTCTGCTTGCCCGGTACCCTGAGTGCAGATGCCCTCCCCAGAGCGCAGGCACAGCATGTACTTTAACGCAGTCGGGATTGCACGGGCACTGAGAGCCAGAAAATAGGATTGCGTGGGATGCTGATTCTTGCCTGCTTCTGAAGGCTTTGGTTGGGCAGTCCTTTGCCAGTCTGTTTTGGAAAGGGGAGGAGGTTTTCTGCTGGGCTCCCAGGGGACCTGCCAGGGAGGGGAAAGAAAGGACCTCCGGGCTCTCTGCCCTGGTGGGGATGGGTACCGCTGCTGTCGGGGAGGAGGTAAGAGATACCTGCTAGCGTGGGGCTGGAGGAAGCATGGCGGGGACTGGGATACCAGTTCATCACTGCAAATGAGCCGGGAGCACTGGAGGCTTGTTCCTCCCTTGTGTTAATGGAGCTTGTATCTGTTATGCACCTGTCCATGCCACATAGGGATTGCAGCATGTTTTCCAGCCTTGGGCTTGCAGCCTTCAATTACTCTGATTATTTGACTTGTGCAGTTCACGTCTGGCTGCTTCTGTGTGCCAGTACCCTCCAACCCTGCCACACTGTGTGGTGTCTGCTTCAAACAAGTGCTGACACCTCATGGTGAAGTTTCTGAAATCCCTCGGAAAGGCTCTGGCTACAGGCTGCTGCCATTCCTATTCCTCTTCAGGCCAAACGAGAGACAAGGGGAGAGGGTTTGATGATAAATGGCATCATCAGGATGTTTTCCTGATGCTTCAGGTAAACACTGTCATAGCACCGAGGAACACAAAAAGGAACATCTCCCCCTGCCCCCCAAACTCCCAGTGGGTCAATTAAAATGTGCATCTTCTAACATGCCTTTGCTGGATGAAATGATGGATTTGCTTTTCCCTAGCCCTGGGTGGAGATCACCACATCTCGTAAAGCCACCCAGAAATCCCATTTTTTTCATGTGAAGTGATTATGACACAGAACTAATAATCTACTTGTGACATGATGTCACCATCCAAGAGTTATGAGTTCAGCCTGAAGAGGTGCAGATGAGCTATTAAGCAGATAAAGAGACTGTTTTTTCTTGAAAATGTCAATTGCTAATAAAGAAGATATGGATATGACAGATGCTTAGGATAGTTTCTGAATAGAGCCGCTGTCGTGCTTTCTGAGAGATGTCAGCAGATCCGTTCTTGAAGGGCATTGTAACACTCCTGTTTGTGCCAGAAGGATGAAGGATCTGTCATTATTTCTGGTTAAAAGCTCATTTTACTGGAGTGACTCCCATTCAAGAATTCACTTTTCAGTCTTGCTAATTTTAAAATGGGAGAATAAAAAATAGCCTTGCCTTCCCAATCGTGCCAGCAAAAAATAGACTCATTTTTTGATGTATTTCTTTAACTTCCTGAGATTTCCCCGAAAGAATTGGCTGAGATTTTTAAAACTGCTGAAAGAGGACCGCTTGCACGAAGGGAGTCAAGGAGTTTTACTGTACATGTCTTTGGAGACTGTCATATTAGCCTGGATTGCTTTGACCGTAGCAGTATTTTCACTGATAAGAAGCACAAGAGAGCTGATGTCTTGGAATATCTGGAGGAACGAATGTTATAAGCAATTGAGGGGGTTTTTCTGCATTATCCTGTGGTGGATCTTTCTTATTTCCCCTTGTGGATGCTTGCAACTGGATTAACCATTAAGGTAGCACTTTGGGGGAAAAAAATGGGGAGAGGATACCCAGGTTGTGAAAAAGATGTATATGAGATAGAAGTGGGACTGCATCTGCAGCCAGGCTTGTTCTTGCACTGCTTCCTGGCCAGTGTATTTATAGAAGTCCCAAGACCCCCAAACTTTCAGTAAAAAAATCACAGAAAGGGAAGATAGTTGTCTGATGGTGCTATTTTGGATGCTCAAATATCTCATGAGAGTTGCGAGGTTTCTACAAACCTTCTGGATTTGAGGTAGCTGAGATGGCGCCAAGCTCTCTCAGTTCTCTGTGGGTGCAGGGGTGGAGAGATGGGATGGGGAGAACCAAGGTCTTCAGGCAGGGATGTGACTGAGGACATGGCTGACAGAAGCTATTTCGCCAGCACGGCCTTCATGCTGGAGATGACACAATTCATTTGTGTAAGGGGCAAAGGAAAACAAGAAGAGAATTATACATGTCTCCGGGGAGAGCAGCTAAATAAATAAATGAGAGCAGATGGATAGAGACACATGAAATCAAAGCTAGAGTCTTCAGGAAGATCATCTTGAGTTTTGTCTCCTGCCTCCCAACCTATGTCGTTAAGTCCTGGGAAAGCCCCTTGGCAGGTTGGTTTTTTTCTTGAGCCAAGCCATCCAGCCTTGTTCTGGCCCCTCCAGCAAATTTTGATGGTGTTCCTTCAGGCCTCCTGCTTATTGAGGGCCTACTTGGATGGAGCAGCCCACGCCTGAGCCTTGTCCCACACAGGGGTCCTGTGGAGTTGGGCGGCTTTGAGAAACCTGCCTGCCATTGCACCCCAATTGTGTCTTTGTAGAGCTGGGGAAAGGGGCTTCATGTGGGTCTGGCCCTTAAAACACACTGCGTAGGCTGCCAAGGCTGTTAAACAAGAAGGTGTTTTGTAACCAGGCCCATGCGGCCTTTTTAAATGGTGGGGTTTTGGTCTTTCTTTCTTTCTTCTGGTGTGTTTTACACAAACTTAAATGATTGCTTTTTGAAGGAGTTAGATTAAACGATTCAGCAAAGCACTTAAAAATGTATTTACGTTGCACACAAGACCACGCTTGAAAGCATGCGCTTGAATTTACCTCTGTGTTTAAGTGCCTTTCTGGAGCTCAGCTGGCATTAACATCTCAGACAAGGTACCTAAGCGAGGTGCCTCCAAGGAGAAATCAGTTCCTCTGAGTCTGTGCCTTGCAAACTCCCAGCTGCCGTGCCTCAAACTTGGTCACAGTCTTGCTCCAAGAGGAGCTGGCTGGGGGTGCAAGGTGGCATGGAGAGCATCTCAAGAGGATGCACCCAGGTTGAGCTGAGATGACCCCAGACATGGAATTGGGGTGCAGCCAAGAGCCTTTTCTTTTTGCATTCTCTATGGCTCTTCTTTTTGCATTCTCTATCAAAAACACTTGAACGCAGAACTCAAAAAACAGGGTTTGCCCAGGGTTTTGGACCCGGCCTTTTATGAAGCAAGAAAAAAGCATTAACCACTGTGCAGCTGAGTTTCTCTCTCTGCCAGATAGACAGCAAACAAATTCAATACCTTTCCAAAGCTATTTGAGAGCTGTTTATGAAAAACTGTGAAAGCTTCCCTGTATTTAGTCTGAGCCTACACTCAACTGGACACCGCAGAAGACCAGTATATATATATACACTCCCAGGCTGGGGTTAGATTCTCCTCTCATTCATGTTGCGACAGATCATCAGGGACGAATAAATCCTGTGTACGAGACAGAAGATTAAAGCCTTGAATTATCCACTTTTGCAGCAAGGTTTGTTTCCAGGTTGAGAGCAAGAGCCCCAGGCTGTGGAACAAGTTCGTGTTAATTTGGAGGGCTGGTTAGCCCAGGTTCATCTGCTCCAAGGCTGGCTGAGATGGGGAACATGGATATCCTTTCTGAATATGCTGGTATTTTACAGCCTGGTGGCTTGATGCAGTATTTTAGGGAGAAGGCAAGGGTTTGGCCATGCAGGAAAAGGAGCAGGGCATCCCCCATTTGAGCTTCCTATCACTGTAAGATCCACAAAGGTGTATTAAGCGAAACAGCAGCGCACTTTCCCAGGGCACGCCAGAGAAGCCAGCTCTTCTAGCGTGGCTTTCACTTGATTTTCCTTGACGCGGTCGACTGAAGAGGAAGAAAAGGGCAGAAGCTGTATAAAGCACAAGTATGATGGTCTGACATTTTAAAATAATTTTGAAGCAATTGTCCAAAATAAGCATATTGAGGAACATAAATGGAGAGTTTAAAAAGAGAAAATCCAGGCCATGGGAATACACGGTATTTGTTGCATAAAGCTACAGAAGAGACTCGCATAGGGATTTCGTATGTGCCTATGCGTGTGCAGGTGCAATATATGAATCATCCGTAGCATATATATGCATATGACAGACACGTGCACTATAAATATGATCTACACGGCAAGGAACTGTAAGGGGAATTGACGGCGCTCGAGTATTCTCTCCCAAAAGTGCCAGCTGCCAGTCGGGCTGAATTAGATTTCACAGGGGTTTTTGCAATACATGGAATTCACCAGCAAATTACCCTTAAAGAGGGAAAATCAATCATTTGGAGCAGAGATAAGCTGAAGGCGAGGCAGCCTCGGATTGATCCCGTCTGTGCAGGCGTGTGTGGAATTCAGCAGATAACCTGGGGAGAGCGGAGAAGGAGAAAACTCCTCCGGGAGGGGGGGAGCGGGCAAGGACTGACACTTAGGACAGACAAAAAGACGTGAGAAAAGGGATGCCAGTGTGGGGACGAGGATCAGAAAGGCTCAGGAGTATTTTGCTCCAGGCATCCTGCATCACCTGTGACCGCAGTGAGGTCTTTAGGGATGCAGGGGGCCAGCGCCCGTGCCCAGTGAGCCCTCGAAAGGATTATTGATGCTGTCGTGCTTGGGTGCTGGGTGAGCAATGGGTGCTAGGCAAGCAATGGGTGCTGGGAGTCTAAGCTGGCTGGCTGGGCAGCGGGAGAGAGGCAGGCAACTCCGGAGAGGTTATTCAGAGCACTGAGTTAAATGCCTTGAAGTGGGTGGAGAGAATAAACCTCTTTATGCCTTGTGTTTTCAAAGGAAGGATTAAGCATTATTTGTCTTTGACTAGCTAGAACCAGGCATAAGGTATCCAAGCCGTACAAAGAGGCACTAATTGCTTTTTTTTAAAAAAAAGCAACTCTTTTTTTTTTTTTCCCCTTCCTCCTCCTCCACTACTCCTGAACTCTTAGCACTTTCCTTTCTTTGCAAACTTGCCAGAATGAGGGGTATTAAACACTCAGCTTTTTGTAGGTAATAGCCTGTGCCTAGAAAGTGGCTGGGAGGAAAGCTGGAATTATGCTGAATTTTGTGCTTCAGAGAGGCAGGGCTCTCCATTTTGGAAAAGCAAGCTGTGGCTGAGCTAGGATAGAGGGAACCGAAGGCAGCCCTGTACTGAGTCAACATGAAGAGAAGAAAACTGGGGATCCCAGGCTGCTTATCCCAAATCTAGCTCACTTTGTGCTGAAAATGATTGCAGGCCATCAACCTACCTGGGCACCTCGGTGATTTCAGGGAGAGATATGGCTGAGGAAGGGTTTTTGTGTGTCTAGGGGTTTGTGGGGTTTTTTGTTTTTACTTTGAGTTTTAGTGTAGCTGTTGGTAAGCGATGCTGAGTACTTGCTTTGGCTGGTGGAAGGTTGAATAATTTCTGAAGAATTTCCATGTGGGCTCCCATGGGGAAGGGGCTGTGTGAGAGCAGGAGTGATGGATGAAGCCAGTGGGCAACGTTGGGTGAAAAAGCAGGGATAAAGCTTATGATCCATCTTCAGTCCAGGCTGGAACAGCTGATGTGGCTGCTCCTGGCCTCCTGATGTGAGAAGGGATTCCCTGATTTGTGGTGAACCATGCCCTGTGAGCGAGTCTTGCAGGTTGCGAGGGCAGACTTTTGGCCATGATTCATACCAGGTGCATGAGCAGGTCCCACATGGTGCCTGGGACTTCTGGAGGGGCACACGTACACACCTCCTAGCATCTCACAGACTCACACCTGAGGTTCTGCCCTTGCCTGCCGGTCCATGTTGTGCTAGCTGTGCCCGGGGATGGTCTCCGCTCTGCTCCAGCCCCCTAGAATTTAAGAGGGATATTGGGCACATGGGGCTGGCAAACAGGTCCATCACAAATTGTTCAAATATGAAGTATTTGGGGTAGATCAGTCAGAGGTCGCTTTTTTGGAAGTCGGGTACTGGCATGAGGTTGATGCCAGCATTGTGGCAGCAGGGACATGATGCAGCTCCTGTTACACGCTCCAAGAAATACACACATGAAGAACAAAGTAATAATTACACCCAACTGCAGCTACAATTGTCTTTTAGCTGAATTGACATGAAATTTCCATCAGTTGCGGTGTCAGCTACGGCTGGGAAGAGGTTTGATTGCCGGGAAGGAGGCAGCAGGCAGCAGCCTCGAGCCACAGCAAGTGCTGGCCCCGCGCACTGGCATGGGATGAGACGAGCTGGGAAACGTGTGGCCATGTCCCGGCTTTGTGCAATAGCAAACTTCCCTCCGAAGCCCATTTCTTTATGGCTCAATTTGTTTCGGATGGAGGGTGCATGCAGACGGGTTTATTATTGTAGGGTTGCTAAGCTTTGGCAGGCTGCTCATTAATTTATGCCTCTAAAGGAAGGCAAAGGAGCCAATTTGTTTTCAGTGATGGGGAAAAAACTCGAGCAGTACAGGAGCTGGTGGGTAAGGGGTTGGAGCAGGGAAATGAGCAAGTAAAGCAGGTCACACGCCAATAGTACACCCGTACATCCCACGTTCATCCTCGGCACTGCAGAGAGATGATGCTCGGCCGTGAGCCCACCACTGCACACCAGGACTTTAGCGAGCCCGGGGAGACAGCACTTGTTTTTCTTCTTCACGAACATATTTCAGATCTGTTGTTTGCTGTGGGTGGCAGGAGCAGGTAGGAAGGGGTGAGGAAAATGTAAGCAGCTCCCCGTGGCTTCCTCCGGAGCAGGGGGTACTAGCTGTGAGCTGGGCTGAGCCAGCCCCTTCTGCTGGGCAGCTGATAACAATTTGAATATTCAGATTTGCTTTCAGCCATCCGCAGGGGGTTCGCAGGCTCCGGGAACCAGGAGCAAGGAAAGCAGCATGGGGGCAGAAACAAAAAAATAAATATCCAAATAAATATATAAATGGCAACTCGCAGCAGCCCTCCCAAGAAGCAGATGTATTCCCCTTCTCCAGACCTCACGTGGGGAGACTGAGGCACTCGAGAGGCTGCTAATTAGGACGGTGGGTATCTGGAGGCTGATCTCCTTCACCAGTTGGAGGGGAGTTAAGCCACCCCGCTCTCTTCCCACAAATACTTGGGTTTCTTTTGATGTTTCAACTTTTATCTTATGCCTCCAAAAAACTCACTCCTCTTCGGCTTCCAAGAAAATCCTTCACATCTTGCCATGACGAAAGGTGCTTTTGTGTACTGCAGGGAGGGCACCAGGCCCTGGGAGAGACACCGAGGGCTCAGCAGCAGAGCTGGGCAGATATTCCGCAATGAAATGGCTTTTTGTCACTAGTGGAAAAAGGTCATCTCTTGTAAATAGGCATCTTAAGGATGGGGTGAGAAATAACGACTTGGGGAGTGATGCTTCTTCCTGTAATTCTCCGTACCCTCTGCTCTCTCCCTCCCTCCCAGGCTCTGTACTGGTATTGGGGAGCATCCCTCACTCATGCCGGGGTTGCTACTTCCCAGTTTGCCAGCAAAACAGGTTTTGGAAGGAACTAAGTCTGCCCCGAGATGGGTCCCTTTTGTTCCCTGTGTAGGATGCTTGCTCTCCGTCATCCATTGCTGGGCTCCTGAGGCGGTGGGTGCCCTCAGGGCTGGCTTGTTCCTCTCGGGGCTTGCTTCTGCTGTGTGGCTCTGGCAGAGATGCTCAGCTTGCTCCCCGCTCCACGGACTGCTAGGGGGTGCAAGGAGGAGGGCAAGCAGGGATTCTGCTCATGTCGCCAGCTCTCGGCGGTCACGCTTAGCCAGCTTTTGCTATTAGTGCCCCTTCGTGCATTTAATTGGTCCCTTTTTCTGATAGGAGGGAGGTCATTCGGGGAAAATTGGAAATTCAGCTCTGGCAGCTTCTGAACTTGTTTTTCACGTGCTCTGCTGGGCTGTGTTTTGGGAAGGGGTGCTGGGCCTGGAGCGAGGGTCCTAAATTGCTCCTGTCGGTATGTCGGTGGTCTTGCTGCTTTGCTGGCCAGGTCTTGGGAGAGGATGAGTTTTCCAGTTCCCAGTTTGAGGTTTCTTACTGGAAAGATCCCTCTGCACAGGAGAGGCACTCATGTGGTGCTCCCGAGCACGAGGCAATGAAATCCCGGTGTATGATACCCTGTGCAGTATGTGGATCTTGAAACAATAAAAGGGATTTTTCCCTCCAGCTGTGTGCTGTGCAGGTTCATCCCAGGGATGCATTCCTTTCATGTGCACATGGATTTTGTATAAAATGGGTGCACATGAAAAGAAGATTTATAGAAATCACATGCGTTGTAACTCAGTAAGTGTAATAAAATGCAACAAAGAGTGCTTAAGGTTGGTGCTGAACCCTATGCCTCAGTTAACCAAACCCAATCAGAGAAACACTCCTCTGTGTGTCCAGTAATTGCATTTTTGCATGTTTGAAGGCAAAGGGCTGTGCCCTGGCTGCTGGCACTGGCAGGTTTGCACCTGATGCAGAGGCTTTGCAGTCAGGTCAGTGCTTTTGTCCCACGCTCGTCCCCAGGCAGGCGCCAGGTGCCCACAGCCTTACACCACGGCTGTAACAGGTCCTTCCTCCTTTGTCACTGTCAACCTTCCTCTCTCCTTTCCCAGGGACCCAACAGCATTTTCGAGGTTTACCTGGTAGGCAACAACTCCAACCACTTCATCATCTCGCCGACCTCCATCCAGGGGAAGGCGGACATCCGCGTCCGTGTGGCAGTGCCACTAGACTTTGAGACCATTCCTCGCTACGAATTTTCGGTAAGGCTGCACCCCTGTGCTCTATGAGATGTCCATATTTTTAAGAGTGACCATTAACCAGGCTTCTCTCTTCCTCTCTGTAATTCACACTATGAAACTCCAGGGCATTATAAAATGGCCCAAAAATGGAAATCATAATAAAGGAAAAGGAAGAGGTGGGGAAGAGATTTGCTCTGTGCCTTCTCTTTCTTTCCAACATCCAAAGGCTCAGCTGCAAGAGCTTAAGCAAAGTGTGTTCCCCCTTGCTATGTCACAGGGCTGTAAAAGCTTTACAGAGCTAAAACTTTGTTTTAAGTTCACCTATCAGGCACTAAAGCTCTCCCCAGCCTCCTGTTCCAGCTTTGTCTCGCTCTCTGCCTGAGCTGTAAATTCTCAAGGAAGGCAAAGCAGGCTCATACCACACCAGTGGTGTTAGTGCTGGCAGAGGGGCTTTCACGCATTGGTGGAGAAAGATAAGCAAAAGCCTTCCTACCCTTGCTCCAGGCTGCGGTGGGGTGGCAGATCCTGGTTCTCCAGTTTGCCAGGCAGAGACTGGGGCTGTCTGGGGCAGGTGGTGCAGGATGTTTGTCTCGCCCAAGGGCTGAGGTCATCCAGAGCTGAGCAGCTCCCGGGGGAGAAAGAAGGGGCTCTTTTCTATTTCTTTTGAGCATCCATGCTTTGGTGGTTAGCACTGAGCTGGCTCATCTGGTGAGGGAGCTCAGGAGAGCATTGTTTTCTCCATTAAAGAAGAATAGATAACTCTCCCAAGCTTTGCAAACAGTGTCTCCAACCCAGCCCTTCACTTCCTGTCTCTGCCCAGCTCTTTGCAAATGAGAGCATCCCGGACCACGTCGGCTTTGCACGTGTGAAGATTAACCTCATCAACGAGAATGACAACCGCCCCATTTTCAGCAAGGCCCTGTACAACATCAGCCTCTTTGAGAACACTACCATGGGCACCACCATCCTCCAGGTCCACGTGAGTAGGAGCATCCTGGCTCTCTCTGCCAAACCCTTGGCGTGCGTGTGACTCCGTGGTGCCCATCACCAAGGGGTGGGCTGGGGAGCCCGATAAGGGAGTGGTGAGAGATGCTGGCGGTAGGGTGGAGTGTAGCCCTCCCATGGGCTTTTGGAGCAGATGTCTTGACCTTTCCTGGTCTCTGGGAGACATATGTGTGGTTTCCACCACACCAGGAACTCAAGGAGAGTCCTGCACTAAAAGGTCTCATCTGCAGACAGCAGCTTCTCCTGCAGATACTGATCCCAGTGGTCATGGTCTTGCTTCTCCCTCCTCCTCACTGCATGGGATCCACTGAGTATTTCAGTTGTGTACATGGCTTATGTCCCATCACATATTCACTGCCTCTTGCTTACCTTACTTCTTATGGGAAAAGATGCTCTGGTACCTACTGAACTTGGTCATTTCATCGGTGAGAGTAAACGCCCGACATCTATCTTTCAGTGTGGGTTTTCTCACTGTCCTCTCTGGAAGCATCATCTTCCTCAACTAAATTGAGGTCATTTGAGCTAACAAAAGGGTGAAGGGTGGAAAAAGAGGGAAATGACTGTATTTAGCAGTGTGGTATTAAATGGCTGGCACCAGAATGGTGGTGCAGCAGACAGAGGTGGTGATGGTAGCAGAGTGTTTCCATAGGGCTCATCCCTCCCGTGTGGGTTGGTGGGAGCACCCAAAATCCCTGGCGAGAAGATACATTTCCCAGGGCACGAGGGCAATGTCAGTTGTTGTCAGTGCCAGTACGGGACACAGCAAGAACCAGAACAAAACCCTGTACTGAAAAATGATCAAAATAGAAAGCAAGGCTCCACTGGGATGGGAAATAGCAAAGCGGGGACTGTCAACACCTCTGTTAGGCTTTGAGTGCCTTACTGTTGCTATCATTAGTCGTAGACGAATTTGCTTGATTCCCTCTCTGGCTGCCCTCCTGGCCCTCTCCTTGCCCTCACTCTCCCGGGATGCAGCCCCTGGTCTCCCATTCGCACAGGAGTGCCGATCTAGAGAATAAAAGCCCTGACAAAAGGGTTGGGTGTATGTGCCTGTGCGTAAGTGTGTTTACTCTACAAACAGATGGTGTGAAACTGTATAGAGCCCCCGAGCTGTTCCCATCTGACAGTTATTAATATTTCAAGCAGATGTTTAGCTAGTCAGGCCGTCAGACACTAAACAATGAGATTGTTACTGCATCTCCTTTTTCCCCAACTTCCAGCTATGCCAGCATTTTGGAGGGAACGCAGAATGCCAGGAGTTGAATCTTCTATGATAAATCAGAATGGATGCAATTAGCGCTGAAATCCAGATTGCCCTCCCAGCTGATCCCAAACTTTTAACAACCCTCATAAAGTACCATCTCCTCCTGCTGTTGCTGCTCACCTTCGAGATGCAACCCTCTGCTCGCTTCCATGGCACTGCCGTCTGTGCTGTGCCTCTCCAACTGTCCCACGTGCTGCAGACAAAGTCTGCTTTCCTTGCTAATAAATTCCTCCTTTTCTTTTTTTCCTTCTTTTCCGCTTGCCCGGGAGCTCTGTATGGGTATTGTCCCAGAGGGGTTAGGGATGGGGTTTTGAAGAAAGCCTGGCCAGCCACATGGAGTGCCCAGTTCTTTGGTGGCCGCTGAATGACGTCCTCATGAAAGGAGACTTTTGTGGGCTCCCGCACCCCTTGCTCAGTACTGCAAAATGCCCCTTTGTGCAAGTAAGCGCAGGTTTTGTGCCATGTGTTTTGAGGGTGATGAGTTTCCAGGGTGTTAAGGACAAATCGAGAGGTTTATGAGATTGAGATGAACAGGGGATTGCGTGGGCCGGGCAAGTGGTCGCTGAAGAATGGCATGAGGCTTCCCACCAGCCGTTGCCGGAGATGGCCAAGCATAGCTAGCAGGGCAGAGCAGCACCTGCAGCTCCTTCCCGGCAGGGAGGCGGGCAGCTAAAACCACAGGGACCAAGGCAATGGGAGATCACTGATCTTCTGCCCAACCTGACGTCCTGGGGAAGGAAGAGAAGTTACTCCCAGCAGCCCAGAAGACCCTGGGTTGGTTGCCCATCTTCCAGCAAGCGCTTCCCTGCTAGCCCCCCTTGGCTGTGCATGGTTGGGTGGGTGTAGGCGAGGGGAAGGGGTTTCCTTCATGACCTGGGAAGAGCAGCGAGCCAGCGCTGCCCAGCAAACGTGCTCCTCGCTGCCGCCCTTTCCCTGCTGCCCTCTGCTTGGCCAGCTGAAAATGGAAAAGCAAAAAAGAGAGCAAGCAGACTTCATTTGCGGTGACAAATGGCCATTCATCTCTGCAGCATTTCAGCTCCTAATGTCAGTGACAGCAGAGAAACATTGCCTGTTACACATATAAATCAACTGTAAAACAACCCAAAGTGCAGGCAGCCAGCAGGGACCCAGAGCCGCTGCCTGCTTTCCGCTCTCTGCCTCTTTCCCTTTGCCCAGAGAAGCGTGGGCTCAGATACGCGCCCCTACGGCTTCCTGGGCAAATCTCAGCCACTTCCCTGGCATGGCGCAGCCTTGTCCGCCTGCTAAGATTTTGTTTGTCTGCTCTTTGTTCTCTATTTCATGTTCCCTCCATCTCTCTGTCCATTCATCCATCCATCCGTCTCTCTAATTCTGACCATGAAAGGCATTTATCATATAGATTCAGGTAGTCATTTGCTTGCACGAGAACATCTGGAGAATCCAGGCTTCACAGGAACAGCTCCTGCCCTGGGCAGGGAGCCTGCAATACGCCCAAAGCCAGCCTTCTCTCATGCCTCCATGCTCTTTACCCATGTGATAAACCCCTTAGGCCAGAGATTGCTTGTGTGTTTGCTTTTGCGGAGACCAGTGTGAAGGAGTCCTTACTCCAGTCAAAGCTTCCAGGTTACCCTATAACATAAATCACCGCAGTTTGGAGTTATGCGTGCGTTGTAACCCAACAGCCAAGTGGAGGGAGGAGCTCTGCAGTTGTTAGTGGCCTCTCCCCACGCAAACTTCTCTCTTCCTCTGCCCCAGGCCCTGCTGTGCAGGGGGAAGCTGGGCTGGAGAGGTTCAGAGGTCCTGCCTGCACAGTGGCATGCTCCTTCTGTAAGGCTGGTGTAAAGCAGGGAGGTGACCAGAGCTCAGCCTGAAGATACGGGCATGTTCTGCCCCAGCTACCAACAGATATTGAAATACTATTTTTTTTTCTGAAACAACTGGCCATGAAGCCTTTTAATAACATAACAGAAAAGGTCAGAGAAAGAATTTCACACTTCTTGAGCAAGCAGGCAGCCTGTTTAACTTCATGCCTTCCAGGAGTGAGAGGCAGCGAGAACATACACTGCGCCCTAAATTAACTGGGGTCTCTGACACCCCCAGCCAAGTGCTGCCTGGGCAGTCAGTGGCTTTTGATGGGTGCTGGCTTTCCTAATAGCGGGGAGCAGGCTCTAAGGCTGTGCCCTGGAGAGGTGCGGTGAGCAAGAGTGCCAGCTCCAGCTCGGGGCTGTGTGCGGTAGGAAGCCCTGGGGAAGGACAGTACTCAGGTGGATGAAAGGCCATTCTTCTGCCACAGCCACAGTCAGTGTCTGTGATGGGTTTAGCAAACATCTTCCAAAGCAAGTCCCAACAACTGGTTTTCTCCTGGGATGAGAGGAGCATGAGAGAGGAGGGTATCTCTAGCCATGCCTCTCGCATCTGAGAAGCCCAGTAGCTGGAGGAGAGGATGACTTGTTAGACTAGAGACATGTCCACATATCTCGAACCAGATGGAGGATAAATCCATTGCAGAGAGGATCAAATCAATAGGCAGACGAAGGAGGGACAGATAAAAGGGCATGGTCCGACATCCATGCCACTATCTAACAGTATCAGTACAAGCTTTGCAGGAAGTGGGGTCTGGCATGAATGGTGATGTTCCCAAGGCAAATCCCCTCTGCAGGGAGAAGAACAATTGTGTGGGAGCAGGGAGTGAGGCGGGGGAGACCCAGAAGGAATGCCCTCTGCTTTGGGACAGAGAGCTGGACAGGGGGTGAGGTCCAGGAGTAGGGAGGACCTGGTGGGGCCAGTCCATTAGTCCTGTTTGAGTCCAGAGGCAGCAGAAGCACTCCGGTATGTGTTCCCATGCTGTTGCTACTCTCCATCCTGCTCCAAGCTGCCTCATTGCTGGCAGGAGGGAGCAGTATCGCTGCTTCATAAGCCCTCGTGTAGCACGTCAGCTGAGACAGGAGCAGAAAGAAAAGTCTTGGGGTCCCATGCCCGACAGCTGTGAAGAGGACTGATGGTGGTCAGGTGTCAGACCTAGTTGCTCAGGTCTCTGCTTCTTCCTTTTCCAGGCATGAAGGGTTTGAAAGCAGTGCCCTGGGCTTGCATCCCATTAGCTGTGGTGGGGCTCCCGTGAGGAGCTCTTCTGTGACCTGGGAAGGGGGAGAGGCACAAGATGGAGCTTTCAGCTGGGAAACTTCTTTGGGTGGAAGAAGCTATGAAAACATGGCCTTGCTTCTGGGGTCACTGAGACCCAGCCCAGCTTCCAGTGACCTCTGCCCAACAGGGAGAGGAGCAGGGGTGGTCAGTCCACCATCCCCTTCTGTCCTTTCGGTGATGTGCTGGGGCTCTGGCACCAGCCATCCCCTCACATGCGGTGGAGGTTGCTCGGCTGGGAAGAGCAGGGAAGGTGCAAGCGTGTGTTCGTGCCTGTCGCACTGAGCCTGTGGTATGCCCGGGTCCTGCCGCCTTGCAAGGCTGCAGGGTCTGAGTGCCGTGATGGGTGGAGCAGAGAGCACGGTGCCCCTCCAAACCTGCTTTTGGACACTGCTGCTTTGACAGCAGCTGCCATGAGCTGGGATCAAGCGTGGTGCCAGCTTCCCAAAAGCCAGGGACCTACACAGTGGGATAGGCACATGGCTTGCTCTCTGTTGCTGGTGTATTTGCTAGACCTGGAGGAATGAGGAAAGGGCCTAAGATGACCCAGCAGGAGGTAAGAATTAAGGGGCGGGAAGTCTCCTTAAGCTCCTCATACACTACAGATCTGCACAGCAAAGTTCTCCTGAAAAGCTCCGATAATCAAAATCATTAAAGCCCAAACAAACCAAGAGTAACTTGTTTATAACACAACAATGCATTTGATTTGCCTTGCAGGGTCTGGAGAAAAATGGTTCTCCAGGGAAGTATGGAAAGTAATCCTAGCTCCGTGATCCCTCCTCTCTGCGTTATTTGCCCCAGCCTGGCTTGCCTGCGCAGGCTGGGATCGGTCGCTGCCGGCTCCATCAGCTGGCTGGCAAGCAGGAACGAGCTGGGGAGGCTGCTCGTGGCCCCCTTCCCAGCCCACACTCCCTGGCAAATGGCTGGGATGAAGAGAAGGGGGATGCAGAGGGGCTTGCAGGGGTTGCATTACCCAGTTGGCGACCTTCAACCTCCACACAAGCCTCTCCCAGCAGAGGCATTAACCCCTGCGGTCCCTGATGCTCTCCTGCCTGCTTTTTCTTACTCAGGCCAGGTCAGACAAGCCAGCTGCCCATTCAGGCAGCTCTCTCAGGCCAGCTGCACTTTAAAAATAACATTAATGCCTTTCTGGGGTGATTGTGTAGAGATTTGTCCCAAATGCTTGCTGAGTTAGTGACTGCCTTCTCCCTGGGACCTTATCCTCCCCCATCCTTGCAAGGTTATGCTCCTGGTGTCCTCCTTACCCAGAAATACCTCTGCTCTGGGATGGTGCTGGGTTTCTCCCCAGGACAACCACCCTCAAGGAGGAGTCTGAAGGGGATGCTGAGACTTTTCAGAGCTTTGAAATGTTCCCCCCACACATGACATTTCTGGGCAAGCCTGTTGATGTACTTTCCAGAGTTATCTTTTGGAGATGCTCAGGAATAGTTTGAGCATCTCCAGCAGTCTGCAGACCTCAGACTATAAACTACGGTGCCCGATTCAACCATCAGGCATCGATTTCAGCGTGGGAATGATTTTCTGTAGCTTGTGGTATGCAGCAAGGCGGGTAAAATAAGCACTGTGTTCCCTGGGGACTTGATAACCCAAATCTGTAAGACAGTCTTGTGCTTTAAAAAAACACCACTTTCCCTTTTTTTTCCCCAAGTTGCAGATTATAATTTTCAGAATACAATTTTATGGAGTGGGGGAAGAGAAAGTCCCTCTGTCTTTTTTGCTAATGCATTAGCCTGTGTATTCTTATATATATATGTGTGTGTGTGTGTGTGTGTGTGTG
>VYZV01005035.1:68477-95447 GCA_013401275.1 Pandion haliaetus | reverse complement strand
CCACTGTACTTCCTCAGGAGAAACCTTGTTAGTAAGAGCCTAATGAAGTAAATGCGCTAATTAACCTTCCATTACTCTCCTCATTAAGGCAACCTTTAATTTGGTTGGCAAAGTTTCTCTCCTTTACCACCCAGCTGTCAGTTTTTCTTCTGCTTCTTCGATCTCTCTTTGGCCTCACATCAGGGATAGGAAAATCGATCCCGGCCTGCTTTTCTTTCCCCTTCTTTCCAGCCAGCTGTAAATGCCAGTCAACAAGAAAGTAATAATGTAGTTTTCCCACCCTGGGAAGGAGAGTTGCAGGCATCAATAAGCACCTATTTAAAATGCAAATCGCTTTCTCAATCAGCCATCAGCCTGCCTCTGGCGGGGGCACGGGGATGCCATGATCCATGGTCTCCCGCATCCTGGCCTGGAGTTTTGCAGTGGTCTTGGGGTGGCTTTGGGGGGCCCGGGAGGGTTGCATCCCTCCGGGTTTGACTCCAAGTACACGTGGCCAATGCGGGTGGGATGGGGCTTTGCAAACCTGGGGGGTTTCCTCCGGTCGCCTGTGCAGCCTTCAGGTCTCACCCCACCCTGCATCCCTCCATCCCTTTGGCCAAGTGCACCCACTGTCCCCCAATGTCTGCCTAGCTGTTCCTGTCCTTTGTTTCTTGATGATCTCCAAAGCTTTTCCTTCTCCTTTTTCTTAGAGGAAAAGTGAATGCAGGGGACAGAAATAGTCCAGGATAAAAGGCGGTAGAGGCTGAACAGAGGAGCTGGCTGTAGCTTTGAGCTGCAGGTGGGTGAGGTGCTGTGCCAAGGGGCTCACCCCCAGCTGTGTTTCTCTTGCACGTGGTGATAGTGACAGCGTGGACCAGCCTTCAGGGAAAGCCTACATCATTCCCGATTTGGGGAAGATTGCATGGAGTAAGGAGCATAGCCAGAGCAAGGAATGAGGTGGGGAAATGCCTTGCAAATCAATGTATGGATGAAAAGGCTTCCAGGAATGACCATATTATCAGCTTCTTTAGGGAATCAGGTGGGAGATAAACCATCCTCTGCCCCATCCGTGGCACTTGGCGTGCTCTCCCAGCATTAGGACCAGAGGTTGGTGCAGCCCATCATCTCATGGGGCATCAGCGGTCAGTAGGACAGCATTGCCTGGTGCTGCCATGAGGATAGCAGAGAGCTCCTCGACCTTTTCCAGTTGACTGACCCTCTAAATTTTGCTCAGGAGATTGAGTTTGTGTCCTGTTCCTGCTTTGCAGTAAGTCATCTACTGCACCTATCTTAGTAGTTTGCACCTCCTCTGCCTTCCCGCTTGGGTTTGGGGAGTACAGGGTGGTCAAACACTGGGAGAAGAGGATTCCCAGGTCAGCTTCCATCCTTTCTTTCTGCTTGAAGTGAGTGGAAAATATATCAGAAAGCCCTTGCTGGAGAGGCTGAATGCCAGCTGAACATCCAGGGAGAGCTGGGTGTTACAGAGGATGGGCTCAGGAGGAGGACTCCCAGTTGCAGTCTGGAGGGAGGTAGGATGCAGAACCACTTTGGGGCAGCAGTAACAGGGTGTGCATCCCTGCTGGGAAGGCTTTGGCCTGGGTGTGGCAATAAATAGGTTTTACTTGGTCCAGGTGAGAGCCAGGGCAAGGCTCAGCCTTGGAAGGGAGGTGGCAGAGGGAGGGCTAATTTCTGAAGTCCTCCAAGCCTGGACTTTGTCCCTCCTTCCAGCCCTTCTCCCCTCCCCTCGCCCACACAGCTCACCCTCCCCATTAGCATCTTAATTGATCTTGTTGTTCTCAATCCCCCGAGTTCTCTGACTCCAGCTATGCTTAAACAGAACAAAATCTCTTCCAATTTCCCCCACGGCTTAAAAGAAAATTGAATCCTTTATCTGCAAGGGGAGAGGAAAACTGCAAATACATGAAACAGTAAATAGTTAAATAATCAAAGCAGACGATTCCAAATTGCCTTGGAAAGTTAAACATGAATGGCTTGACTTCTTCCTGCATGCTTCTTGTTTTTTTAAAAAAGTAAAAATATGCTTGCACTCCTTGTTCCTGTTAAATACTCTTATCAATCCAGCTCTGTACATAAAGGGAAAGGGAGGAGGGAGTTACCAGGTAGCAGCGTGATTGACAGATCTGAAGTCCTCATCTTTCTGTCAGGGCCCAGTGCTCTTTGGCTGTGTTTATCTCTTTAATCTAAATATCAATCCGTAAAACCAAAATGCAGTGGAATAGGAATCATGACAGCCCGAGCGCTCCTCAAGAGAGACGCTTTTGCAGCCACTCCCTGTCCTGATGGAGCTGTCAGGATAAATGCACAGCTAAAGCGCAGAGGTGGGAAAAACAAAACAAAATCACAGGCCCCCCCTCCCCAGAAAAGCCAATCCAGCCCGTGAGATGGGAAAGAAAAACATGGAGCAAATGCAGACCTGCTTCTGTCCAAAGTGCATCCTGCAAAGCACAAGCTGGGCAGCAGGTTTCCCCTCACCCTTCCCAGTGTTCCCAGTAGGAGATGGGGTTGGGTGGTTTTCTCTTGCTGCTGGCTTTGCCTGGTGATTTGGGAGGTGGCTGGGAGTTGAAGGGACAGTTTTTCCCATTGTGACGCTTGCTGCCGTGTGAACATGCCAGCTTCACACATCCTTCTCAGCGGTCCCTTTAGGGCAATCGCCTTCTTCACCTCGATATGTCTTCTCCCAAACTCGGCACCTCTGAGCAAGGGCAGCTCATCGTGCTTTCCCACCTGCAAAGCTCCAACAGAGCCACTACTCCTGGGATTTTAATCTGTTTTCCAAGCTGGTTTCCCCCATGCCCCTCGTACCTCAGTCTCTCCCAAAGCAGCTGGAGCTCTGTTTCCTCGAGCAAAGCTCCCATGCGAATCACCACCCAGCATGTGCTATTAGCTGAAGAGATGCTGTGACAGAGGCAATGTCACCCTGTGGACAGGTGACCTCGTGCAGCCCCTCATGCTGCTGATGAGCTGCTGTTGGAGTGTTAAGGGGAGGCTAATTTACCTAAACCGGGCATTTGGGAGCCATGAGATGTGTAAATCAACCTCCTGAGATCCATCCCACCATCCAGAGGCCACTTCTGCCACAGGCCGTAGGCTCTGCTTGATCTTCCCATGGCTGGCTCCTGTGTCCTATAGCCAAAACTCTTTTGGTATCTCCAGTCGCAGGAGTAAAGCCAAGGCTCTCCGTCCCCTAAAACACCCTTGAGAAGCATCTGCTTGCTGTCTGACTTGGATGTAGTTTCCAGCTCCTGGGGAGCGAGGATGTTGTCTTCCTAGAGCTCATCCTATGGCTTCTGGACCACGGTTTTCCTTGGGCTGAACAAGGAGCATCCCTGTTGCTCTCCCTGGGAATGCCTCTGCCTGGTAGGGATGTGTTTTGGGCTTGCTACCCCTTGCTGACAAACTAAAAAGCCCGTTCTCTGGCTGGGTTTGCTTCACACTCAGAGCAACCACAGGCTGCGTCCAGTTTCAGGATGAATTACCTTCATTCCTGCTGGACAAAGGTTGGGCTTTGCCGTTCCCTTTCTCCAGGCCGGGATTCAACATGTTCACGTCTATCTCCAGGCAAGGACCGGTTCGGCTTTTCCCTCTTCCTTTGCTTTTGTCCCCCCTCTCCCTGCTGTGCCCCAGATGATGCTTGTCACCTGGATGAAATGGAGTTGCAAATGGTGGGAGGCGTGACTGGCTTCCAGGAGCTCTTGCGAATACTTCAGAGATCATTGGGGATTTATATTTCCTCCACCGGACTTTGACCTTAATTTCTTCCATTTTGCCGGGCTGTAAAATTCATTAGAGACCCAGCAGCAAAGTGATTGAGATGTCAAGCCAGGCAACTGTGTGGTTATTTAATCTATCAGATGTGCCGCTTGCCATTTAGGTGGACAACAGGAGAATATGAAATCAATACAGTTCATTAGTGCAGTACTTGTGCCCAGTTCCAGCGTGGAGCTCCAGTAAAACCCACTGAGGCGGGCGTCTAAATGGTCTTGGTGTCACCTTGTGCGGTAGAAACCCACGCTCGAGATGCCTGCCTCTCTCACTCAAGGGCTGTTCTTCTGTCGGGTCACATTTTAAAACCCCGTCTCCAGCCATCGCAATAGCCCGGCTACAGTAAATTACTCCCCGCTAAATCAAGGCTGCCTAGGCAAGTGTTAACCTCGCTCACAAGGAGCTGACATTGCAGGGCCCGCTGTTATAAAACACAATCAAGGAGGCTGTTGTTTTCCCCGGTGGCTGGCAGAAGAGGTGGGGAAAAGCTCTGCAATTCCCAGGGGGGTTGATTGGCTATTTTTTCCCCCCCAACCAGGTTCAGCGCAGCCCTCTGGGGTCCTTAGCCGCAACTGAGCTCCCGGCTCCGCACGTGGTCTGGAGCTCCTGGGGAAGGCAACAGCGGCAGCGGTACCCTGGCATCACCCCGGTTCTCCGCTCCCACCTCCCTCCTTCCCGGCTAATCACGCCGCTAGACTCCGGTGCGGTGACGCCAGCCAGCTGCCAGGCTCTGCTCGCACCTGATTGTCACCTCCCACCAGGCAGCCACTCTTGAAAGGCCTGGGAAGGAGCACAGTCAGGGCAGGTGATGCTGGTGAAAGAGCTGTTTTCCGTCTGGGAAGGGCATAATGACTTTAAGTAGGTTTTCCATTGGTTTTCTTGATTCGGTTTTGCAGCCCAGCAATTGCTTCTCATGGAAGCTCTCGGCCCTTCACATTTCTCTCCCCCAAATCACAAATCAGATCCCAAGCTGGGTGGATACCAGAGGTTAGCTGTTATTCCGCTGAGACCTGAAGATTGCAGTAGGTTGCACTTAAGAAGAAATGCTTGCTGTTTAACACATGCAGGTTTAAGTGGCTCCAAAAATCGGTAGGGTGACAGGGCATGGCTCCCCACACTGGGTTGCTTGTACCACAGTCTGAGCAGCCCGTGGCTGCCCAGTCTGCCCCAAAGAGTGACGGCATCTGCCTCATTTTCCTAGAAAACCAGAAAAAAGTAGGAAGCAGATGGAGATCCTTCTTCCATTTACTTTCATTTGAGGTGGTGCCTTGGTCTCCCTGCTGCCCACCCGGTGCAGCCAGGGGAGCAAGCAGGCAGGCAGGCAGCGGTGGGACGAGTCTCACGCCCGGTCACTCCGGCACCCTGACAGCTTTTTGACATTTGGTAATTGCTTTCCTGCTACGACTCTTTTAAGCAGAGAGCTTCCAGCCAAAGCAATTTGCTCCCCATCAATTTTTATTTCCTGGTTTCTGCATGCGAGGTAGGGGACGGAAAACAAAGAGGGCAAACGAGAACAAACCGAGCTGGGACCCGCTCCGGCATCCCCGTGCAGGTGGAATGGTGGGAAGGATTTGGCTCCCTCGGTGCTGGCGGAGCTATCTTCAGGCAGGCAGGACATGGCAGCCCATTTCATCCAGACAGCAGCGAGTCGTCCTTCCAACACACTTTTCTTGCCCCTGCAACCAACCTCCGGCCGCTCAGCCCTGCCCGGCAGGTCTGGGGGGACAACTGCCATCTCGGGGGCTCTGAGGGGGATCTGTGCTGCCCCAAAAGGCTCTTCTTGGCTCTTTAAGCTCTTCCCTGCTCCTTCTGCCACACTCCCTGAAGCTGCTGTGAGTAGAGTTAATCTCGGGCAGTTTAAGGAGTCATTGAGTGGGGCTCGGCGGATGATGAATGTCGAAACCATTACCGGCGAAGCTCCATGGAGCTGTTTAAAACTGAGTTCTCCCATGTAAATTTCTGCTCCATCAATCCTGATGACATGTCAAACATTGCTATTGTTTCCCGAACAAATTGGACGACATGCCCTTTCCTGCAGATTTGCCCACGAGAGCAGAACTGCTCGCCGTCTCCTTGCTTTTGTCTCTGGCTCTGCCGGCTGGTGAGCCAGTGGGGAAGGATGGACGCCATGGCCCTTAGTGGGACAAAAGGGAGGCATCCAAAATATTTGTGCTTCGGGGATGCGTATGGATGGAGAGCTGGGCCCTGGGTATTTTTGTGAGCCTGTGATTCACGTGCCGGGTGCCCACGCTGTGCTGCAGCTCAGTAAATTAATCCTTTGGGTTATCCAGCCTTCCTCCTCCTGCTGCTCTCCTGGAGTTGAGCTGCGCAAATGTGTTTTTTTTCAGAAATGGGCTGCGCCGGTGACAGCTCATAAAAGTACAGATGTGGACCCGCATTTTCATCCTGCCCTTTTGCAGGCTCCAGTGGGCAAATCCCACTTTAATATTCTGGGCAGGAGAGGAGCAGCCGTAAAAGCCATTTGATTGCTTCTCCAGGTGGAACCCCAGGAAACTTCCAGCCAGATGCCTTTCCTCCCCCAGCTGCGGGGATAGATGCCTGCGTGCCAGGGGGAACGACTATTCGGCGAGGGGGGTGAGCCATGGGAAAACAGCTGGTACCCAGGGATTGCAAAATGCAAAGCCATCAGCTCGGTGTGATTTGGGGTATTTTGCACTCGGGATGCGTGTGCTCCCTGGGAGCCCTCGGGATCACTTTGCAAAGGCGGGGGGGGCCACCTCCCCAGAGGTTTGAGCATCTCAGCATCTTTTTTACCCTTAGAGGGAAAAAGTTTGGTAATGCAGAAACGAGCATTGATCCAAAATTAAATATGCTGAGTGTGCATCGTTTTGCTTTTTGCATATTCCCTGTCATGCTCGGATAACCTGCTCCATTGCCCTGCATTATGTCCATGATGTTCAGTTGCCGGGAAAGCTATTAAGCAGGCATCACCTTCCACCTCCCCTGGTGTAAATCAGGGTAATTAATTAGCCCGGCTTGTGAGGTGGTGTACGGGGCAGAGTTAGGCTGCCCAGCCTCCTGGCTCCTTGTGAGCGGGTCGCTTTGCCTTGCTGGCAGTTTTGGCTGGTCGAGCATCACTGCAGCTCGGGGTCCAGCACACCCTCCTGGCTCAGTTCCCCAGGGCCCCACCACCTCCCACGTCAAGCAGCTCTCTGCTAACCTTCTTTTAACCTTCCTCCTTCCCTATATTTTTTTTCCCCGGCAAAAGAAAATTACACTTTCTCAGTGTTGTCTGTCACCGCAATAAGCACTTACAAGTGCAATTGTACGGGGCCAAATGAAGGGAATTAGTTTTGCCCATGCTTTGTGGCACCGTCAGGCCCCCTGTAAATCATTAGCACATCACTAGCCAATCCTGGTGCATGGAAGATGACTTTCTGAGCTCCACTCTCGCACCCACTACTTAGGGATTAATGGGACCTAGGGGTTCGCAGAGGTTGTGGGCACAGAAATAACGGCTGGGAAAAATGCTGGCTGGAGGTTGAGGGCTGGCTCATACCAGGTGATGCTGAGGATGCTCAAAGCTCTCAAGGATTTGGGGGAGAGAGGACCCAGGGCCCTTGTCGGCTTTGGGGGTTTGCCACTGTGATTCGCAGTGGCCTGGGCTGGTAGCAGGTATTAGGACGGGGGATTAATACCATTATTAATTTGCTGAGGGAAGCTGGGATGGGCAGACGGTAGATCCTCCTCCCTGGGAGTTTCCATTCGGAAAAGCAGCCAGGCTCTGGCTGGCATGGGGCATCTTCTTAGATGTCCTCCCTGGTGTCCTCTAAGGTGCAAGATGCACACCAGAGGGAGCTTGGCCCTTCAGGAGCATGTGCTGCTCATTTGACAGGTGTCTCTCTGGGCAGATTTTGGCAGGTTTGTTCTATTTTGCTGAATGCAATTGCAATGCACGCGAAAAGTAAATCGCATCTTAGCAGCGGAGAGGAAAATCGGGAAAATCAGTAGGTCTGAAAGGCTGGCTCCACCAGCGCACCCTTCAGCTGGTGTAAAGCAGCAGGAATTTACCACCTGAGCTGGGGAAGTGTTTGGGGAGAAAAAACAGAATTAATTCTGGCTACTTTTCATGCCTTTTCCTCTCTGCCACCCTGTGGTGTGGCAGGTAAACAGTGTGCAGGGGTAAAGCAGTTCGTTGTGCTCAAGCTCCTACTCTGCTGTCAAGGGTAATCAAGGCCATCGATAAATCAGGAAGGTTTCAGGAATGGGTTGTGTTCCATGCCAGTCCTAAAATACAGCCTTTTGATGGTATCTGGACATAAAATGTGTCTTTGACCCTGCTTTTTCACAGACCTGTTGGTGTCTTAAGTAATCCAGACAGGACTCAATTTACAAAATATACTGGGGGAGAAAAAGGATATTTTGGGGCTTGTATTCCACTTTCCTCACCCAAAAATAAAATCTTCTGCTCCTTTTTCCTGCCGCTGCTCATGCATATTTTATATATTCATTAGAGAAAAGACTTTAAAACACACATAAATCGTGCCTTGCTCATCCAGAGCTGACACACTGAGTTTCACACACCTTCCCCAGAAGGTGCTGGTTGCTTAGCCGTGACCAGCCTGCTCCAGCTTCAGCAGCTGGCAGCGGTGTACGTGCATCCAGTCCTGCCGCCGGCAGCGGCTTGGCTGAGAGCCGGCACTGCACGCCCGCGCCGCAGCATCCCGAGAGGCATCGGTCTGTTGGTGGGCTTGCAGCAGATTGCACCCCCAGAAGGGCTGTCTGGCGGGAGCTGCTCGTGCAAAGCAAGGTCTGAATCCCTTTCCTTGCTTTTCATGGTCTGTATTTCAGCCTGGGGGAGTTTTGAAGTGGGATAGGTTTTCATTTCTCTCCCCATGGCCCCAGGCATGCTGCCAGCCCTGAATGCACAGGGAACGGTAAGAGCTGTGGGTGTGGGGTCCCAGGTCTTTGGCTTCACGGAGCCAGGATGGGTGGCCAGCAAGAATTGTCCATAGAGACCTTTATTTCACTTGTGCTACCCAGATTAGCTTAGTGTGTCAGGGAAAGTAAGTAGGCATAAAATTTCCCACTGCCAAAGGTTTTGGGAGCGATGCTGAGAGATGTTGGTGGAGGGCTGTGATCTAGAGCAGGCTGCGAGTCAGGGACGTGCAGGATAACCCAGGTGAGCACAGACAGCCCCAGCCCTGCATCTCTCGGGTGATAAATGGCAGCGCACAAGGTCTGCGCTGGTGCTAGCCTGCTGGCACCTGGGTAGAAGGAGGTGAAGAGGATGTAAATATCTAATGTAACTTTGCCATAAATACTTCCATTTATTAATTAACTTTTTTTTTTTCAGGCGACTGACAATGACGTGGGCACATACGGGAAAGTCAGTTATTTTTTCAGCGATGACCCTGACCGGTAAGTGTGACTGAACCACTGGCATGACTTTGATTCTATGAAATCCTCTTCTAACCTTGCGAAGAAGTCACATGGCAATTAAGGGCATTTGTTACGTCCTACCTGTGAGATACCCTCTGAAAACCCCACCATGCTGTCTCCCAAAGGGGTGAGTTAACTTCAGCATGTGCCTGATGCTCAGTACATTTAATTGCTTTGCTAAATTGGGACCTACAGACACTGGCGTTGCTTGGGACCAATAAATGCATTTGCCAGCGAGTTATTGGCCCTGGAGCATCACGTGTGACCCGCTCATGGTGGGTGGTTGGGGGAGGCATGTGGGTTGCCCAGCAGAAGGGATTTGGGGGCCTCTGAGCCCACTTTCTCTGCCTGTAGAGCAGTACTGAGGGTTTCTACCCCACCACCTGCACTGAGCTCTCAAAGATGCTCTGGGACCTAATATCCCTCAGAAGAAAGCCATGAACTTCACCCACCACGGTGCTAGCTGTCAGACTGCTGCCACCTCATCTCTCCATCTCCAGCATGTGATCACTGGGGCTTTCCCCCTCCTTTTCTGTCCCCTCAGTTTCTCGCTGGACAAGGACACGGGCGTAATCCTCCTGATGGCTCGGCTGGACTTCGAGACCATGCAGCGCTACACCCTGACCATCATTGCCCGGGACGGTGGCGGCGAGGAGACGACGGGGCGTGTCCGGATCAATGTCCTCGACGTCAACGATAACATCCCCACCTTCCAGAAGGAGGCATACCTGGGGGCCCTGCGGGAGAACGAGCCCTCCGTAACCCAGGTGGTCCGGCTCCGGGTGAGGGACCGGAGCGGCTCCTTCACTCAGGATGCGTGGTGGGGAGACGGGAGTGGGTTAGGTCCCTATCTACCCCTGCTGCCATCCCTCCTGAAAAATCCTTTGTGCTTTACTGCAAAGTGCAACTGGTGCAGTGCCAAAGCGGTGGGCTGCCTCCCTCCTCCTCCTCTCCTGTAAGACCTGTGCTATACAGCATCCCCAGGACCTGGGGCTTCTCCCAGTGCACAGGCGCTGCCTCCGTATTGCCTTGCTCTGCTCAATAAAGTCAGCAGGCATGGAAGGGAAGGTGCTCTGTTGTCATTGTAGCTGTAAGCCTCTGCTGTGGAGGGTAGGCAGGTAGGGAAGAATGTTTGATCCTTCAGCACAAAAATAAACTTTGCCGTGATGCAAAAGCATGACTTTCCCTCTGTGGGACCAGGCTGGATGAGTGCTACAGGGAGGCAGGAGAGGGGCACCCAGCGAGACCTTCCTGGGAGGCAGAATGGAAGGGGAGGCTGGTTTACAAACCTCCTTGGGGCCCCTGATAAGTGCATCTTCCTCCATTGCTTTTCCACTCTCCTTGGGCCGAGCCTGCACCTCCCATCCCCTCAGCTCTCTCCCGTTGCACGTGACCAGCACAGCTCCTGTGCTCATTTATTCCCTCTGCTCACACCCCAGGCATCTGATGAGGACTCCCCTCCAAACAACCAGATCACATACAGCATCGTGCAGGCATCTGCCTTCCGTGACTACTTTGACATCACGGTGTCAGAAGGGTACGGAGGTAAGCGCTGGTCCCAGGACCACGGTGCCCCTGATGAGCAGCAGCAGCAGCTCGGACTGTGCTCACACCTCTGCAAGCAGTCGTGTCAGCAAGCTTTAAGAAGCTGCTCCAGCAGCTCCTCTGCTTGTCCTGACCTTGCCTGCAGTGCGGTCCTTTCCAGCAGGGCTTGAGTCAAGCTGCTGCAGAGCCATGTTTCCGTGGCTGTACAGCTCGCTCCGGGTTATGCCGGTGCAAGGAGCTCAGTAATGCCTAGCACTCATGTTTTCGGTGTATTGCTACCTGAAGCAGGCACTGTTGGCCCTGGGGGGGTGGTGTGGATGGGCCACCCCCTGAGCCTGCCCACCATCCTGCTCAGTGCTCAGTGCATGAATGCCCCCCTGACCGCCCTGCATTGCATCCTTTCAGTGATCAGCGTGAACCACCCTCTCGACTACGAGCAGGTGGCCAATGGGGTTATTTACCTGACCGTGATGGCCAAGGATGCTGGCAACCCGCCGCTCAACAGCACCGTCCCCATCACCATCGAGGTGTTTGTAAGTACAGCGCCCAACGGTCCTGTCATGGTTTCCCTGCAATTGCTCCATAGCAGTGCCGGTAATCCATCAATAACACAGCAAGCCTACCCCGCCCTGTGGATGTGGACACATGGATTGTAATTACATATGTCTCATGTATATATGTGTCATGTGTGTCCCATGTACATATGTGTCATACATATTGATTAAAGAAATGCTGTCCCTGACATTTGGGAAGGTCTGAGTGACAGAGGGCAAGTGAGAGTGTCTCTGAGGGGGTGTCACCATGGACAAGCGCAGGCAGGCTGTCCTGACCCTGTGCACCTCCTCCCTCTCCTTGACTGTGCCCAGTGCATGAGGAGGCCACTGGAAGTAACGTGGCAGGAGCCCCAGCTAATCACAGGGCGAGGAGCAGAGCTGGGGTCATGGTGGAGATCTACCCTCTGCCCTTGTTTTCGACTGGGGAGGTTTATTGAGGACCAAGTGAACCCTTCTCTCAGCTGGCAAGGAACTCCTGGCTGGGATGTTCTCCATGCCCGTAGCCAGAGATGCTTGCTGCAGCTTGGATGCAGAGGAGGGAGCTTTGGCTGCATATTAGCACTTGTAGTGTCAGAAATTATCAGGCCCTGAATCAATCACAGGCAGTTGCTTTTTTATCTCCCCAATGCCGGCTGTCCCAGCTGGGCTGCAGGCTTCACCATGCATCTCACGTGCCAGCATAGGTGCAAACCCCCTCGAGGAGGGGTTGCTGCTGGGAGAGGAAAAGCATCGCAGCGTTCCTCAGTAAGATTAGATCAGATTGTCACTTTGAGGCACATTGTGGTTTGAGGACGTCTGGAGGGAGGTATCGGTGATGGAGACAGTTTGCTTGATAACCTGTCAGTCTCATGGTGATGGGATCTAAGCTGGGCTGGCGGCAGCGTCAGTCTGGGAAAGCAAAGATGAAGTCCATGGTGCCATAGGATGGGAATGAAGTCCCATGAGCATGCCTCTCCTCCAGCTCCCTCACTGTGCTCGGGAGAGGGGCCATAAGGCAGTTCTGGGCACAGGGTCAGTGGTGGCTAAATACATCCTTCCCACACTGTGCTTTACAAAGCATAAACACCTCTTTCTAAAGACCACACTTCAGTGGGTCATCTCCTCTGGGTTGAGTCTGTACACTGGTGGGTTTTAAGTAGCTGTCACTTTACCCACTCTGAACCAAAGGGCTTTTCTCTCAACTGGAAAAAAAAGCAGAAAATAGGAAGAAAATGAGGAGGAAGTGTTTCACAACGGCACTTGAGGAACAAGATATGTGAAAAAGCAGAACGAGAGTGAGTGTGGAGGGAGGTAATTTTTTTTCATCCTTTGGTTGTTGGTTTTTAATAAAGAAGTCAAACTCGCCTTGTAGATTTCCCATTAGGGGACAATACGCTTTTGTAGAGGGAGCCGCCGAATCAGAACTAATAGCACGCGCCATGCCAGGATCCAGGGAAATATCACCGCTAATAAGTTTCTGCCTTGCTCCCTGCTGCTGACGTCCTGTTCGGGGCGATGAGCCAGTGACTTATAGCATGTGTATGTCTGGAGGAAAGGGGGTTGTGTGCTTAGCGTGAGCATCTGTGTTTCTCAGCATCCCTGAAGATGATATGATGGCTGTCCAAGGGTGAGGGAGGAAGGCTGAGGATCAGGGGAACATGAGAACCTGGTTTTAGGTGGTTAGCTGGATGCCCTCTCCTGTGGGAGTGGAGGAAGCGTGCCAGGTCCCATCTGGCGTCACTGTGGATGCTGCAGGAGGCACGCAGGAAGGTTTGCAGCAGGGACCTTTGGAGTTCAGGTTGGTCAAATGGGAAATGTCCTTCTCAAGTAGAAAAGCCATGTACCGTGCTGCCGGCAGGTCACTCCAGCTCCGGCCAGATGGAGAGCCGGCCAGGAGCGAGTCCCTTCCTCCCCAGGAGCCAACTTGCCAGGCCGTGGTGGTGCTGAGCATGGTCTGATGAACTCAGGACCACTAACGAAACAGCACAGCATCTGCTCTAGCTTGCGTCCACCCAACCTGGAGTGCGGCACAGCCCACCTGGGTCCGGCTGCAAGCAGCACACAGATGCGTGTTCAGAATCTCCATTTCCTTTGCCTTTAACCTGCCTGGACCTCCTGGGTTTGCCCTGGGGTGATGACCCCAACCCAGCTGTGGGAGGAGGAGGAGGGATGGTGAGGACAGCACCCCGGGCAGTTGGCAATTTCCTCATTACCCTCAGAGGAGGCACAGTGAAAGCTGAGTGATGCAAAGGCTGATTCAAGACCACCTGCTTCCGGCAACGAGAGCAGAAGATGGCAATTTAATTGCAGTATGATGGGCATCGTTGGCACATGAAATTGCCTCAAATGTCAAGTTTGGTGGTAGCAGGAGAAGCTGAGCCTACAGGTCCACCAGCAGCCTCCAGGTAGAAAACGTCTCCAGAGCAGCCCCAGGGAAGCAGCAAAGTCCATAACAGTGTTTTAATGTCCTGGCAGCTCCATCCTTCCCTTTGTAGGCAGTTCGGTTTGGTTCATTTAAGGCAGATTCTTAACATTGTTTATACAGCATTTAAAGCCTCCCTGGGGGAGCTTTAAACTGGTCCAAAATCTGTTTTGATGGGATGTTTCGACCAATTGCTCCTGCCTGGTTTCACCAGGCCAGCCGTAGTCACTGGCAGAGACGGGCTTGGCGGGAGTGCATTGGTATGCAAACCAGCTTCCCCCCCTGAAAATGCTGTAGCTGCTCTCTGCAAGCACCCACAGCATTCCTCCACTTAAACAAAGGCAGCAAAAGCGCAGCAGCTCCCCTGGCCAGTCCAGTCTGCGTGGTGGCCTCACAGCCAGGGTGACCCAGAGCACTAAGCCATTCATGTGCTGCTCCAAGAGGGAGGAGCAGGTCTGTGCATCATGCTGCTGGGCTTCATGCAGTGTCTGAGTCTTCTCAGGGCTTGCGGTGGAGGGAGGAGCAGCTCAGAGGATGCTTGGCTGCAAATGGCAGTGGTTCCTCAGACCTATTGCATATTGCCCAGGATGCTGGATAATGAGATAGTCGCTATTGTCCCCACTGTATGGCTTAGCAAAGTCACTGACAACCAACTTAGCTCAGATGCCTCTGCAGTGAAACTGTGTACTCGCACCTCCCGTGCCTTATCCGTAAGGCCGCCTTCCCTACGCTGATGCCTTGAGCTGGTCACATCTTGAGATGCAGTTGGCCAGGAGCATCCCCATACCAGACTTTTGCAGCTACTTGACCATTTTGCCTCTCAACCTTCTCTTTGCTTCAGGATGAAAATGACAACCCGCCCACATTCAGCAAGCCCTCCTATGTTATAACCGTCATGGAGGACATTATGGCAGGTACGGAGTGCACCCCTGCTCCTTCTCCAGGCTAGCGGAAGGGCCCTGGGGGTCTTACAGCTAGAACAGGGTAGTTGATGGCTTTTTGGGGATGCAAAAGCCAGACACCTGGCAGAGTTTTATAGCCATGGGGTTTGGGGGTTTGGCCCCACTGTGCACGCGGACGAGGGGAACCCTTGGCCAGGTGACCTCTTTAAGGTGGGTGCAGGAATGTTGTGGTGGGACGGGGCAGCTGGGGGGAGCCCTTCCAGGCTGCAAATGCCTTGTCCCAGCCCTCGATTCTGCTTCCTCCAAGGAGCCACAGTGCTGTTTCTCAATGCCACGGACATGGACCGGTCCAGGGAGTATGGGCAAGAGTCGATCATCTACTCCCTGGAGGGCTCCTCACATTTTCGGATCAATGCTCGCTCAGGTGAGCCTCCATAAGCGCTCTCCCTCTTTTCTTCAGTTCCCTTTCCTGAATTTCCCCCAGTTTTCTTCCCCATCATTTTTCCTCTTTCACCCTCACTCCTTCCTCCGCCCTTCTCTCTTCTCCCCTGAGCAGCCTGCTTAGGAGAAACGCAATTTAAGGCATTCACCAGATTTCATCCACCAGCACTTGCTCAGTCACCATGAGAGCTTTGGCAGAGGCATCAGTGAAAGCTCAGCTCCTGGTGGGACCGATGCCTGAGAAAAGGCTTTGGCTGCAAGGGCTTATGTTAGCTAAAGAGATGCTGCCCACCTTCCCTTGCTGGCGTCTTTTTTGGTTCGTTATAGGCAGGAACGAGCATAAGGGATCACAGGCAGTCGTTACACAGGCTCCCATGGGAAGACACAACACAAAGTTTGCAGGAGCTTGCTGACAAGCTGACCTTCCAGGGTGCATCTATTTGAAACAATCAGAAGGAAGGGCCCATATGTGAAGGATCCTGTCTCTGGTTTTGAGTGTCCCTTTTTTTTCACCGGTGCCCCTATTCACCATACAACTTCTCTAATTCCTCTCATCTCCTGTGGCTGTAGGAGAAATCACGACGACGTCTTTGCTGGACCGGGAGGCCAAATCTGAATACATCCTCATTGTCCGGGCAGTGGATGGAGGAGTGGGCCACCACCAGAAGACGGGCATTGCTATGGTGAGTGTGTGAAGGAGCGATTCTCAACTCCTCAAGCCACCAGTGCCCACCCGGTGCTGGCATCGGTGAGGACTGCTCAGGCACTGATGCTTCAGTTCCCCATGCGAGCAGTGTTTAATTTTAGCTGTGTGAATGGATAAAGAGCATATAGTGGTGTCTGTCCTCTGAGTGGCCCCCACCGCTGCTCGCAGCCCTTGCAGAATGACTGTCCGGGGTGTGTAGACCTTGAAATCAGGTTCCCTTTCCTGGCAAGCCATTCACCCAGGAGCTACTTGACCTTCCAGAACTTTCTGTGTCTAGCTCACCATGCAAAAGCAGTGTCAGGTACCTATCCCACCCACAGCACGGCTCCCTTTGTTCATGCCTCTTGAGAAAATTCTTAGTTGGAGAGCCTGCAGGCACACTTAGTTGTTCCTCATGACTACTATTCACATACTGCCTGGACCAAGGGTTTCTAACTGGTTTGCGATGCCTGGGCTCCTCAGAAGGTTCTGGTGGAGGTGCAAGCCATTGTACTGCAGATTGAAGTCTACTGCTTTGCCTTGCCCTTCGCAGACATCAGGGAGACCTGTTGTTTGCAAAGGGTTTGCGGAAGTCTTTGGAAATACCATGAGGTGAAAAGCCAAGGATCCATCTCTCACTGCTTATGGCACCATGTTGGTTTGAACATTTCATGACATTTGGGTACTCTTGCTCCTGGGATGCTCAGGTTGGGTTGCAGGTGAGGTGCTCCACGCAGTAGAGGGTATGCAGAGAAATATTGTGGTTGTGCTGAAGAGATCCCTAAAATAATTGTCAGTACTGCTGAGGGGGCCATCAGGAAGTGTATGACCCAGGTGGCAGACTAGAAGCTCCCTATGGAGCCTCCCAGAGGCACATGACAGCCTTGGCTGGGCAATGGCATCACCTGTCAGATGCTGGGTTCCCCTTTGGGGGTCCAGATGACATATTGTTCTCCTAATAGCTTTATTGAAAGGCAAAACAAGGTTTTTGCAACACAGGTTGCAATTAGGAAAAAAAAAGGCGTCATGGCTCCTAAAAAGTTAAAGAATATTAAAACTCGGTGAGAAGTGGGTGGCCGATTAAGTTTGTCTGCTATCATTAGCAAAGATACACACCCGGGACTCAAAGCTGTTCCCTGTAACAATTTTTGATATGGGAATAAGGGTCCATTCAGGGGCTTTGCAAGGTCCCCAGGTGATGAACAAGTGCCTGGGGTGCCCAGAGTAGAGGTGGGACACCAACCTTCCCCAAGGACCACCACAGTGCCTTGGCTTGTGCCTGGGGCACATCCCCCAAGACTGTGATGTCCAGATTTGCCTCTTCCACCACGGGGTGGCACCAGCAGCTCAGCCTGGTGCAGCCACAGGACCCCATCACTTGAGAGCAGAGAAGACCCCAAGAGAAGCTCCACTGAGACACCTGGTGTGGGGGTGGCAGGCACCGAGGTCTCCCTCCTGCCCCTCTGCCCCACTTCCCTTGAACTGCATCTCTTCCCTCAGGCACCTTTAGAGACTCATAGGCTGGATTGAAATGGGTGATCTGAGGAGGTGAGAGACTCACAGACAACAGGATGCATCCCACAGGCTTGCTGCTGTCACTTAGATGCTGTTTCTCACACTGAAAATGCAGATAGGTAACACTTCAGAGCACCATCCTCTCCTGTGCTCTCTTGTCTTTGCACCTCCCACCCCCCCGTTACCGTACCCTCTCCTGACTTCTCANCTTTTTACCAGTCACTCAGTTTTTTCCTTCCTTTCCTGCCATGCTCCTGCTGTGCCCTCTCCCCCTGCCACCCGACTGATTTTCATCCCCCTGCAGTGAAGTAGCACACCTTGTGCCCCTGCGGTTGTTTTAGCTGCAAGGTAATAAGTACACATGAGCCAAACCAAGATCAGATATGCCAAGGTGCCCTGGCTGTGAAGATGCAGGAGGTTGTTTTTCTGCTGGTTTTCCCTCCGGAGGGGGAACATGCTTTGGGTACCTGGTGCCGCCGTACACCCAGAGGGACATGCCATGTTGCCCTGGGAGCCGATACTGCCTGACGCAGTGTTGCTTGCTTGCTCTCTTGCAGGTGAACATCACGCTGCTGGACATCAATGACAACTATCCCACATGGAAGGATGAGCCATACTTCATTAACCTGGTGGAAATGACCCCCCCCAACTCGGATGTCACCACGGTACGTGTGAGGGAAGGCGGGTGTTGCACTAAAAGCCTCTTCCTTTCACCCGATGAGGTTGTCACCCACTCGGCTGGAGCAGGGAATCACCTCTGAACTGGTGTCACCTCCTAACTGGTGTCACCTCCAGTCAAGCACCATCTTGGAGAACTCCATTTAAAAGGTTACTCCTGAGCTTCCTCTCTGCTGCCCATCCCATGTGTTTCTCCTTTCTGCTGGGATTTTTTTTTTTTCTCCCCAAATTGTGTGGGTTTTGGCCAAACCCTCCTTTTCTTAGCCTCGCCTGCGACCTCCTTCAAGGACCTCTCTGAAAGACATTGATTTACAGCCTTTCAAGTCCCTCTGGTGAAATAAAAGAGAAGGAGAGAAGGAGACTTGTACTCCATCACGCCGGGAGAAAAATGACGGGCACAAAATGGAAAATAAATGACGGAAAAGTGAAGAGAATCCACAAAATCATATAAGGAGGAAGGCTGCAAAAGAAAAGGAGTTGGAGGAGGTGGGGGGGAGAAAGGTCTGGCAGTGCAGCCCAAAGCAGAGCATGGCGGTTTTCTCTCTTCCGTGCAGCATCAGCCCCGCTGCTCGGTGCCTGCTTGAAGTCGTCTTGCCTTTGACATCCCAATTAGTTGCTGGGAAAATAATTATTGTGTCACTGATACGATGTAAATTCAGCTGCGGGACAAGCAGCGGGGGTTGGGGAAGTTACGAGTGTAATGAAGTTGGGGGTTTTTTAATGTAAATGTCCCCTGTAATTAAAAATGTCACAGGGAGAACAATAAAGCACAAAATATCTGGCATGGAGGAGAACTCCGCCAGTGAATTATTTCCAATGTGGCAGCACAAGTTCCTCAGCGTGCCTCTTTGTCCCTCTTTTATTTTTCTGAAGGGCGCTTGTTTTCTAGCTGGTTTTATTTAAAAAGAGGAAAGCCCATTTGATTGCTGCGTGCTCGTGTCTCTCTTGCCATGCCATTACCTCCTGGGCTTGCAGGCCAATTTTGGTGAGATTTAACACTGCAATAGAGGTCTCAAGGTATAAAATCCCTGCGAGTGTCATGAAAATATACAGCTGTGTGGAGGAAGAATTTCTTGCTGCCGCTGGTATGGGGAAGCCTGTCATGGGAGCTCAGCCTCGTTATTAGACACTGGTGAATCTACATGGGGATGCACAGTGGGAGTTAATTCCAATCGCTCTGCTTTAATTTTGGCTGTTTCTCCATGGCAGGTGGTGGCCATCGACCCGGACCTGGGGGAGAACGGCACGGTGGTGTACAGCATCCGACCCCCCAACAAGTTCTACAATCTCAACAGCACCACGGGCAAGATCCGTACCACCGGCGTCCTGCTGGACCGTGAGAACCCTAATGCCCAGGAGGCCCAGCTCATGCGGAGGATCGTGGTGTCCGTCACCGACTGTAAGCCCTGCTTTGGTCCCACTCCTCTTTGCCACGGTGGTTTGTCTTGCTCCACCATAGCTAGAAATTGCTGGGGCTCAGGTCGTGCAAGTGTCACCCTCCTCGCCCTCCACTTTCCCTCCCTGATGGTTTTCACGTGTTGAATTGAACTTTTCTCAGCCCGATTTTTTCCTTTATGAGGAAGTTTCTGGTTTTTTCCTGTTTTGAGCATAAGTTGCAAAGATGTTTCTGAGGTTAAAATATGAGAGTAGGTTAAAGTCTGCTGCTAAAACAAACCAGAAACCTTCAAAGTGCGAGCGCCGTCATTTCTGTAGCAGCCCTGACAATGAGCCTGTGAGGCAGAAACTCCCCCTCTTCTCAGTCTGGCTCCATCAGTATCTAGGAAAGTCAATTGAGCAGGTGCAGGGAAAAGAGCTGATCAAGTGGTGAAATGTGTTTTTCTCCGGAAATAGTATCTTAGGGAAACTCTTTTAGGAAAAAAGACAGAGATGTGAAGATAATTTTCTATTATCCAGCCTCTTTCCTAGAGCCAGGAGGCACATATAACCTTACCTCTTCCCCTTTCTATTTTTGCATCACCTCTGCACTGTGTTAAAGCCATCGTCCCATCCGTCCTGCCAGAAAGACAGAGATAAGCACAGACTGGTGTTGCTCTTGTTTTTTAGCTGCGTGCGCAGGTAGCCATTGGTCTGCCTTGCATGCCTGCTGCCAGGGAGAGTTTTCCCCTGCCAGGGACTGTGCCGTTAGCCTGACAGGCCGCAGTGCAAGGGGTAACACGGACAGGTTAATGCCTCGAGGAGGCAGCCCCATCCTGCACTACTGTCTGCGTAGGGGGTGAGGACTCCTTTTTAGGGGAAAGGGGTGGAAACAGCTCGAGGCATTAACCTTGAAACCCCATTCCTGGCCTCTGCAGGTGGGAGGCCACCCCTGCGAGCTACCAGCAGTGCCACGGTTTTTGTCAACCTGCTGGACCTGAACGACAACGACCCCACTTTCCAAAACCTGCCCTTCACTGCTGAAACTGCTGAGGGCCTTCCTGCAGGCTCCTCTGTCTTCCAGGTGAGCGTGTCCCATTGCCACCACGCCGCACACTGGGAGCTGCTGCTGCTGTCGCTGCCATCGCTTCTGCAAAACAGGCTAGCAATACATCTTCTCCATCCTCTCCATCCTCTAGCAATGCAACTGGGGCGATGCAGAAGGGGTTGTGGCAGGTGCTCGCTCCCAGCAAGGGGGATGCTCCGAGGCCCCTTTGTTTCAGCCCAGCACCCCTGAAGGCAGAGAAAGGCTCAGGGTTTAGGTACTGTGATTTTCATTATCAGGAGATGATCAGGCTCCCCCATGCTCACCCCTTCCCTCTGCTCTCCCCACCAGGTAGTGGCCATTGACCTGGATGAGGGTCCAAACGGGCAGGTGACATACCGCATGCAGGTGGGGATGCCCCGCATGGATTTCCTCATCAACAGCACCAGCGGCCTTGTCACCTCCATCACCGTGCTGGACAGGGAGAGGATCGCCGAGTACTACCTGCGGGTGGTAGCCAGCGATGCTGGCGTGCCCTCCAAGAGCTCCACCAGCACCCTGACTGTCAAAGGTGGGTGCACCAGAACCCCTTCCAACCCCTACCCAGCTGCAGAGCACCCTCCGGTCCCAAAAAGATGGGTGGCAAAGATACCTCACCAGGGGAGAGATGTGGTTTATACAGGAGACACACTGAGACCCATATTATGTAGTGTGTCTTTAATTTGATGCATTTCTATTTACTGGCTTTACACAAGCCTAGAGCTGAGGATAAGCGTCACCTGGAAATAAACTGACCCTGGATTCTCCTCAGACCTGGGTTTAGAAAAGGAATTTTCTGGTCCTGCAACCCCAGAGCCCTCTGCTATATGCCAGGAAATACTGCGTTTATATTTAAGCCCCAGATTTTCCTCTGAATGGGGATAGAAATGAGTCTGTGATTAAAGTTAGTGTTTGCACCAGTTACATAGGGTATCTTTGCACATGGGGGGCGAGCTGTATGTATCAGAGGCAACCAAATACAGCCTACAGCCGTGGGGACTGGTCCTTACAGCTGGTCTGCAGGCACCCCCACCACACAGGCAGCAGGGAGCAGAGGCAGAGCATTCCCTGGGATGCTCAGAGCAGCAGGCAGGTGGTTTTGGGAGCCTGGTGGACATCAGCCTGGCATCTGCAGGAGGGGTAGCCCTGGTGGGACACTCAGCTCTGCTCCCCCTTTCAGTTCTGGACGTGAACGACGAGAACCCCACCTTCTTCCCAGCCATCTACAATGTGTCGCTGCCCGAAAACGTGGCCCGGGATTTCAAAGTGGTCCGGCTCAACTGCACGGATGCTGACGTTGGGCTGAACGCTGAGCTCAGCTACTTCATCACAGGTACGAGCCCCTTGCAAAACGCTGCAAAGGGGAGCGAGCTTTGGTTGTGGAAAGGAGCAGGCAGCCCCAGTCCTCAGCCAGGGTGTTCTGCACATCAGCGCTGCCTTTTCCAGCCCCTCCAAACCTTGTACGGCATCGCCCTCTGCCGAACAGCCCCGCTTGGCTCCCCACTTTGCTGACCGCTCCACCGCTATTCCTTGTCCTGCTCGGTGTGAACCATTGCCCCCGAGCACCCTTTGCCCCCTCACACCACCGGGATGCAGCCAGGAAAAGCATGAGGATGGGCTTAACACCGCTGGGGTGGCATTCGCGGAACATTGCATGTAAGACTGGAAGCCTTTCTGGAGTTTTAGGGTATCTCGTAGCCCGGCATGCACGTGGGTTTGGGTGGGCAAGGAGCAGGCAGGCTGTGCCTGGCTCGCACCGCAGGTGCAGCACCTGCAGCGGGAGGCCGGGGAACCCCCTGGCCACACTTTGACTTGCAAACTGCACATGCAGCGTTTAGCCCTCAGGAAGAGGGCAAAAATAGAAGTGCCACCAGAGAGTCATTTTTCTCACAATAGCAGCCTCACGTTTCATCTCACGGCCCCTCTGGCCTCCCCTGTGTGTGTTGTCTCACAGGTACTGCAGGCCGCATGCAAAGTTACCCCAGTTTTCTTCCAAAGCGTTCAGGAAATGATGTGTCATTTATATGATTCAGCTTTTTCCTACAATCATTGCTCCTTTCCTGCGCTGTGAGGCAGGCACGGCATTTGGTGTGGCAGAGAGAAGGCGCCCTGCCTGCTTTTGCTGCAGAGAAGCTTTGCCTAGGATGAGATACGAGCTTGCCCAACACTTGTCTTGCTCCAAACCATGTAAAATGCAGCCCTGCAGGAGGGCAGGCTGAGTGCTTGTGATTTCCACGGCCAGGCTGACCCTGTGCCCAGGCTGCAGCATCCCCTGCAGCGTGGGGTCTGCTTCCTGCATCCAGACAACGGGCGACCTGGTCCTTGTCCTTTGCTGCAGGTGGGAACCAGGATGGCAAATTCAGCGTCGGCTTCAGGGATGGGGTGGTCAGGACAGTCGTGAGTCTGGACAGGGAGACAGTGGCATCATACACACTGATCCTGGAGGCTATCGGTAAGGATTTCCCACTGTTCCCATGGGACCGTTGCCACGCAGCCACGCAGGGTGGCCATGCACGTGCTGAGCTGCCTCGCAGGCACAGCAGAGAGACAGCAACTTTAAGGCGCTCTATAAACCAGAGCCTGTGTTCAGTGTTAGCATTTCACAACCCACGTGAATTAATATGTCCCGGTTCCACTGTGACTTTTGCAGACAGTAGATTCACCCCTCAGGCTCACTCAGCCCCGGGGCTTTCCCTTTCCCCCGGGGAAGGCAAGGCCCCCATTGCTGAGAGGCTTCATGCTGTTCGGGGCAGACCTCCACCCAGAAATGCCAGTGCCACAGCATCGTTCCCCTAATGCCATGCCAGCTGTTGGCTCAGTGGCTGCTGATTAATCCAGAGCCACCTGGCACGAAGAGAGGGCCCGCGTGCCAAACACATCTTGGCTGTCTTCCCCAGAGCTTTATAATGAAGTGCCTGTTTGCAGAAGACCTGAACGTCCCTTTTGAAAGGAGAAATAAGTGGCCTGGTCAGAAATCTTGGGGGCATGGCATTGCAGGTGCCACGGGGTCAGCAGCGGGGATGCTGCACCGGCTGGGCATGCAGAACTGGATCCCAAGTGGTAAAGGGTCCATTCTGCCCCTCCCATGGGTATCAGACTGCCTGTGTTTTCCCGGTCACCAGATCCCAGCTGGGTGGGTTTAGTGCTCACTTGTATCAGTCATGTTGGAAAAAACAAACCCAACCTATGCTCCCCATTGCCTCATCCTTCGTGGCAAAACCAAGAGCCGTGCTGCCAAGTCTTTATCTGCTGAACATCAACTGGTCCTGGTGCTCTTTGGCTGTGAGCTGAGCTGGGTCTACAGAAAACTCATCAGACCCCTGCCTGTCTTCATCTCCCAGATCCCTGACCTCCAGCAGTCAGTCCCTTCCAGCACACATCACCCTCTTCGTGTATGGAGTTGCAAATTCTCTTTAATGACCGGTTGCGTTTCCAGCCGCACTGGGCAGTGCCTTCATGGCAGAGCTTGGGGGGGGGGGGTGGCTTTTCCTTTTTCTTTCAGGGTAAGCAGAAAAAACCCTCATGGTTCAGTGTGGGATTTGGAAGCTTCAGAAAAGATGGAGGATTTTAGTTTAGAAATTTTGGTCCTGTTGTTTTCAGCAGCCGATGGCTGAGCACCACCTCTGCAAGGAGGAGATGGAGGTGACCGAACCTCCCCTCGCCTTTCTCTCCTGTACAGACAACGGCCCCACTGGGAACCGGCGCACTGGGACTGCCACTGTGTATGTGACCGTCCTGGATGTCAATGACAACCGACCCATCTTTCTTCAGAGCAGCTATGAAGTCAGCGTCCCCGAGGACATCCCAGCCGCCAGCAGCATAGTGCAGGCACGTGGCTCTCTCCCACTGGGACCCCTGGGTGGGCAAAGGGGGTTCCCCACTCTCCGTGCCTTGGCACCACGGCTGTGAGCTGCAGGAAGCCCACGGCAGAGATTTTCTCTCCCCATCATCAGTCTGTTCCCCCGGGCCAGCACAAGATGTCTTCTCGCTTGTGCGCTCCCCTACTCCTTTGCTAACCCAGACTGTGAGCACAGGGAAGAAGATAGGAAAGCACAAGGGAAAAATAAGAAATTCACCCCATTTCTGCAGGGGCTGAGAGGAGAAAACCCAAGCCCTGTGTTGGTGAGGCCCCTTTGCCTGGCTGCATCCCTGCTTTCTCCCTCCTCCCAGCAGAGAAGGGGCCGAGAGCAGAGGTCTCCAAGGGGAGGGAGAAAAGTGTGTGTAAAGAGATGCTCTGAGAGGGAGGAAAAACAGAGGGAGAAAAGCGTTTGGACTTCGCTTTCATTTTTGTTCCTCTTTGAAGGAGCGGTGGGCAGAGCTGAATGGCTCAGTGAGCGCTGAATGAATGCGAGCATTCACTAAGCCTCCGAGGGCTTCCAGCATCCCTTCAAACCCAGGGCTCTTCTGGAGCGGGCACCAAAGGCTCTTTGCAGAAGGCTCTGGGAAGGCTCCTCCTGCCTTGAATACCTCTCCCGGCACAGGGAAAGGGGCAGCTTTGTCCCTGGCTCTCGCAGGCAGGGTGAGTCACCGGGAGAGAAGAAAGGAGCCTTTTGCCTCTTGCAACAAAGGTTTGCGGGGAGGCACGCTCAGGGTGGCTGGTCCCCAAGTGCGGGCCCTGCGGCTCCTCGTCACCTGTTTCACCGCGGCACGGTGTACGTGATGCCTGTAGCACCGTGCCTGTCTCTGGGGTCAGGCATCTGTCTGCGATCCCTGCATGCGGGCTGGAGGTGGACAGGGGAGCAGTGCAGGCGGAGAGACGCTCTGCCGTGGGACTCCTACAACTGAGCCGGTTTTGCAAATCGAAAGACCGTGAATGGAGGAAACCCAAGTCTGACATCGAAGTCCCTTTTCTTAAAGCATGCTTCCCAAAAGAGGGGGATACCCTTGGAAGTCTGTGGCAAAGGAGAGGCAGTATCTGGGGGACATTTGTTTTCCACAGAACAAAATCAGAGGGAAATGGAAATGGGCAATCACCTGGGCTAGTTTAATTTACAACTTTAAAAGTGATCCATTTGTACTGAAGGTCTCCCCCTTCAAATACATCCCCACATCCCTATGGCAACAAGAGAGTTTTTGGTTTCCCATCCCCTTCTCCGAAAGCCAGGCAGCCCAGGGCCGGAGGAGAGCGGGAATGTCCCAGGCAGCCCAGGGAGGTCCTGATGCAGAGCTGCACCCCACAAGGGTCAGAAACCATGTGAAACCCAGAGACACAGGGTTTGATGCTTGCCATGGAACTTCACTGGGCACGGAGATTTCACCCAAACAGGTGAACTTGACAGCTGAACTTAGCACAAGCTGCAGACCTGGAAGAACTAAACCAGTTCTTTTTCTTACTGATTTCTTCAAGCACGTCAGATTACCTGCTGGCTGTTGTACCCTTTCCCAGCAGAAACGAGCAGCTCAGCCTTGCATGGTGGCTTTCCAAGCTGGCAGCTGCTGCGAGCTTCAAAAGGCCTCTTTAATGCATTTACAGGCGTGTTTACCTGCTCCCGCTGCTCATTTATTGAAGCAGGTTTCCAGCAGACAGCTGTAGCGTGCATCCTTCCAAGCATCAACTGCAGCAACCCATGGCTCCTTGCATGGGGAGAGGGGAGACAGGGACTGGGCAGCACATGGCAGGCATGAGCCTTCTTCCACCTGCTCAGGAGCACATCTTGGGGGGCAATCTCAGCTGAGGATTGCTTTTTGTGGAGCATGTTTGCCCCAGGATGCCTCTTTTCAAGGTGATATTTGTTAGGCAGCCAGGTTGCTCTGCTCTCTCTCAAGCTGTTTGTTCAGGTGCCTCACAACTTGCACAATGTTTTCCAAAAGAAATTAAGCAGCAATATTTTTTTGGACTGCCTGGTGATAGCTGCGTGTGGGTGTAGTTTGGATGCCTCCACCTTTCCTGCCAGGAAACAGTAACCTGGAAAGCATTCTGGAACATGAAATAGCAAAATCTCCTGTTGCTTTGCGGACCCATTGCCTGGAAATGAGCTGCTCAAAGGGGCTCTGCTGGGATGCCCAGGATACCAGGGGCTGCTTGAGGAGGGAACTGAGCCTGAACCGAAAGCTTGGGAAAGAACAGCAGTGCAGGGTGATTTAGTTCTCACAGAGCGGGATCACATTTTGGTGGACTCCACGACATCCTGGCTGGTGGGACAGCTCCTGGGGCAGGTGAGCTGGCTCTGGGACAGTGGCCGACTCCTCCTGAGGGTGTTGATGGAACGGCGCAGGGAGCCCAGCCGCTTCCAGAGCCTCAGCTGGGGCTCACTGGCATCCATCGGGTGGTGGGGCATGCACTCGTGGGGCCCAAAGTGGGACTGGTCCAGCGCCACTGGCTTGCAGAGGGTGACAAAGATGACAAAGGTCGCCAGGAGGAGGAAGATGCAGACGAGCGCGATGATGACAGGCAGCGGCTCTGCCATTTTGGGGTATGCGGGACTGGGTGAGACCAGCTCAGTGGTTGAAACCAGAAGCCCAAGGAGAGGTGGGGTGGGAGAGGTCCTGTTGCCAGCGTCGTCTGTGCTCATCTTTCCTGCAGTGCACAGGATGACACAGAGAAGCAACATGGGGTGATTACCACCTACAAGCTGGACAGACAGCCACCCTCTGTCCAACCTGATGGATTTTTGGCTTGCCTTGAT
>VYZV01005035.1:36726-67704 GCA_013401275.1 Pandion haliaetus | reverse complement strand
TGCTGAAAATCCTCTTGTGTTAGGTGCTTTGCTGACCTGGTTTCAGGTTCAGACACGTCGCAGGTTTCTCAGCCAGTTCTGCAAACAGTGATGCAAACCAGCTTCCCAAAGCCTCACCAGTAAGAGCTCTTACCGAACACTTGATGGCGACTGACCTCTCCTTTCCCCACCAGGCCAGATCCCGCTCAACTCGCATCCCCAGAGCAGTTTGCACCCATCGTTTTGCTCCCGTGCACCCTCCTGCACCCGTTCCCATCCCTGGACTGGCTGTGCAAGAGGCCAGCATCTCCCCTGCACAGAGTTGAGGGCTGGGGAAATATTGCTGTGCCAGCCCTCTACAATGTGGCAGCTTGGCTTGGCCCTTCATGCTCTAGACTGTATGCTGGAGGTAAAGCTTTATTACACACACTTTCCTACAGAGATGTAGGAGTTAGAAAAGTGATCGAGGGCTGTTAGCCTGGTCTGTGGCCAGGCAGTCTCCTGGCAAGTATGGATTTGGATAAAGCCAGTTTAAAATTAAGAGCTTAGGAGGGGACAGGCAGGGCTGCAGGGACTGCCAGGGTCTCTGGGTCTGCACTTGCAGCCACCATCCCAAAGCCACGCAGGTTTGTGTAGGCAGCAGCCAGACGTTCACCGGTAAAGTGTTCAAAAAAGGGGAGAGGAGACATCAGCAAAATGTCTTTAATCACTAATTGGAAACTATGAAACGCCCTGGTGGAGATGAGCCCGGTGGAAAGCAAGATGCTGCATCAGAAGAGATAAGCATCGCTCACCATCCAAATTACGCAGGAGGAAAAAACCTTAAGCGAACACCGTGAGACCTGCAAGGCTGAGCGCTCAGAGGTTAAGGAGTCCTTGAATTCGGCTTGTCTGTGCCCCAGCCGTACCCTCTGCGTGCGGGTGCATGCTTACGTAGGTGAGCTCCCAGCTTTGGTTTGCCTTATCCCAGATCACCCCTGCAGGATCTGTGCTCCTCTCCTTGCAGGCAATGAGCTGAGATCCGGGGGGAATAAGTTCAGAGGTTTCCACTAGAGTTGGGTGCCGGGTTTGAGGCACTTTGGAGATGTGATTTATTTCTGGAATACTTTGCATCACCTGGGCTTGAGCCTTCAAAGCTGCGATGCTGGCAGCCTCAGGGCAAGGACTGTATCGGCCTGGTCAGAGCTCAGAGGCTCTGGGGAGATGTGGCTGCTTTTATGGGCCAGAGCCAGCTCTGTGCTCAGAAAATGGGAAATGCAAAAATAAATGGGTTGGAGTCTGAGAACACCTTAGCTCAGGTGAATCCCCACATGTATTGCAAGTAGGCTGAGGGGCCAGGGCTCTCTTCTGCTCCTCCACAGTGCTGTTTCCACTTCCCTTCACCCCAAAAGCATTTCTTTATCTGCCAGCCTCTCCCCGCCTGGCTCAGCCTCTTCCCCTCCAGCTTTGGGAGCAGAGCAGCCCCTGGCAGCCACAGCCGTCCCAAAGACCCCCCCTGCTCCATGGGCAGGCTGCTCCTGTGCACTGCCCGGGCATGAAAACCAGCAGGCAGGGCTGCTGCTTACCACTCACACCAAAGGCAGCCTGAATCAAGGTTACCATGGCTACCTTAATTCTGGCATTTACTGACCGCACGTGGTTTGGCTTGGTGACCTTATATTGGTCGTCAAGAGCGAGCCGGGAGGCATGGGCAATTTCTTCAGGTATTTTTTTGCTCCGTTGCTGGTGGCTGTAGGGTTTTTCTTTTAAATCCAGCTGACAGTGTCCCTTATAAACCCATCAGGAGGGATCACACTGGTGTTTTCCTAGGCTTTTCCAGCCATACTCTCTTCTCGTCTAGCTTCCCTTCCATCCTCTCCTCACACCCAGCTCAGCTGGCAGAGCTGCAGATTCAGCGAAGGTCCGGGCTGCCCCCCACCTGATCCCTAAGCCCTTCCAGAAATGGAGCCGCTAAAAAGCTGGGAAATATTTGCAGAGTACACGTAAGCGGTGACTTTTCTTTAGGGCCAATAAGTTTTCAACGTATTAATGTGCTCACAGGGGATTTCCCCCTCACCTCCTGCCTGAGACAGAGCTACAGTGGTTTCAGCAGAATTTTAGCAAAAAGACACCAAGATTGGGGTCCTATCAGCAGAAAGGTCAGGGTGTGATAACAGCAGCACTCCCCATGCCCTGGCCGCAGCACGCTTGAGGATGAGGTCTTCCCTCCCGCAGGGTGGGAGCTCGGTGCCTTTCCTGAAGCACGGTAATGTGGTAACGGACCGGTCACCCACAGCATTTTGTAGCCACTGGGCAAGCTGCTGCCTGCATCCCTGTTTGTAGCATCACCCCTTCCCAGCATTGCTGTCCCACCCAAGCCCCCCGTTATTAACCCAGGTGCATTAATAAGAGGCTTGCCCAGCCTAGCAACCCCACCCCCAGAAAGGGCATCCTTGCCTGATCAGCTCTAACAGGAGACGTCCCTGTGAGTGCTCAGGACCCAGCACGGGGCACGAGGCAGACGAGGATCAGAGGGAAAGAAGAGAAGCTGCAAAAAGCAAAATGCTCCCAAGGAAGGTGGAGAGGAAGAAGAAATGATTCTTGTGCGTGAGCAGCAGAGAGCATTATCCTGCCCAGCGCCAGGCGCTGCCTGCCTGGCCTGGCCCAGCTGCCTAATTTGGCAGGAGTTTTTCCATATGCTCTCCCTCCCTTTTCTCAAACTCCTGCAAAGAAAAGGCTGTTTTCAGGCACTTCTGTGCCTGTAATACAGCTCAGATGAAAAGCAGCTCTCTTTCCCCTCCCCGTCTCGCTTAGCGATGCTTTTCTGGAGTTCTCCAGCTTTTCCCAATGCACTAAATCTTTCTACTTGCTTGCAGGAGGAGGTAATGCTGGAGGGTATCAAACACCCAGCTTAACAATCGAGGTGATAGTTAGGTAGCGAAAGCAAAGGGCTGTAAGCGATATTGTACCCCGTCACCGTCACTGTTAAGCGGCAGCGATGCACCTGTAAGACTTTCCCCCTCTCCCATCACCGGGACAGAGAAAGCAAAGCAACGAGGAAGGCAGGAGGGATGCCTGACTTCAAACCCACCCCAAACTTTGCATGTCCCTTCCCCACCCCATTTGCAGCCCTTTCCCCATCAGCACATCCCTGGCCTGCCTCGCTCGCCCCTCGGGATTAGCCTGAATGGCCTTCTGTGAGTTTGCCATGGAGATTTGGGCTCCCTACCTCTCACCGGCCAGCCGAGCCCAGGTTTTGCCTCCTGCGTGCCTGCCTTGCCGCGTCTCCCACCGCACTCTGCCGGCTGCCAACCCCCTTGTCCCTTTTTGGAGGGCAAGGGAGGGTGGGAGAGAGGTGGCAGCCGGGCTGGCGACAGCCCGAGCATGCAAAGCCAAGGGGGCCCCCAAACCTCTTCCCGGGCTTTGCCACTGCAACAGTGTCCCAGGGCTGTGCCCCACCGGGGCGAGGGGTCGAGCCCCCAGGGACGTGTTTGCCCAGGCTTTGCCCCTGTAGGAAGGCTGAATGGTACAGTCGTGGGCTGAGCCCCCCGCACCGGGCTACCCTCCGTACGCCTGCTCCCCCTTTTCCCAGGAACTCTGCGCCAAGCCGCCTGCTTTTTTTCCCATCCTTTTATTCCCCTCCTCCCTCCTCCTTTTCTGACCCCTTTTCAGTAGCTGGGGGTGTTTGAAAGGTGGCCTGCAAAAGGCTGGCTCTGCCTGCAGTCCGCTCTCTCTAGCAGGGGGATAAAGCAGGCTGGAGTCACCCGATGCTCAGCTGCATAAGGTGCCTTGCACCTGTAGCAGAAAGAGCATTTCTCCCACCGCTTGCACTCAAGTTAAATTGTTTTGCCAAGTTTGGGACAAAGTACCATATCTCCGCTGGGACCTCAGTGAGTCAAAGCAGCAGCAGCCGAGCTTTTTCCAGGCTTCAGGCTGGCAGGAGCATCTGTTGGTTTAATGCAAACTACTTTTTTTCAAATAAAAACCAAATACCTGGGCTGATGCATTTCACCTGGTTTATGTGCTGGAGCTGCCTACAGCAAATGCTTGGGGTGAGCTGGGAAAAGGATGGCTAAGGGGGTGTTTGCAAGGTGCAGTTTGCTCATCACATTGAAAACCTTCCTGTTTGCTCACCTTGCAATGCATTTTCCCAGGCACAGCAGGGCAGGGGGTGGCACAAAAGCTGCAAAGATTTGTATCCCTTCCCTTAGGCTTCTTTCCTGCTGCTGCTGCCCCAACACAGTGTTTCGGCTGATGCGATAGCTCTTCCCGGGAGGGAGCCAGTGCCATGCCAAGGCAGCCCATCTGCCTGGGCATCGCTTGCCTGCTGGTGCGGCGCCCATCCATCACGGAGAGGAGACAGCCCAGCTCCTGCCCAGAAATGGCCTCGGGGAGCCCCGAGCGTGGAAGAGCTGTTGTGGGAGGGAGAGCTCTTTGTTGTGAAAGGAAGGTGCTGGGTCCACGGTGAAACATGGAGAAAGGCACAGGGTTGTGTCTGGCCATAAGCAAGGTATGAACTGGTCTGGGATGGAGGAAAACAGCATGCATAGCACAGGGCTGGGAAATCCAGAGAGTTTGCAAGTGCAGGGGTCAGCGTTTTCTGAGGTTTCTGGTGATGCAGGCTGATTTGGTGGAAGGGAACTAGAGCGGTTCAAGGCATCTCAAAACTGCATTTCAGAAGAGCATCTCTGACTCCTGCAAGTGCTGTGTGGGGCTGTGGGTGCAAGCCAGCCCAGGCCTTTAAAGCTGAGCCCCTATAAATGGCCTCACTGTTCCCACTGCACGTGCATCTTGGCAGCAACCCCTCCTCTTTTCAATGCACGTCTGGGTGCAAACCCCCACCTGCCTGGAAAAAGGAAGCTGCTGGGTAATATTTGTAGGGAGAAGATGTGGCAGAAGATGCCATGCCAGGGGGAAGCAGGTGAAGAATAAAGGCTAAGGCATTCTCCATGTCCTCGCCCCGGTAATTCACAAGCAGCCACCGCTGCCATCAGGGTTTAGATGCTTTGCGGGAAGTGATCTCTGCGGAGGGGAGATGCAGTGGCTCAGTGCCAGCTGGGGAGGAATCCCTGGCTTTGCTGTGCCTCACCAGGTCCTGCTTCCCAGCTGCCGGAGCCGGTGGGCTGCTGGCTGGGGTTTGTAGGGAAAGCACTGCAGTATTGTTCAGTGACACCAGAGGGGACCCGTGACTTGGGTTTCCTGGGGCAGATGGCTTATTTGGTATGTGCATGGACTGTGCAGTGCATCACAGCTAAGGGGTGCTCCCACCCACTGCTCGGGGTCTTGCAAGGATTCGGACCGGTGTCCAGACCACCAGCATGCTCTAGGCTGGTTGCATTCATGTTTCTTTTGGTAATTTTTACATATGCGGCTGCTTGGGTGACTTGCCCTGATGCCATGGGCTGCATGCCCACCAGGCACGGGAGCAGCAATCCCTGCCTAGCTCAAGCCAGCTCTGCGGGCAGGGACGCTCCGTCCCCAGCAGCATCTCCAGCAGGGCAAGCACTGACGTGCAGGGCATGACCAATGGAGGCACCTCTACCAGTGCACTGACCCGCGGGTTTCATGGCATGGTCCTCAGGCTCAGCTCTCATTCTGAGCCCATCCAGCAGCTAACCTGTCAGCCGAGGGGCCCCGAGCCCACTGTCCCTGCTGTTCGGTGATGAGGGGAGGGGAACTTACTTTGCTTTGCAGTTGATAAGCTCCCTGGCTCAGGTGGAGGAGCAGGATGTGCAGCCTCAGGAGGGTGCGAGGATTTGTCATGGTCTGGAAATCTCTGCCCTTCAACTTCACTGCTTTTCTTTTCTCATGAAGGTGAAAGCCACAGATGCAGATGAAGGTGTTAACGGGAGGGTGTGGTACAGGATTGTCAAGGGTAAGTCCAGGTGCCCCTTTTTGCGTTTTGCACCAGGCTCCGGCCAGCCACACGCACAGCCTCGGCTGGTTGCATTCTCCATCCTTTTGCACTTTGCAGCCCACAGAAACATTTCCCCCGCCTCTGAGCACAGCATTAGGGTTACTTGCTGGTGGATGATTTGTCATGGATGGATGCCTAGATGCCGTAGCTCCTGGCTTGACCAGGGCCAAACCCTGATGTAGCTGAGCCTGATGTAGCTGGAGGTGATGAGGCTTGGGTTTTGCTCAATAATCTTCCTCCAGGATAGCCCCCCAGGGAGGGTTCGGCGTGTCACCAGGACGGATGCAGCAGCAGTGGGCAGCATCCATCTCGCTTTTCACTCCCGCCAGGAAACGAGCACAACAACTTCCGCATCAATCCCAGCACCGGGCTGGTGATGCGAGGCGTGCGGCATCTCGACAGGGAGCAAAACTCCTCTCACGTCCTGGAGGTGGAGGCCTATAACACGGAGCAGGGACCCATGAGGAGTTCTGTGCGGGTAAGGACCTCGGGGCTGCCAAGGGGTGAGCAGCAGGGCTGGGAGGTGGAGGAGTTCGTGCAAAATATTTGGGATGCTTCGTCAGAGGGCAATAATTTCCAGCCCTTGCAGGCATGCAGGAAGTTTGAGAGATCTGGCATGGAAATGCTGATGAAAAGTCTCCAGGGGCTGCCCGTGGGTGGAGAAGAGGTTGTTGGGGGTTTTTTTATTGTTTTTTTCTTTTTTCCTGTGACATTTCGGTGTGAGGAGGCTGCTAAGTGGTGCTGCAGTCACTGTCAGAGGGAGTCCTGCTCGGCCAGTGAGATGTGGCTCAGCCTTCAGGAGGAAGAGCTGAGCCTCAGCCTGTTAGAAACCATGTCTCCTGGCCAGGCATCTATGTAAATAAGCCAGGGCCCAGTGGCAATAATCTTTAACAGTGACACACCAGCTTCCCACGGTTCCCACGAACCCAGCCCTCTGCTTGCATATATTTTTAGACGCACTGGTGGGGTGGGCTCTGGCTGAGCGTGACATGCCTGCAGCACCAACAGCAAGCAGAAAACCAGGAGGAGAAAGGATGCTCCCTTGGGAAACAGCAGCTCAACCCGCTGAACTTTGAGCAAAATTTCCCACCAAGTCGTCAGTGTTTCTATGTTGCGGGGTCTGTAACTGCAAAGTTTTGAGCAGGGGATCCCAAAGCACAGAGGAATTAATATACAGACTGTACCTCCCTCTGGCCAGGGAAGGACTGAGTCACTCTGACCACAGGGCTTGTTTCAATCTGTGATGTTAAACTGTGCATGTTCACTCTCCATCACGTGGTGTTTGTAGTAGAGATAACGTTTCTCCTGTGCAGCAGATGAGTGCCGTGAAGGATATATTTCCCCTCACAAGTGTAAGCAGCTGGCAAGGGTTCACAAGCCCGTCCAGCTCACCTGTGGTCTCTCTGGGGGGGTTTGCAGGTGATCATCTATGTGGAAGACGTCAACGATGAGGTGCCGGTGTTCACCCAGCGGCAGTACAACCGCCTGGGGCTGCGGGAGACGGCAGGGATAGGGACTTCAGTGGCGGTGGTCCGGGCCACTGACCGAGACACAGGTAGGAAGGTGGGGGTAAGAAACACCCAGCTTGGGGGGAAGTGGTAAAATCAGCCATTGCATGGATCCTGGCTTGGCTGGGTTGAAATCCCCATGTGGGATGGGCTCTGCTCTGAGGTCGGGGTCGGCATCGGTGGTGCCTGCCTCTTGGGGATGCTTGGTCCAACCGGTGCCATGATTCCTGCTCCTGCCCCAGGGAACGGCGGTCTGGTGAACTACAAAATCCTGTCAGGCGCCGAAGGGAAGTTTGAGATCGATGAGAGCACAGGCCTCATCACGACGATCGAGTACCTGGACTACGAGACCAAAACCAGCTACTTGATGAATGTCTCTGCCATGGACCAGGCACCCCCCAACAACCAGGGCTTCTGCAGTGTGTACGTTAGCCTGCTGAACGAGCTGGATGAGGCCGTGCAGTTCTCCAACAGCAGCTACGAGGCCGTGATTGTGGAGAACATCCCCCTGGGCTCTGAGGTGCTCCGGGTCCAGGCCCGCTCCATCGACAACCTCAACCAGATCACCTACAAGTTTGACCCTAACACCAACACCCAGGCACTCTCCCTCTTCAAAATCAATGGGATCACTGTAAGTAGCCACAGTGTGGTCCCTCCTGGCTTGCTTGGCCACCAAAATGTTGGTGGCCAACATGGCTGTTGTTCATCCTTGGCAGGGTGTGATCACGGTCAAAGGCCAGGTGGATCGAGAGAAGGGGGATTTCTACACCTTGACGGTGGTGGCCGATGATGGAGGACCAAAGATTGACTCCACAGTGGTGAGTAGCTTCTACCCACTTCCCCACCAACCTCTGTGCTGGCAGAGCTGACCTCAGGTCACCTCCCTCTTCCTCTGGCATGGGACAGCATGTTCTAATTGTCCTCTCTGCTCTGGCCACCAGGGTCTGGAAACCCTGATTTGGGGGAAACGCTGATTTGGGGGAAACCCTGCATTTGCATAAGCACGGACCAATGCATTTTAGCTTCTGCATGTCATAGGGTGGGATTTCTCAGAACAAAATAAAAAAAAAAAAAACCAAACCACCCCAAACTGTAGAATTTGCAGGTCGCTTACCAAGCTAAAACAGTTTTGAGGGAGGTAAATTTGGGGGCCTTGAAATACTTCACGGTGGTTTATGTTTAAGAGGGTTATATTTGGCAGTTTCAAAGGCAGCCGAGCAGGAGGGTGATTTGCATTTCTCTGCTGGGGCAGGAGACACGGCGGATGCAGGGTGAGCCTGGTCCCCCTGCCACAGGCAGGGGCAGCTCAGCTGGCACTACCCAAATTCTGCTGGTTTGGCCGAGCTGGAGGAGCAGTGACCCAGGGGGACGGGGGGTGAAACTGGAGGCTGGCCTGCAGGGATGGACAGCACTCTGTGTTTCGAGCGCTTTCGTGTCTTGGTTCATCTGTTGCCTCTAAAAAGGATGCTGGATGGCAAAGGCAGTGACGCTGCAACTGCTGCCTGTCCCCACCCATGGGTGCTGGTGGCTGTGCCCTCCGCACACTGCCGTGCTCTTCTCTGAGCCTCTCCAAGGGCGAGGGCAAATCCACCAAGCTTATCTCGAGAAAACAGAGCTATACAGCAACAGAGGAGCCTCCAAATCACCACAGGGGGGTACCCACAGCCCCTGACACTGCTGCGGTGGGATGCAGGGCTGGCCCACTGCCCCTTGCATGTGCTCCCACCTCCTCATCCCCCACTAACTCTTGGTTCTTTGTTTTCTCTGTTTTCCCCTCTGCTCTCCTCCAACAGAAGGTAAGCGTGTCCATCATGCTGGCATCATCTTGGGGGCCAGGATCCATCCCAAACTCTGCATTGAGCTGCAGGGAGGGACCAGGGCAGAGGTCTCCAGCCCCATCCCACCAGCACCAGCCTCTGTGACACCCCCCCAGGACATGGTGCAGCACCCGTGAGCCACCCCGCTGCTGGCGAGCAGAAGTCCCAACGCCCTGATATGGTACTTGGGACAGCAGCTGCCGGATCCATCACAGTGGCTGAATGGGCTTTCCCCGCTCCTGGCTCTCTGTTTTTAATTCAGCGGCAACAATAACCGAATCGTCCTGAGGCACACAACTCGCTCCCCGGCTTCCTCCGGGATGTTGTCGCATTCAGCCTGGCCGCACCTGGGGGCTCAGAGCACCCATAAATAGAGCCCCGGGAACAGAAAGTCTCTTCCTCTCTCATTTCTGTGTCACATGCAGCTCTTTGATTACAAACGCGATGAGAGCATTTCCTCTGGCTAATTGTGGCCAAAGTAGCCTGGTCCCTGGTTGCCTGCGGTGGAGTGTCCCTCCAAGCATCTCCTGCCCGGTCTGTCACTCACCCATGTGCCTTTTCCGGGGAGGGAACTCATGTCTTCTCTATGCCCACCTTGCCCTGGTTTACTTAAAGACACACAGCTCTGTCTTCTTTGTGCCCGTTTAACTTTAAAGCAAACCCTGCCCAACCTCTGGTGCTGTGGGCACAGATAAAATCACTGCTTGTGAAAAGCTTAGCAGGAAAGGGTCACCCTGCAGCAGCATGAGTTGCTCCATGCCCAGCTATTTGGAGGATAAAAAAACCATAGGATGCTCCGTAGAAAAATCCACCACTTGAGAGCTGCAGCACCCTGGCACTCTTTCTCCAGCCTCTAAGCATCCCTCCTCCTCCTCCTCTGCAGACAGGGATGTAGCTTCAGTTCCTGGGCTCAAGGACAACACTCACGCTTTTGGCACCTCGGAAGGGTGCAGCAGGTCAAGAGTTTGTGGGGAGTGTCAGCGTAGCTGTTGGTGCTGGGTGGGCAGGGAGCCTGCTCCTGCCTGCACCCTGCCTGAGCCCCGTGCCATGCCCGCAGGTGACCATTACGGTCCTGGACGAGAACGACAACAGCCCCCAGTTTGACATCACCTCCGACTCGTCCGTGAGCGTAGCAGAGGACAGTGCCGTCGGCAAGCGGGTGGCTGTGGTCCTGGCCCGCGACCCGGACGCAGGCAGCAACGGACAGGTAGGGAAGCCAGCACAGGAGGTCTGGGGCTGCCTGTAAGGCTGTGGTAGTGTTTCACTGATGCAGAAATGCCTCCATCAGCATCTTCCCAACCCCTTCCCCTCTGCATCCCTGCGAAAGCAAAAGCTGGTTGTTGATGCCAATGGTGCTGGGGATGTTTGTGCAGCGGGTACCAGCGGTCCCCAGTCAAGGCATGCCTGCAGGAGAGGAAAACAGTCGTCCTTGGGCTGTCTGGAGCAAAGAGCTCTGTGGGATACGTGTCAAAAGGAGCCTGGCAATCCGAAAACCAGCTGTGGCCTCTCCCACCACAGGGAATGGCAGCAAAGCCCTTGGCAGGCTGAGCAGGAACCTCTCTGCCGCTTGCTATTTTCTTTACTGCACAGAGAGGTGTTAATGAGGTCCCGTTTGCTCTCACTGCAGTTTCTGTCTGAGATGTCACAGGCCAAGTCCTGCTCCTGCTGGCAGGGCTGGAAATCAGAGGGACTCTGCTCTGACGCCCTCAGAGTCAGGTCTGGGATTCTGGAGTCTGTTAGTGAGCCACCATCTTGCTTTGGTGTCTGAAAGGGACCTGCCACATGCTCCATGCCACCCATAATACCAAAACATTGCTAGCACTTAGGAGGGCTGTGGATGAGACTGGGATTGGCCCATGGTTGGGGTGGCTGCAATTAGCCAGGACTTCCATGGAGGTCAACACACTGGACCTTTTAAAATGCTCAGAGGCTTCCTGAGACAACACTGGGTTTATTACTGTAGGGTCTCCACTCGCTCCTTCCTCCTCACATCATCCTATTGCCTGCCTTTTTTTTTATTTCCCCGTGACATTTCCAGGTGACTTTCTCACTGACATCAGGGAACATTGGCCGGGCTTTCGAGATCCATACCACCAACAACACCTACGGCGAGGTGTTTGTGGCACGGCCTCTGGACCGGGAGCTGCTGGATCACTACACCTTACGGGTAAGCATCAACCACCCTGCTTACCTCCTTGGGCTTCTTCTGGTTTGAGCATTGAGGCTATTTTCCTGGGGCTGTGAGCTTAAAAATAGCATTTGTTTGAAAATCCATCCCCAACTGCAGATCCAAGCCTCGGATGGCGGTGTGCCTCCCCGGAGGAAGGAGCACTCTCTGCGAGTGAACATCCTCGACGTCAATGACAACCCCCCCATCATCGACAGCCCCTTCGGCTACAACGTGAGCGTGAGCGAGGTAAGCACCCAGCCCCTCTCCTCTCCTTCCATCCTCCCAAGGTGAGGTCTTGCCACAAGGCAGGTGGGGACAACTCCGTTGGTGGCCTCTTGCAAACGTCACCTGTGATGGCCTTCTAGTTTGGGGCTAGGAGAGAGCTCTGCAGTCAACTTAAGCCCATGAGGCTGCAGGGACCAGGAGGAAGGAGAAGTGGCTACACACCCATGGAAATGCCACCAAAGTGACACAAGAGGCGGCGCGGTGCAGAATAGGAATTGCTTTCAGGAAGCAGCTCGGCAAGAGCTAGATAATTAAGCAATAAAACACAATCAGGCGTGAGAAAAGACAACTTATTTCCTGACAGTTTAATTCCTGGACCAGAGGGGTTCTCCATTTGATGATGAAAAATGAAATATGAGTAATAGCCAGTGACTCAGCTGTGAGGAAGTGGCGCTCATGATTAATAGCTTTGCATTAAAGTTATTGCCCTGTTAGGATTTTCTTATCTATTTAATACATGTTCAGAGCTGGTTGAAGAACAGAATTTCTGTTTTGATTTCCTCCGTAATGGGACTATCCAAAAATAATTAGCCGAGTTCTGAGTCCATTACACAGCCTTCACCTTTGCACACACACTGATTTTTACGCTCTCCCAGGCTGTGCCAGCCTAGATAGGACCTAACGCACAGCTTTCTGTGGCAGGGAATCAAACTCCTTCATTGCAACAAATGGGAGATGCCGTAGCATATGGAAAAAGAGGTGCAATTCCAGCGTGCAGCAGCAGCTGGCTTTGGTTACTTAACAGCAAATGTCACCTGTTAGTTTTATTCCATTTCTTTTTAAAAGCTAATGTAGAAAATACATTTAATTTCAGAGTTTCAAAGCAAAAATGATCTGAGCGCTCAAGCAAAGGGCAGAGCCTTCCATTGCTAAGCCTGTGGCTGATTCTCAGCTGAGCTATCCGTTGCAGGGCGAGTAGCCTTGGTTAATTTTTTTCACAAAGATGCATTTATTAATAAAACATTGTTCGCAATAAGCACTGCAAAAATGGCATCCAGGAGCTGGTGAGAGAGAGCAGCCTTCTGCTTGGCTGCTGGGTGTTGGGACAGTGAGTTTGGAGCCTCAAGCACCACAATTCCTGGAATAACCCCTCTTTATATTAGAATTATGTTATTAATTATATATTTTATATATTATGAGGTGCATGCGATTTATGTTGTGTATCTCTGCTGCTCACCCCACCATCTCCCCCTACAGAACGTTGGCGGTGGCACGGCGGTGGTCCAGGTACGTGCCACCGACCGGGATGCCGGCCTCAACAGCGTCCTCTCCTACTACATCACCCATGGGAATGAGGACCTGACCTTCCGCATGGACCGTGTCACCGGCGAGATCGCCACCCGACCCTCCCCGCCAGACCGCGAGCGACAGAACTTCTACAGCCTGGTGGTCACCGTCGAGGATGAGGGCAACCCCTCCCTGTCGGTGAGCCACCAAAATGTGCTTTTGGGGGGAGGATGAAGCTGGGCAGCACTGCGGGAATGAGCTTAGCATTGAGACGTCGAGCATGGAAGGGGGGATGTTTCAGTGACCAGGCCATTTGCGTTATAACTCAGGGTCCAAATCTGCTGAGTACAGGTTTGAGTCAGAGCCTCCTTTGGTGCCTCGTCCTGCGGGACACTCTCTTGCAGTCATTTGGGGAGGTGCCATCTCCCATCTGTAAATGCCGAAAATATCAAGAGCATCCCAACGGGCAAGTGTGCTGGCGGCTGGAGGAGTTGTCCTGCTCACCGGCTCCTCAAGCTCTGAGTCTGAAAGGTCTTGGGCTGTTGCTCACCCATCTCAAGGTAGGGGGTAGCTGGAGCAGCAGCTGAACCATGGTTCAGCTCACCGTGGACCCATGTGAGTCTGCTCTGGTGCTGCAAATGAGAAAAGCTCCGGTAATTACCGCTATAGCCGTTGCGAGATTTGGGCAGCTCTTTGATCGCGTTGCTGCCTTTCAGAGTGCCCCGCCCGCAGTAAGCAGGGTCTGGGCATGCGTTTGGGGGCTGCTATGAGACCCCATCCACCGTCCTTCAGTCTGGGGAGGTGGCCGCCGTGCTTTTTAGCTGCCAGTGTGCCAGAGTGCCTGGCTTCCCTCCCTCGCACCTTCCCCGCTCCACAAATTTGAAGTCTTGTTATTTGTGCCTTTAAGGAGGACTCTGGTGTGAGAGAGTCAAAAGAGCAAATAACATTTGGGGCATTTTCCAGCCCCGAGTCCTTCCTAACCCCACAGCTCTGCAGGGAAGTGAGCAAGTGTCTGTGTGCACAAAGCAAGCCCAAATTGTGAGACGGGGAGGCATGACACCCTGAGCAACACCCTGCCATCCTTCCTCTCCCCCACCTCCACCTGCTATCTCTTGCCATCTCTCTGATCTCCCAGCAGAGCTCTCGCTGCAAAGCCCTGCTCTACATTTTGAGGAAACAGGTTGCAACCAGCAGCGCAACTTGTGGCTTGCAACTCTTGCTTCAGGCTTTGCACTCTCAACTCCTCCCCGCTGGGTAGTTCACATGCTTGCTTGTGCAACACCACCTTTTTCTTAAGCTGTGCTACTGCTGTGGCTTAAATCTAGGTAAGTCTCTTCCCCCAGAATGAGAGAAGGCAGCTTTGTGTAACTGCAGCACTTGATAGCACCAGCTCCTCCTTGTCCCTGTTGCCCGGGCACCCTGGCAGCATCGCTGATGCTGCCCTGGTGAGGAATGCCATGTGCCGAGCCGGCAAATCCCATCGCCATGGCAATGCCCTCTTCCCTTCCCAGTGCCAGAGAGGACAAGTGACACAGGGTATCACTTCACACTGCCAAATAGGTGTCCCAGCAGCCTCGCTTGTCCTCAGAGTTTCTGCTGCGTGACCACCACGTCACCAGCACAAGTTATGCCAGCAGCGATGATCAAAATCCTGCCACGCTGAAGCGAAACAAAGCATCCAGTGACCTGATTCCTGAGCAGAGAGAAGAGTTTTGGCCCTTTTCAGAGCTTGAGGATGCTTAGGTCTTGTGAAAGGCTGTCCTGCATGTCGCTTGGTGACTGCTAGCCTCGTGCCTGGGTGATGTCTGCTGGGAGTTTGTCACCCACCAGAAACTTTGGTGTCACAAGTAAGTCTAGGCTGATGCAATGATGCACAAAAGAGATCTATTGTTTGTAATTCGTACCCTTCATGTGCTTCAAGATTTGGCTTTCTGAGTATGGGAAAGGCAGAGGAGACATTGCTGGGAGAGGACTCGGAAGTCCCATGGTGATCTGTGATACCCAGGACAGCGAGGGTGCATGGAAGACTGGCCATCCTCTTGGGGGCTGGAAATGCTGGGGCAAAATGGTGAAGTGCTGATGCCAAAAGGAAAGCATTTGTGCCAGAAAGCATTGCAGGAAAGAAAACCTTCACAAGCTGGTGAACTGCAACGGGAAAGTGTTGGTGTCCTTGCATGGGAATTGCAGGAGTCACCTGGGCACTCTCTGACCCTGGTGCAATCCTGCAGCTGCACCTGCCCAAGGGCTGGCCCTGCTTCGGAGTCTTTGGGATGCTTCCCGCAGCAGAAGGAAGAAGGAAGCTGCCCAAGGAAGCTGCAGCACCCACATGCACTGGAGTGGGGCTCCTCCTGGCACTCGCGGACCCGGGCACCAGCAGCTGCAGCAAGGCAGGGTGGATCGGCAAAGCCACTCCTCACTGCCAAGATGCCTATCTTGCAGCCACCCGCAGCCAGGACTGCTTCAGCCTCTGCAGTTTCTGTTCCCATCCACCTGCTCCAAAACAAGGCGAAGCACCACGACATCTCCTCATAAGCGAAGCCCCGAGTGCTGATGCAGCAGAAAACAGCCAGCAGCGGGGAGGCAGCTCGATGTGCATTCCCAAGCCAGGCATTTGCAAGAGCTGGTGGGACCTGGCAAGGTCCGTGAGGGCATGAGCATCTTGCTGGGTCACCTTCACCATAAGCATCCTGCCCAAAGGTGCAGCACTGTGCTGTCTCCTCCGCCAGTGGTGGGGGCCAAGGTGGAGTGCCAGCACCCAGCGTGCCAGGGCTCCTGCATGTGTGAAACGCTGGGTAGTCATCACCTCTTTCCCCTAAAAGTCTTTAGTTTTCCTTCTGACAAGCTTTCCAGGTGGCAAATAGTCCCTGATGCCACGCAGTGCCCTGACATGCCGCACCAGTGCCTCTGGCAGAGAACGTGGCTGCTCAGCTCACCTCTGCCACCCACCGCACCTGCCTGCGGCACAGGGCACCCCAAAAAATGGGATTCCTGTAGCACAGAGAGAAACCTGTTTCCAACAAAGCTTTATTCTGTCGTCAAACAGTGCATTTGTTAGCAAACAGAGGGACTCGGGGAGGGTTTCAAAGTGGTTAGGACCTGCAGGCAGGCAAATCCCCTGCGTGCCTTTCCAGCCGCAGCAGCTGGGATGGGGAGAGGGAAGCGCTGGAGGCACTGGGCAAGCTTCCCCAGCAAAGCCGGGAAAGGGGCCAAGCCATGGCTGGCAATAAAGCACAAGTCCCGTGTTCAGGAAGTTATGTCCGCAGTGGGGGCATTGGTGCTGGCTTCTCCTTTATCCCTCTGCCTGCGGCCAGACTATCTTGCAGTTGCTCTTGCTGAAGCCAATGCTGGATTAATCAAATCCTGCAGTGGGCCAGGGTGTCCCCGGCCCATTGCAGAGGCACACGCTGTTTCCTCCAGACACGTAGTGTGAAAATTCGGCGTGCTGCTGGGGATGCTCTGCCCAGGCACGCTGCCTAGTACGGCTATTGCTCAGGTCTGACACTGTTTTGGTATGACTAATGTTTATGTTTGTCTAGTGGCAATTTTTTCCCCATTTTACAACAAAAATAGAAGCAAGAGAAAAAAACCAAACACACCTTTCGAGTAACAGCATCTACCACAAGGTTTTATCTCTTCGCCAGGGGCTGAGTCATGCTGGAGCCTGACCCACGGCTTCTTTTGGATAAGCAATGCCGGGGTGCTGCATTTGGACAGAGGATGCTGTGAGGGCACTCGTGTCCCCTGGGGCATCGCAGGGCCCTCAGGCATGGCTGAAGGCAGTGGTCTTGGGGACCACTCTGCCCGTGCTGGCCCCAGGAGTATGACGGAAGCCAGCCAGAAGGTTTCCCACCACCCACTGTGTGCTCCCGTGCCTTCACCTCTCCATGGGGACTCTTGGCCACATCACAGGAACATCCTCCAACACCCTCCAGATGAACTTCCTAATTTACAGGCATTTAAAAAAAAAAAATCAAACAAAAACTGTAAACATCCTTTTTTTCTTTTAATCAGCACTGATAATGAAACAAACAGAAAGAAATTCCCCTGATCCCAAGCCGAGGATAAAATTGCAGCAGAAATAAGGCTCCTCCCGATGTGTGTCCAGCCGAAAGTGTGGCAACCTCGCAAGTCCATGGCTGTCTCAAAAGGCTGGTGGGGAAGGAGGGCTCTGTCAGCGGCAGGGAGCCTCTCCCCTTCCTGTTTTGCAAAGAAAAATGTAGTACAAGGCTGGCCGGTGACCTTGTTTTGTCTTGCCATGAATAAGGTACTTTACCATCTGCTCCCAGAGAGGATGTTCAGTCAAAGATGCAGAAACAGGTTGATGTTGCAGAGCTTAAACCCCCGGCAATAAGTTAAATCCTCAGGGAAGTTTGCAGGTGTGGGTCGTCCTTCCTTCCCTGCATCCCCAATTTTCAGCTAGTCCGTAAAACGTGAGCAGTACAGAGGCATGCTCTTCTCCATAGAAATAAGTAGTTAAAAACTGAAATCAGGGCAAGAGAGGTTCACTTCCAGCCCCAGGGCAGAGTCGGGACAGGAGGCGAGGGCAGGACTCCTGCACTCAGCTTCATTTTTTAAGGCTTTGCTGCCCATGGCCGTGCTGCCCTCCCGGAGGTCTCAGCTGGGTGAGCATGGTGCCGTGGCTGCCTGGCCTCTCCCGGCTGCGGCTGGGGCATGTGGTTTCCTCCGGGGTCTTTAGGCTTTCAAGGAATTTGGTGAGTCGGGAACAGGATCTGGAAAAGGGCAGACCAGGGGTATTAGTCTAGCTTGCAGCTGCAGGGATATGCTTCAGGAAGTGGCCAAACTCTGCTTTTGCACTGAAAACAGTGGCTTTGGGTCCTTCCCATCTTCAAAGCCTTGGGACTTGATGTCCCGCATAAGGCAAAATTTGCAGCTGGTATTTAAATGCCTCTTTCCTGTTCACCCACCCCCGGCTGCCCCTTTCCTTCCCACCCCTCCCGCAGCGGTCCCCACGAGGGCTCAGCATCACTGGTCACTCACCCAGCGTCGGGAAGAAGCAGTCCCCGGGGCCAGGGGGGGACATGGGGGTACTAGGCTCGGAGAGCAGGTGCCGGCCAGACTCGGAGGGCTGCCGGCTGGCCATGTAGGAGAGCTGGGGTCGGGGCCGCGGCTCCGTGCTCACCGAGGGAACTGCCTCAAAGACGGGGTTTTCGATGCCCTGGGCGCTGCTGCAGGAGAGGAGAGGGTGTGAGGGGTGGGGATTTGCATTTTTATTTCAGGAGCTTTTTTTATCCCTAGGCTGAGCACTGGGAACAACCAAGCAGGACGGGGAGCAGGTTCAGGCGGCGGCACCTCAGCTGAGAGCAAGCGGGGAGCCCGGTGCAGGGCGGGAAGCTTAGCCAAAAGGCACCGTGGTTTCAAGCTCTCCTGGGGCGTGGGGAGATGTGTGCCTTGGCACAGACAAAAAGAAAGGAGGCACTTCCCACTCAGAGGGAGGGAAGAGAAACAGCGGCTGCCCGGAAAGGGACAGGACCGCAGGCATGGGTGCTACCAGCATCCCCCTCGCTCTGCCAGGCTGAGGGCACAATCTGGCTTCAAGGGGAGGGGAGGAGACTACAAGACCCTTGCGGGGTCTGGGATGCAGGCAGAGGGGGTGCGAGGAGCTTGGGGGAAGCTGGAAGCATGTGGGTTTCCTCACCTGTCCATCCTGACAAGCTCATGGGCACCTGCCAAAGACAAAATGGTTGGTGTGAGTGCAGCAGCGTGAAGCCCAGTGTCAAACCCAGACCCTGCTGCACTGTGGCAAGATATTGCATCCCGGCTAGAGAATCTGGTTGCAAAAGTAGGTCACGTAGATGCTCATGTACCCAAGAGTTGGGCCACTGAAGAACATCAAAACAGTGCTGTCTTCTGGTGCCCAGTTCCTTCTCTTCCTCTGCATTCCTCCTTTCCTTTCCCCCTTCTTTAGCATCAGCCTCTTCTTTGCTCCCAAACCTCCTCTGCATCACTGCCATCTCCCACCTTGTTTACTCTCCAGCCCGGCCTCCTCCCACATTGAAACCATAGGCTCCAAAGAAGGGGGAAGGAGGTGATTCTGCCGGTGCGGGGCAAGGCAAGGCGCAGCTGCGGCGCCCGGGCTGCAGCCCGGCCCTGCTTGTGCCTGGATGCACCCACCACCCACCTGTGACACCCTCCCAGGGCTCTGCAAAACCCTGCCCTAGCATTTGGCTGCCCCTGCTTTTTTCCGTGCAGCACCCTGTTATTTATTTCCTCATGCCCTTTGCCACAGCAGATCCCACAGTCCATGTTACTCGGGTGTTCTAGATGGCTGTAAGGCGAGCATCCTGCGCCGAGATGCACAAGTTTTGGCCCAGACTGTGCCAATGGAAAGTGCCTGGTGGAAATAACCTGTAGCAAACCTGGTCTGAGACACCCCAGGAGGAAACCCCCTGGGTTTTGCCTTCCCTCTTGGGTTAAATAGCATCCAGGTGATGCTTTGCAGCACAGGGCAGGGAGCTGCACCATGGCCACAGCAAAATGGATGCATGAAGGCATGCGGCCAGCCTTTTCGGATAGGGACGGATGTCGAAGGTGCAGTTCCCATTCTCATGGCTGGCATTGTGCCCCCACTGCTTCTGCAAAAAAAGCACTTCTCCAAAGGGTTTGCTCAGAGCTGTACAGCCGCCCACCAAGCTTGGTGAGAGAAACCACAGGGCCCCCAGCTTGCCCAAGGCCTCGTGAAATGGCTCTGCCAGTTAAGGTGGTGCCCCTTTCTGCTGAATTACTGAAATCACTGCAAGCCAGGCATGGGCACGATCTGGCACCCAGCTTCACCTTGGCACTGCTTGGTTTTCTACAGCTGGGACAGTGGGGGGAGACCTGGCTTGCTGCAGTCCTACTGCCATAGATGTGAAAGGGCTCTTTTTAAAGACAGGGGGAGAAAATAATGCTTTTTCAATCACTTAGAAGGCAAATCTGCTATTTTAGCTGTGTGGTGGAGGGAAAGGTGAGTAAATGAGCCAGCTCTTGCAGTGGATGGGGAGGAAAGGGCTCAGCCGGGAGGGGGCCTGGCAGCATCTCTGCAGCCTCGGTGCCCCCAGCATGCTCCCAAATACCCCACACTCCTCGCCGGCAGCCTGCACGCATGCCTGGCCCTTCCCAGGACACATTTGCAGGAGGCACCTGGCAGGGACCTGTCCTTGGGCCACCTTCCGTGGTGCCCCTGGGACTCAGGGCAGCCAAACCAGCTGACCCCAGCTGCACATGTTCCTGTTCCATAAAGGCCATGCTGATGCAGCCCGGGAGATGAGATGGGTGTCCCCGCCGGCGGCTGGCAAGGAGAGGGTACGTACGTCTGCTGCTGACGGCTTGTCTCTGCTTGTAAATCAGGAGCAAGATGAGGGGCAGGCAGAGGATGCCCACGATGCAGGCGCCCGTTGCCAGTGCAGCGGCTGTGATATCTGCAACAGAAGAGAGCAGAGCTGGAGCGGGCAGTGGGGAGCGTTCGCTTTGCGTTTCCTTGGTTTCCTCAAGCCGTAGCAGAAGCACAGGGCAACACCATTGTTGCCCCACACCTGATGCAATGTGGCTCCAGCACGCACAGGCAGTCCGCCCCTAGAGCGATTCGCCTGGTGTGCAGTGCTGGTTGCGGAGATAAGCTCTGAGGCATCGGTTTAGGACCTTGACCAAAGTCCTTCATTGCTGGAGGACATCCCAAGGTCTTTCTTTGGTCCTCTAGATATGAGGAGAGAAGCAGGGGCCCTGATAAAGCCCTCTGAAGTCAGCAGAAAGGCTCGCAGTGATTTCAAAGAGTGCTGACTCTGACCCACAGCTGGCTCATCAAAATCAGGCTGCCTCAAAGTACTTGGGCTCATTACTCAAGGCCTCTGCTAACAAACGTGCCCCTGGAGCACACTACCTATGGAGGCTCCCCAGAAAGGCTGGCAGCCTGCGGGCACATTTGTGGCCATCAGGGTCCATGTGGGGTGGCTTGTGGCAGGGTCAAGGGCTGCCTAAATCAAGGGCAGGTTCAGCTCAAGCCCTCCTCTCCTGCACGTCCATCTGGGGAAGCAGCTTCTTGCTCTGGGTGTGGTGTTCTGAGGGGGAATTTTTTTCCCTTTTCTTTTTTGCCTGGCAGGACAGGGTGTCCCAGCACTTGAGACTGAGGGTTTGAGACAGAAAGCACTACTCGTGGGGAGCATGGGGCAGTTTCCCATGGCCCCAACCATGCTGCAAACACATTTTAGCAAAATCTGCCTGTTTAGCAGCCTGCAAATGGGGATAGACAGAGCGACCCACTGAGAAACCACTTGCATAGCGAAGTGTGGGCACCTCCAGTGTCTAGACACAGCGCTGGGGGAGCCTCATGTTGTCTGAGTGCTCAAGCAAGATTTGGGTTTCCCCTGCTAGAGCATCTCTGCTCAGGGCGAGGTGGCATGGGCTCGGGATGGCAGCGGGGTGTTGCAAGAGGTTCCTGCAACTCTTTACCTTTCTGTCCCTGGGGAGGGGGCTCAGGTGCTTTATAACCACAGGGTGAATGACCTCCATGGGCTTCAGGACAGTCACATCCAGGTGATGGGCCAAAGGAGGCTCTCCTCAGCCTGATGACGTGCCTGTCAGATGCACCCTGTGGGGACAGCCTTGGAAATCACCCTCCTGACACCCGACCATGAAGTTGCATCAGGACACTGGTGTGTTTATAGCAAGCAGCCATCCCTGGGGAAATACACAGGCCAGGGTGGCGAGCAGTGCATTGGAGAAAGGGGTTTTTTCCCTTTACCTTTGCTGGTGGTGGTATGAAATGTGCAGTTTTGAAGCCCTCCTCTGCCTGCAAAGGAGAAAAGTGTGTTAGATCTCAAGGGATTTGCTCAGGTACCACAGAGCTGCTGCACTTGCTAGCTGTGCCTGCCTTTGCCCACCAGTATTGAGAAAATCAGCCCAGAGCATTCCAAAAGCAAGAGTTTAATCCTGGAAAGCTTACACTGAGATTCCTGCTGCAAGACCCCTTTTTCCTTGTGGCAGCAGAGCCTGTCCCTGGCTGTGCAGGCTCTTTTATTTTTGGTCTAGAGGAAAAATTGCCTATCTTCACGCTGCAAATCAAGGGCAGGAGATGCCTTTCCTTCCATCTTGGGCCTCACTGGGCAGCTCTCCCCTCCGGGCTGCTGCCCCAAGGTTATCTACAAGCCCTGCATCCCTAGCAACATCTGCAGCCCTTACTCAGGTTTGAACCACCAGCCAGCTCCTGTTATGTTGATTGAGGTTTATTTTCCTCTCTTCCAGAAAGAGGCTGAAGAAGACCAGTGAAACTATGTAGCATGGATTTTATTGCATTCCAGCCTCTTGATTTATTTTTTCCTTTTTTTTTTTTTTTTGATGTTCCAGTGTTCTCTGGCCCTAATTCAAACCTTCAACATCTGCTGCTCTTTGACTCTTGCAACACAGCTTGGGCTTTCAGCATCAGCTTGCCCTCACTCCCCGGCCCTGATGCTGCACCCCCCACCAGCCCTCATCTGCTGCTTTGCCCCGATGCACCCTGGCATGGATGTGGGGCTGGCAGGGGCTCCCCTCGATCCCCTCACCTTGCTGGATCTGCAGCTCCACGAAGCCATGAGCGACCTGCAAGGTGTGGGGCTTGCCGTGCTCCCGCCTGGCCTCCACCGCGTAGCAGCAGTAATTCCCGCTGTCCTGCAGCGTCAGGTTCATCATCACAATGTGAAAGGCACCGTGGTGATCGGGGACAAACTCCACCCCGTGATGATTAGCTTGCCCCCCGAGGGGGGATTTTTGGGTGCCGTTGCCCAGTGGCTCATGGTGCCTGCCCGGGTCATGGTGCAGCTCCTTCTCGGTGACGTTGCGGATGTGCTTCTTTTCGGAGCAGCTCTGGTCGCCGTTGCTGCTGAAGTACCAGGTTTTGTAGAGCAGGTCGTGACGGTCGGCGAGGGGACCGCTGATCCGGCAGGTCAGTGTGACGTTCTGGCCCTCGGGGCAGATGCAGAGCGAGTACGGGGTGGTGATCAGGAAAGCTGCTGGCCCTTCTGCCAGGGAGAAGGCACGGCAGCTGAGTTAGACCCTACAGCCCTGGCCTTACCCTGAGTTTGTAGCAAAATGGGGATCCCTCCCCAAACAAGCACCACAAACCCCACCACCCGTGTTGCCAGAGGAATGGCTAGGGGTTGCAGAGCGCAATCAGAGAGCATCAACAGCAGCCTGCAGGCAGAGGGAAAAAGGACTTCACCCATGCCCTCAGGGCAAGAAAAACTCATGAGCTCCCCATATCCCAAGACAAGGGAGATGGGAAGCATGGTGTGAGCCCTTCACTTGCTCTGGAGCAACGTCCCAGCAGGGCTGGGAGCACAACTTCACCCTAGAAATAAGCCCTGGAGGAGAGGCATGCTTTAAATATAGCTGAGAGTAGCTTTTAATAGCAGTGGGGAGGCAGAAGTTTGCCCAGAGCTGGCAGAGGTGTGGGGCAGAGAGGCGGGGGGCTGCTATGGGGCACCAGACCTCTGCAAAGCGTGCAGAGGATGAGAAGAAAAGCAGCACAGCGGGTTATGGCTCGTGAATGAGGAAATACAANAAAAGGAGAAAAAAATAAAAAGAAAATGGCTAGGAGGAGCCCGTGCCCCCCGAGATCAGGCGGGGAGCACGTCCCCCCCTGCTTGTTTTTCAGTCCCTGGGGAGGAGAGAGGGGAACTGGCCGACGCTGACTGCGAGGAGCTGCTTGAAAATGAAAACAATGTTCAGAAAGAAATCCCTGACCGCTGGCAGCTGTGAAACGTGGGCGGGAGGCCTGGCAGAGGCGCAGGAGTGAGGGGCGTACCGCAGCATTACTGGTCCCATCCCAGCACACTAGTTGAGGGTATGTGTGTGTAAGGGGATCTGTGCATGAGAGGAGAGGAAAGAGCAAAGATGGGTGAGTCTTTGGTGCTCTGGCTCCGCCACCACTTTGTGTTTGCAGAAGTGCAAACGTCACCTTCAAAAGCTGAAGAATAAGGAGATTCTAGGTTCATTTTCTTTAAATTATTGAGAAAAAAAGAGGTTCCTGGGGCTGGTTTGCAACAGCGAAGACAGTATGAGGACAAGACGTTCTTTTATTTTGCCAACATCCTGTTGTGCCATTAGCCCCGCTGCTGTTTCGCTTTGAGGTTTTTCATTTGCTATATCGAGCGGGCGTCAATCACAGGCGGGGTGTGCTGCGCCTGCCTGGAGGCATCCAGCCGGGTGAGAGGCTCCCCATTGCATCCTCCTCCGTACAGGGTCACTGTGTCACCGCCCCAGCACGGGGCTCCGCTTGAGAGAGTGAAAGCGAAAATGTCCTCCATGCCTTCCACCCCTCGTGGTTATTTTTGGCTTTTAGGATGATGGTGATCTCTAAGCCCCGTAAGAACAGCCAGGAAGCCCCCGAGTCCCAGCAGCCTGCCTGAGGGTGCTTTGCAGGGAGAGGGGGGTTTGGGGAGGGGATCTGCCCCATTGGACCCCCCCTCCCAGTCTGCAGCACGCAGTGCCAAGGAGTCCTGCAAAGCTGGGGACGGTGTGACCTTTGCCGAACCACTCCGGTTAATCGCTCTGGCATCCTGCAGGCGCTTCAGCCTACTCCCCACAGCGTGTGCAGCAGCACATCCCGGGGGCTGCTCTGGGACAGAGGTTTGCGTGGCCTGGGCTCGACGCTGCCTCGTTTAGGCTTGTTTTCAAGGCCCGACTGCTCCTCATCCTCGGGTGCTGCTGGGGCCAGGGTGCTTGGCCGGGCTGGCTGGGTTTTGGCACGCAGCAGAATGGGTCCCCCACCTCCTTGCCAGCGCCCCGAGCACAAAAGGCACCTCAGATGTGTTTCTCGATACCTGCTGCAACGGGAAGTGCCCCATTCACATCAGGGGTCCCCCGGGAGCCAGGGGAAGGGAAGCCAGGGCTCTATTGGAGGAAGCCGCACTTCCAACACCTTGCAAAAGTATCTACAGGAGTCTTTGTTTTCCACGCACCCCCCCTCAAATAAAACAGGGGCCGTCCCACTCATCCCCGCACAATTTGCAAAGCTCTGCCTTACTAAACCGTCCAGCCTCCACCTCCAGGGCTTGATGGGAACCGTCTGGATGGAAAGTCAACACAGCCCACGCTTTCGGCAGCGGCGCCCAGCCGCAGGGAGGGGCAGAGGTTACCACGTGTGCGAAGCCTTCGGCATTACCCACTTCCCTTCTTTCTCCTGAGCAGGGGAAGGCTTCCAAAAGCCATCGAATAGAGGAGAAAACAGCTGGGGAGGAGAGCTGGCAAGGCACGGTGTGCCCTATAGCAGCGCCAGGGAAGTTGTTGTTCCCTCCCCAAGATGTAACGAGGCTTTAAAGCCATGCTAGATGCCAGCTGGTGCCCGGAGGGAATGTCTTCTGTCAGCATCTTTACACTAAAGCTTGTGGATCTTAATCCCCACCAGGCACTGTGGGCTTCTTCCATGCCCAGACCCCAGGTTTGGCTCCATCCCACTCCGGTCGGACCGTTCCCTTTGAAGTCAATGCTGCTGGCAAAGGCCAAAATAAAGCCAGATGCCCATCTCCGCACATCTCCAGCTGAGAGAGCCTGGACCCATCGAGGTCTGAGCCAAGAGCTGTTGTCTTGTCACCATCTGGTAAATACAGAGGTCTCAAGTGGGTGCCAAAAGCACCCCTCTTCCTCTTTGGCACCTCAGTATCTTCGGCTCTGACCTGTGGCATTGCATGGGTGCAGCACAGAGGCCAGTGCAGTGCTGGTACATCCCAGGTGCCGGCACGGCTGCCTAGCTCAAAACCTGGGAGCTCTCCTTTCAGAGAAGATGAAATGTAAAACAGTGCTAATGCCGAGGAGGCTGTGTTGCTTTGCCAGCCAACAGCTTAAACAAAATAGGATTTCATGCCAAATTCTGGGTCAGTGACCAAAAGCCTCTCCTGGCTGCTTCTCCTACCTTTGGTGCCCCACTCTGGCAAGCAGGTGTTTGATTTACACTCCTGTGACTTACAGAAGTGATTTCCACATCATGCCACCTCTTTCCACTCCAGGGAAATCTGGGTGGGAGGGCTGCAGGCTTTGGAGAGGCTCACCCACCGCAGAGAAAGGGCTACTGGAGAGAGAGCGGCTGCTCGGTGCTGCAGCGAGGAACCCAGCTTTAATTCCTCTTCTGGGAGCTTTTGTAACACCCTCACATGAAAGTGCCACAAGCCCCATCACCACTGTGCTGTCATTATGCTTCAGAGTTATCAGCCAGGTGAGATGTGCAGGGGCATCCATACCTCAGCACAAGTACTTACAGCAGGAAAGAAAAAGGAGAGAAAAAACTTACTGAAGATGTCGGAGGTACCCGTGTTAATTGCCCTCATCTCCTGCACCCTGAGGAGCCAAATGGCTTTTCAGCGGCAGGGCTGCTCCCTGGGTACCCATAATCCAGGCTGTGGTGAGAGCAGCCTGGAGCTGCTGCACCCACCGGAGGGTCCTGCCTTGCTCCTCTCCCAGCACAGCCCTAGCTTGGGGACAGGGTCACAATGCCAGCTTTGCACTTGGATGTGATTTTGGAAAGCCCAACTCAGCTGCCATCCTTTGGATGGAGAGGAGCCACTTCCTCATCCAGCTAGCTGCCAGTGTCCCCAAACCATGTAGGAGCTGGATGTCTCCAGGGCGCTACTTCTCCATCAAGCCCTGCTAAAATTAGCTGGGGGTACAGAAAGTTTTGGCAAGCGTGTGGTTGCACAAAGCTCAGTTCCTCTGGCACTAGGCTCATGTTGAACATCGGCGTCCAAGCTTGTTGCATTGCAGAAGGCCTGATGTTCAGTCCCACCACCCCAGACACATAAATGAAATCATCCAAAGCCCCACAGAAATGCTGGGAATTGCTCCCTGATGTTGAGTCTCGGATGAGAAGCAAAGCATGCTTCAATCCACACCAGCCTTGCTGTCCCAGAGGAGAGAAGAGAAGGGAGCTCCTGCCCCGCTGCAGCAGGGCATCATTTCTTCCTGGGGATGTGCCAGCAGAAATTCTGGAGGTGGTCACTGCCATCCCGGGACAGAGGGAGAAGCCAAGCCCGATAGGATGCTCGTCCTCCACCTGTGCAGGGCAGGGGGGGACCACAGTCCTTCCCAGCTTCGTTCTCTGATACTTCATCCATTGTGGTTTTAATTGCCACCACCCCTGTTTCACTGCCTGGCCCTGGAGCCCCAGTATGGAAACACTGCCTCCCAGGGCTGGTGCGGAGTCAGGCATGAAGCGGCCCGCTCCCAGAGCATCCCCCTGCCGCGCTGGCGAGCAGCCAGCGAGCTTCCAGCACTGGGAAGCACTTGCTCAGGGAAGGGAAACTTGGTGGCCGCACACGGCGGTCCTGGCCCGGCCAGCTGCCCACCCGGAGAAGTTGCCTGGTACGTCCCAGCAATTATGGTAGAACGGAGCATCCACAGAGAGGGCATCCCAGCCCTGCTCACAGAAACCACCTCTCTCCGCTCCTTTCACCGCGGCGCAGCCAGGGACCTCCGCAGTGCCGGGGCAAAGTGCCGTGCGGGGACGGAGGGTGGCTTTTCCAGCTCAGGATCCCCAGCGGGGGGCTGGCAGGGACAAGGGGTGCTACTTTCTTTCCACACACATGAGATCAAAGAGAAGGAGAAAGGAGGAAAACCCAATCCCAGAGCTTGAAAACAGCAGCTCCCCTGTGGCCCCTTTCCCCCGACNCCCCCCCCCCCCCCCCCCAATACCATAGGGTGAGAAAGTAAATAACCCCCAAAATCCCCCAAATTCCTTGTGCTGAGGCACAGCCCCGGCTGGGCAAGTGCTCTGCCCCAGCAAGGAGAGTTTCTCTGAGCGGGGAGGAGAGGAAAGCAAGCTGGAGCTTACCGTGAGAAGCAAGCAGACAGAGCGTGGCCAGCAGCAGCCCAGGCCTGGGGGAAGTCGCCTCCATCGTGGCTGGGGTGACCGAAGGGAGCTCGCCTCCGCAGAGCCACCCGTATGCTCTGAGCAGCCCCGCAGCGGCAGCCGGACTTGCACACACACACACACAGGAAATTTCATTGAGATATTACGTGCAGCAACGGAGAGAACTGCGAGCACCCCCAGGAGGTGAGATGCAGCAGGGAGTTGTGGGCGGCCGGGGGGGAGCAGAGGTACCTTACGGGGCACCCTGCGGATGGGTGACACTGCAGTTCCCCACCCATTTGGGCAGCAGCGGGCGCATCTGCTGGGTTTTTGGGGTTTTTTTCCCCCTTACAGCATTGTAAGAGGTAGCTTAGAGCAAGCTGGTACCCCTGCGTGCATTTTCGGGGTGCATAGGAGGTAGGTGAGGACAATGCTTGCCGTGCCGGGGGACATGTGGGTGCTCAGCCATGAGAGGCTGGGTGCTGGTCCCCACCTCTTCTCTGGCAGGAGCTGATCCCTTGGGGCTTGCTTGATTAAAGTGCACTTTTATTGTAATTATTGTTTTTCCCATGTTTGTGAGGACCAGGTGGGCAGAAACCCTCCTGAGGCAGGTACAGGGAAGTGTAACTCAAAGCGGTGCCAGCTCAGGGAAGGGAATGGAGCTTTCCCCCAAAAAGGGGGAGCAAAGCATCCCCCTCCCGCAGCCCATTTACACAGGGGGAGGCCTTTACTCTGCCCTCAAATAGCAAAGCAGCACCTTGGAGGCTCACTTCGAATTCCAAAGGCATCAGAAAAAATCTCTGGCTGCAGCTGAGGGCCACCTCATTTCAAAACAGTGTTCCCTGGAAAGTGGAGCCTGGAGACACGTGGAGGTTTGCAAACCACAGGAAACTGCTGTTAACCTGCTCTGAATTTGGAGCATGCAGTGAAATAGAAAAGGAGCTAATTACGCTGTGGCTTTGTGGTTTTTAAAGCAAACACAGTTGCGATGCTCTTGTCAAAAATGTAACCCTTGTCTGGCTGGAAGAAATTTGTTGCTGGGGAAGGTGTAGGCACAAAGTCCAGAGACTTCAACAAAATGGTTTATCGTCCTGAGACCCCATCTCTGAGCTGAGCCCTTAGGCAGGGTGGCACGCTTTTGTCACCTCCCTGTCCCCAGGTGTGCTCCCATGGTGACACACCCAGAAGACAGCCTTCAGTAAGGACATCCAAGTGCCTGTGCAAGGCCAGATACAGCTGGAAGAGGGTCAGGGCAGGCTGAGCCTGACTGGTGGTGAAATTGTGGTCAGCAGGTAGATGATGGGACCCACAGGAGGTCAGTCCGGTTGTCTGAGATGCTAATTTTTGTCCCTCCCTGAGACTTGGCAGCAGTATCTCTGCGTATTTTCCATCCTACCATGTTGCCACCCTCAGTAATAACAACCCCAATGTCAAGGTGAGGATTCACACATGCCTCTCAAAGGCAGCAAGGCATGATGGGGTTTAGCCTCTGGCTTTCCCATTGCCATGGGCTGCTCCACAGTGTGACCTGCAATGGTAGAAACTGGGTGAAAAGGAGAGGGATCCCGCAGCGACATGCTTTGCTTGGGAACGAGGGTGTGCTTTAGTCTCTGTACATTTATCTCTGTATGTTACCAACCATTACCTGGAGATGCGTCCGCAGCCATGGCTCATTTCATTTTGAGCCCTGCATCTGTTTTGCATTTTTTGGCAGGGTTGAGCCCACATTGGTCATTGACCTTGACAGGTCCAGCCTTTCCCAGCAAGCTCCGGGGGTTGCAGAGCCGATCCTTCTATGATGCTTAACACGATGTCCCCATGTCCCACAGGCCACCACTACAGTGTACGTCACTGTCCTGGACGAGAACGACAATGCGCCTGCTTTCCAGCAGCAGCTGTACGAGGTGACCCTTGACGAAGGTCCCTCCACGCTCAACGCCACCCTCGTCACCGTGCAGGCCCTAGACCGGGATGAGGAACCCAACGGCACGGTTGCATATGGCATCACCGAAGGCAACATCTTGGGTACCTTCCACATCGACAGTGCCACGGTCAGTAAGGACACCGGTCCCATCCCGGCCACGTCTCTGTCCTGCTCTCTTCACTCCCAGCTGCTCTCCCTTCACCTTGCAGGGACAGATCCGCACGGTGAAGGAGCTGGACTACGAGATCAGCCACGGCCGCTACACCTTGATCGTCACCGCCACTGACCAGTGCCCCATCGTCTCACGCCGGCTGACATCGACCACCACGGTAGGGAGCTGCCAGCGGGGTTATGACACCCCAGCCTTGTCAGGGTTGAGGAGTTCCCCCTCGTGCAAGTGGTTTCACATCTCCTTCACAGTGGTCACCAGTCACTTTTCCCAGCTGTGGCCAGTTTGCCCAGTTGCTGTCACCCTGCTCCTTCATGGGCGTTGCAAAATAGGGACATGGGCAAGAGATGCTCGTGAGTTAATTAGCTCAATTATTTGGTCCTGCAAAGACACAAACAGAAGAAATTCCCAGAACTGCTTTTAAGTTGCATTATGTTTTCTTTAGATGTCCCCTTGGTCCTTCTTGCTTGAAGGGACAGTGGATAGTAAAGCATTGCTATAGCATTAATTTCTGCTTCATCTTTATCTTCTCAGATTATTATTTATCTGCTTTTAAAGTTCCTTTTTCATTCTTTGCATGGAGGTTATTTAAAGCCTCTAGGAATTTTTTTGTTGCTTTTCTCCATAGCTCTTCCATTTTTCCTGGACCATGGTGACCTGAGCTCAATGCATTGCTCAAAGTGTGGGGAGGGCAGACTAACAGCTCCAAAACAAGTATTTTGCAGGAATTGAATACACCGATTATTTTTGTGACCGAAACCAAAATTTGACAGGTTGTACAGCAGACATTCTCCATGCCCAGATTGATTTTGGAGTCTGCAGGTAGAAGAGATCAGTTAGATCTTCTGCCTTGGCTCCTGTCGTGGTTTCAGCCCAGCCGGTAACAAAGCACCACGCAGCCGCTCGCTCACTCCCCACCCCCGCCAGCCACAGTGGGATGAGGAGAAAATCCAAAGGCAGGCTCGTGGGTCGAGACAAGGACTGGGAGGGATCACTCCCCACTTACGGTCACGGGCAAAAGACAGGCTCAACTTGGGGTAAAACCAAAATCAATTTCATTTACTACAAATCAAATCAAAAACAAGGATAATGGGAAGTAAAACCAAACCTCAGAACACCTCCCCCCACCCCTCCCTCCTTCCCGGCTCAGCTCCACTCCCGGTTCTCTCTCCCTCCTCCCCCCGGCAGCAC
>VYZV01005035.1:17605-36576 GCA_013401275.1 Pandion haliaetus | reverse complement strand
CCAGTCACACACTGCTCCAGCGCGGGCTTTCCCATGGAGTCACGGCCATCTTGGGGAGCCTCCGCTCCCCTGCTCACCTCCATGGGCTGCAGGGGGACAGCCTGCCGTCTCACCACGGGCTGCAGGGCCATCAGCCTCCTCAGGCGCCCCTCCTCCTCCCCCTCCTTCTTCACTGACCTCGATATCTGCAGAGGGGTTCCTCTCACATTCCAATCCCACCACTCACTGCAGATTCCCCTTCTTAAATCTGTTCTCCCAGAGGCGCTCCCACCGTCACTGATGGGCTCGGCCTGGGCCACAGGTGGGTCCGACTTGGAGCTGGGGGAGCTTCCAGCAGCTTCTTACAGGAGCCACCTCTGCAGCCCCCTCCCCTGCTACCAAAAAAAAAAAAAAACCCCATGCCACGCAAACCCATAACAGCTCCCTATCATGGACTGTTATGCCTCACCCAGATATCGAGCCAAGCATTTTGTAGTCACCCAAAAGGAGATAAGTTCTTGTGTGCAAAGAAAAAAAGAGAAACTGAAGGGGAGATACCAGAGTGGGAGATTTCCATGGATAAAATCTGTCCCCGCAAGTCTGGCAGCACTGTGCTCCATGCTTGGGCAGATGGGAAGCCTTCAGATGAGTGCATCTGATACTGCTGGAGATGCCTTCCTGGCCCAGGAAAACTGCAGCGGAAACCCTGAGACCCGGGGTTTAACTGCCAGCAGGGAAGGCAGCAGCTGCCAACGTGCTGCAGGCAAAGGCAGGGCTTTTGGCCCAAGCAGAGATGTGAACTTGGAAACCCCTTCAGCAACAAGTACTGAAGCTAGAAGGGATAGGAAACACCCTCCCTACATGGCCCAGGGAGTTTGTGCCAGCACTGTATGAAAACATAGCTTTTAGGAGGAGGTCTAGTGATTATTTAAGATCCTGAGTGATGGGAAATCCATCATCCTCATAAGGCGTGCCAGTGTTTATTTTCTCCACTGCTAGGAAATGGAGCAGAGACTCAGATATACTCTTCTGTAAAGATTAGATTTAGACAGTAACAAATGCCAATCTGATGGTTTTTATTATCCTTTAACCCTGGAGGTTGGAAAGCTCCTCATTTTCAGTATCTCTCGTGACCACCCGTAACACCAAATCTCAACCTTTTATTCGTCACTGGAGACTCTCCTCCTCAGGCAGCGTTTCTCTGCTGTGCATTTCCCTGAAGTCTAGCAAGGGGATAATCCTCTTTGCAATATAGTATAGTATAGAGCTATATAAACGTCTTCTTTGTAGTGCGACTCAGCTAAAAAGCAAGACTCAAGTTTGTTGGATCCCCAGCTTTGCCAGCAGCCCCGTGGTCTACTCTGCCTTAAAATTGTTGATGCTTTCCCCTTTTGAGAGCTGTAGGATTGATTTCTAGCCAGCTAAGTGTGTCATAGGAAGGGATGCTAAGAGAAGAAACGCGCCAATGGCGTTGGTGGCGTTTTGTGTTGGAATAAGGACGCAAGCTGCAAATTTTTTCAAGTTTACTCAGCATTAGGAATGAAGCCCTTGGTGGAGGAAAGCGAGTGAGCAAGTGTGCAGCTGGCTGCAGAGATTGGTGGTCAAATCTATGTCTCTGGTTTTTGTCTATCCAGCTTGGGTATCAGGATGCGAATGTGGAGAACATTGGGCTTTTGCACTGACTTCTCCATCACGCTTTGTGGCCCAGAGGTTGAAAAGGGCCCCACCCGCGTGTGGCTGGAGTTTCATAGTGTTGCTGTAGGATGGGCATGATCAGGAATAACTGAGTTTGAGGCTCTGAACTGTGAGCTGGATGTTTGGTGAACCCAGAAATACGGGAGGTATTTTGCAGTGTCACCCATCCATGGCTTCCCATGCTCATGGCCAGAGGGCTGGTCTCCCCCTTCCACCCCTCTCCTCTCACTGCCCTCCACCCTCTCACCCTGACCACAGGTGCTGGTGAACCTCAATGACATCAATGACAACTGTCCCACCTTTCCACGGCCCTACGAGGGTCCGTTTGATGTCACGGAAGGGCAGCCTGGCCCACGTGTCTGGACCTTCCTGGCCCACGATGGCGACTCAGGACCCAGCGGGCAAGTGGAGTACAGCATCATCGCCGGGGACCCACTCGGTGAGCTCTCCTTCTGGCTGCCCCATGGAGGAACCTGGCTTGCCGAATCGCAGGCAGAAGCATTTCAGAAAAGCCATCCTCCCTCCCAGCACTTCTGTGAATTCAGCCTTTCGACACCAGGAAATCCTGTTTTGAGCAACAGGAAATTTAACCTGTTCATGGCCAGCACAGGGGGTGGCCAGGGCTTGTGCAAGGGAGCGGGGAAGTCTGCTAAACAATAAAAGCAAAAAAATAAAAAAAAAAAAAAAAAAAACAAAAACAAGACCACAGAAGTAGAAACGAAGACCTGTAATTTTACACAGCCCCGTTGCCTCACCCTTGTGGGGTTTGCAGGGCATTTGGGGACTGAGTTGCTCTGCAACTCATGACAAAGCTGTAGCTCCAGCCCCACCAGCAGCCCGGAGCAGGTGGCATCCCCAACCATGGGGACATAGGGCTGTCCCTCTGTGAATGGGTGGTGACTTTAGACCAGGCAGAGCTCAGTCCCATCTCACAGCTGACCCCACTGCAAAGCTTTTCCAGAACAACCAGGACACAGCCCCTCAGCTTGGGTGGGTCCAAGCCGTGTAGCCCACCCTGGTCTGGCCACCACAGGGCATGGGCAGGTGCCTGGAGGGCTGTTGGCATCTTCAGAAAGGCCCAGCCAAGGGTCACCGGCACCTCTTATTTGGCCATTCAGCCCAACCCCTGCTCCTGCTGGTATCTGGGGGTGCATCCAGGATAGTCCCTGGCTGCCACAGGCACGGTTTTGTCCCCAAACCCACCGTGGTGCCTGTCCCCTGACTCCAAAACAAGCCTTTCCCCTGGGGAGCCGGGCCATTTGTAGCAGCTTGGCGTGAGCTAGTGCTCCGCTGTCTGCTGCAGGGGAGTTTGTAATCTCTCCGGTGGAAGGGGAGCTGCGGGTGCGGAAGGATGCTGAGCTGGACCGCGAGAACATCCCCTTCTATAACCTCACCATCGCCGCCCGGGACCGGGGGGTGCCCCCCCTCAGCTCCACGGTGAGTCCCCCTGGGTGGCGTGAGGGGCTGCAGAGTGCCATCCCCCATCCTCAGCTCCTTCCTCCTTGTCTCTGCCTTCACTCTCCTCCCCTTCTCCTTCCCCTTTTCCCTGGGGCTTTCCTCCCCCAGACCATAATGGGCTGAGTGGGGAAGCCCACCTCTTGCCCGGGGGGGGTGCAAAAAAAGGATGGGAGGGATGGAAATGGGTGCCACGTGCCAGCACTACTTATCTTCCTGGCAGATCCTGGTGGGTGTCCGTGTGCTGGACATCAATGACAATGACCCCGTGCTCCTCAACCTCCCGATGAACCTCACCCTCAGCGAGAATGCCCCCGTCTCCAGCTTTGTCACCCGCATCCTTGCCCGGGACGCAGACAAGGGACCAAATGCCCTCCTGACCTTTGACATAACAGCGGGGAATACGGAGAATGCCTTCTACATCAACAGCACCGTAAGCCCACAGCGGGGGTGGGATGCTGGGACGTGGAGGGTGGGCACCTCTGGCCCTGGAGCCCTGCCTTCCCTGGGCACCCCTGGGTGCTGCCTGGCACCCCTGCCCTGGCAGGAGATGCCCCAGGGGAGCGCTCCTCACATCCCTTGTACCTATTTCCTCCCTTTTTTCTCGGTAGAGTGGCATCATCTACATAAACCGCCCGCTGGACAGGGAGCGGGTGGCAGAGTACAGGCTGACCATCACTGTGAAAGACAACCCCGAGAACATACGCAATGCCAGGCGGGTAATTACAGACACTGCCAGGGCCTCCAACGACACAGGTGGCAGGGTGGATGGGAGAACGGGTTCCTGCTGTGGCCAAAAACAGGCAGTGTATTTACCCACAGTGTTTCCAGTAGCAGCCTCATCTCCCAAAAGCATCTGGGGGCACAAGGAGGGGGCTGCAACCCCCTCCCCAGCAGAGCACAGGATCAGTAGGGTTTAGGGCAAGTCCAACATCCCATGTTGACTCCATGCAACAGCAGTAGATGTCATGGAAGTTGGGAAAAGTTGGGCTGGAGAGCTGGCCAACCACAATGACACCCTGCCCTGCCCTTCGGGGTGCAGGCTGGGAAGGGATGCCCAGCGCTGGGATGAGGGTCCCTGCAGACCCTCCAAGGTCGACCAGGGAGCACGGCATCATGGTTGCACAGGGCTCCAGCTCTGACCAGCACCAAACTGGAGGTGGGAGGTGAGCTCAAGCAAAGGACGTTGTGGTCATCACCCTCGTGTTGCTGTTTTCCTTTAGGATTTTGACCTGCTGGTCATTTCCATAGCAGATGAGAACGACAACCGTCCCTTCTTCACCCAGAGCTCCTACCAGGCTGAGGTGATGGAGAATTCATCCCCAGGTAGGTCTCTTTTGGCTCCCTTAGTGGCTCCTGGAGACTCCCTTTGGGGCTGGGTGAGGGGACGTGTCTCCTGGCCATCATGGAGGAGACACAACGCTGAGCAGGGAAAGGCTGCAGGTCAGTAAGACAGGAATGCTGAGTATGAGGGGCTCCTGCCAACCGCCTGGGGAGGTCAGCCTTGAGCATACCGTAGCTTTGGTCCATGCTGCTGGTGGAAACCTCTCCTGGCACAGGTCAGGCACAACCCTGCAAGAAATCAGCCCTGTTTGGGAACTGCCCAGCTGCAGACAGCAAGAAGTGCCCATGGTCTGAGCTGATCCCTGGGGGCAGCCTTGAGGGCACGAACCTGCCTGATGTCCCTGCAGGGGATGGGGTGCCATCTCTCCATCACCAGCACCTGGAACCACCTTGCTATCTTGGTTAGAGATAAAACAGTCCAGCCTGTCCAGGTAGACAATTCCCAGCCAAAGAGCTAGAAATATTCTTTTTTTTTAAATGCCTTCCTGCCATTTAAATCGCTCCCTGCTCCAAGACCTCAGGTACCTCCCTGTCCCACCATCAAAGGACATCCCAGGCAAAGGGTTTGGGTGCCTCCAGGTGATGCCCTTGGCAGCAGGGTTCTGGTGCCACCCATCTGATGGATGTGTCTGTCTGTTTGTTTTTAGCAGGATGTCCCACCGCCTCGCCTGGGCCTCGCGAGTCGGTCTGCAAGGCTGCAGCAGCTGCCCCCCCACTGCCTCGTGCCCCGCAAGGCCCCGCTCTGCCAATTCCTCCATCCATTCATTGCCGTCCCTCATATGTCACCAGGGTGGAAGGGGGACATGGGGGGCTCCACAGGGGGCTGCCACCTTCCCTAACTCTTATCATCCCATCCAGGGACTCCGGTCACGGTGCTCAATGGACCCATCCTAGCTCTGGATGGTGACCAGGGCAGCAACGCCATGGTGACCTACCAGCTCCTGGAGGCATCCCTGGATCTCTTTGTCATCGACAACAGGACAGGTGGGGTGGCTCAGCAGGTCCTGTCCCCAGCCCAGGGCCACCAGGCAGCCATGGGGTCTGTCACTGGTCTTTTCCCCTTCTCCAGGTGTCATTTCGGTGAAGCCCGGCAGCATGATAGACCGAGAGGCTTTGCCAGACCCTTGCCTGGAGTTCACGCTGGTGGCTCGTGATGTGGGGGGGCTGAACAGCACCGCCAGCCTGGCAGTGTCCATCCTGGATGACAATGACAACCGCCCTGTCTTCCAGCCGGCGTCCATCACGGGGCGGCTGCAGGAAAACAGCCCCCCAGGTCGGGAGAGGGACAGGACTGGATGTGAGGGTGGGCAATGGGGAGACCTGGGTGTGCCCGTGGGACTGTGAAGATCCCATTCCCAGTGTCAGGGCTTGTTGCTGACCGCTTTTGGCAAGCTCCGTTCGGTTGCTGGACTGGCCTGAGGCTATCTGCACCTCAGGGCCATAGAGCACAGACACCAATATGAGGATGCAGCAAATGGCGTTTATTCGATTGCGCAACAACTTTATATAGTCGTCTTGTCTCGTGCTAACTCTCGTGATAAGTGGCAACAGCAGCGTCCCATCCCTAATTTCACCTACCTTTCTGTCACATCCCGAGATCTTCCGCTCACCACATCCCTACAAGGGCTGGCCAGGATAGGGCTGAAGGGAAAACTTGGGAATTGGGGCTGGCCATGTTGCTTGATGGTAATTGCCTTGGGACTGGGGGCTCGTTGCTGCTGCCCTCCAACCCTCACTTGAGAGGCCTGTGTCCCTGCTTTCCAGGCTTCTCTATCCTCCAGGTGACGGCCATGGATGCCGACAGTGGCCTCAACCAGCAGCTGGATTACCGGATTGAGAGCGGTGGCCAGGACAGGTTCCTGATTGATGCTGCCACGGGGGTGATCCATGTGGCCAATATCAGCATTGACCGGGAGGAGCGAGATGCCTACCAGCTGACGGTGGTGGCTGTGGACCAGGGCACACCGGCGCTCTCAGGCACCGCCACCGTCAGCCTCTTCATCGATGATGTCAACGACTGCCGGCCTGAGTTCATCAACCCCATCCAAACGGTCAGCATCCCCGAGTCGGCCACTCCCGGCACTGTGGTGGCCGAGGTGACCGCCATCGATCGGGACCTCCACCCCCGCCTGGAGTACTACCTGCTGGAGATTGTGGCCCGTGATGACACAGATGCACTGGTCCCCAACCAGCAAGGAGCGTTCACGGTGGATTTTAGGACAGGTAGGAGAGCGGGAAGGGCTGCGTGGGCGATGTGGACCCCTCTACTCTCTTCTGCTTCTTCTTCTTCTTCTCTGCCTGGAGGTAGGTGTCTGAGGCACAGGGAGATGATGTTCCCACGCCTGCCTCCCCGCTCTCCTCCTCCAGCTACCCTATCTCACCCTGCCCTGTCCTCTCTCCCCCACCCAACTGACTTAACTAACCCTTTTCTTTCCTTTCTGCCTCTTGGCCCGCCAGGTTTGTCTCTGTGTCTGTGCTCATTTGTCTCTCAGCACCATCCGTCTCCTTCCTCCATCTCACCCATCACCATCACAGGTGGCCCCGCTGCAGTCCGGGGGCTGCTCAGCCTTGGCAGATGGGACACGGGCACCCTCGCTGGGGGGGACCAAGAGGGAGATTCCGGGGTAGGTGGTGGGCTCTACCCTCGGGGAAGGAGGGCCAGGAGCTCCCTGCATCTATTTTGGAAGCACAAAGTTGATCCAGGAAAGAAAAACACCCTTGTTGGAAAGGATACAGGACAAGACTTTTAAAGACGCACAGATGTTGATCTAAGGTGGATGGGGTCATGCACGGAAGCAGCAGCAGTTGCTCCCAAACCCCTCTTGTCGGCACAACCCAAACCCTTACTGCAGCTGAGGCAGCGTGAGAACCTGTTAGCTGGGCAGAGCGGAGCAGGCAGGAAGGCAGAAGATGGAGAGCAGGGGGAGAGAAGTTGTCTCCTCCTGTAGCAATCAAGTGTTTTCCCAGTTTAGCCCTTGGGGAGAGGCAGGAGAGCAAGCACAGTGGAGGGTGTGGCAGTTGGCTGGTCCAGACTGGTCTGCTGAGGGTCCTCAGTGGGGGGTGCAGGCACAGCCTGTGACTCCCATCTTTTTGGGGTTCCCAGGAGCTGTCAAGGTCAAAACTCCCCTCAACCGGGAACTGGTGGCCACCTACGAGGTCACCATCTCCGTCCACGACAACGCCAGTGAAGTCATTGACCGCTCGGTCAGCGTGCCCAATGGTAAGTGTGGGCTTTACCCAGGGAGCACGGGGCCAGGGCTGGCAGCTGCCGGGGGCTGGCCCAGCCTTTCCCAGGCACCAGCACAGCTTCTGGGTAGCCGGCAGCTCTCCCACCTCCCTCTCCATCCTGACCAGCAACATTTCCAGTGGGAACAGTCCTGCACCAGCTCCCATCATGTTTGGGTTCTCCTCTGAGCCTTCCTTCAGCGAATGGCCCAGACATCCCAGGGCTACACAGGGTATCGAGAGGACCATGTGCCTGTAACTGTACCATGGGAGACCCCCATCATGTCTCGCCACCCTGCTCCTGGTAAATGCAGGCCCGCATGTGAGAAGGCATGCACAGATCAGGAGCAGGTCTGAAGTAGATGAGATTGTCGCACAGCCAGCTCAGGGCATAGCAACTTTGCTGAATATTGACACTTTTCTTGATGAACCAGCTCCATTTAGCTGGCTTTCATTTAGCCGGCTTTCATGGAATTTCATGCTTGTATCTTTACAACCCTCCTTTCTCCCCTCCCTCTTTCTTTTCTCTTTCTCACTTGTCCTTTTCCTTTTCTCTTCTCCTGTGGTCTCCACCATGGCCACAGCCAAGCTGACAGTCAACGTCTTGGACGTCAATGACAACACACCCCGCTTCCGCCCCTTCGGGGTCACCTATTTCACAGAGAGGATTCTGGAGGGAGCCACGCAGGGCACCACACTCATCTCCATCTCAGCAGTGGACCCAGACAAAGGTGCCAATGGGCAGATCACCTATGAGCTGATGAACCTCTCCCCAGAAGGCTATGCCTGCCTCGAAGACCAGTCAGCAGGTCCGTAGCCTGGGGAGGTGGGAGTCTGGGGCGGGTTGGTGGCCTGGGGCAGGTTTCTCATTTCAGGGTCTGCCATCCTCTAGGGAAGGTCGTGGCCAACAGGACAGTGGACTATGAGGAGGTGCAGTGGCTGAACTTCACCATCCGAGCTTCCGACAACGGCTCTCCCCGCAGATCTGCTGAGATCCCTGTGTACCTTCAGATAGTGGATATCAATGACAACAATCCTGTCTTCAGCCAACCATCCTATCAGGTGAGCTGGGCTGCCCCGTTCAAGTCCGTATGGGGCTGGGCAGTGCCTGCCTGGTGAGGACAGGCACAGAGCTGGGGGTTCTCCAGGGACACCTTCTCTTCCCTCTGTGCTTGAACCATATGAAGAAGATGGTCAACCTACCAATGTACACTGTGTGAACATCTTGTTCTGGGTCCAGCTGTGCCCATCCCTGGGTGCCACCCGACACCCTTGGTTACTGCCTGCTAAAACAGCAAATGACGAAACAACCGATCCTGCCTGGTCCCTTTGCTTGCAGAAAGCTGTCTTTGAGGACGTGCCGTTGGGTACGGTCATCCTGAGGGTCAAGGCCACGGATGCAGATTCTGGGCGGTTTGCTCTCATCCAGTACAGCCTGGGGGATGGAGAGGGCAAGTTTGGGATAAATCCCAACACGGTAAGGAGCCAACCGAGGCTGGTACAGAGCAGGGAAAGGGAGGGGAGGCTGAGATTGTCCCACCTTGTACCTTGCTCCCACACCTCACCTTCTGCCCCTTCTCGAGTACCAGCTCTGCCAGACGAGGTCCACCTGAAGGTCTCTGTGTGCTGCAGGGTGACATCTACATCCTGTCAGCCCTGGACCGGGAGAAGAAGGATCACTACACACTGACGGCCGTGGCCAGGGACAACCCTGGGGACGTCTCCAGTAACCGTCGGGAGAACTCTGTGCAGGTAGGGCTCTCCTCCTCCCACCACCGCTCGTGTGGTGGTCACCAGCAAGAAGGTGTTAAAACTCAGGCCTTCCTCCCCAGTGGGCTTGCTGGTGGCTCGGGGAGGAATTAGGCAGAAGGAAGAGCAGATGACGCCAGGGGCTGTGGGGTGGGTGGTGCAGGGGACTTTGTGCCACAGGGACAGCACATCAGCAGGAGGAGATGGAGGAGGAGGGGCAGCGAAGGGCAACGCTATTGTCTGCAAGTGCTCCAGCATGAATGGGTGGCCCAGCCACGGTGGGCCCCATTGTTGGAGGCAGGAATTCAGCTAGCAGAGCTAGACGAATAGCAGGAAGGGCACTGTGCTCCTGCAGTGGAGCCGCGGGTCACGGCAGGGGTACGGCCCACAGGGGCTGCCCAGCTGTCTCCAGTCTCACGTCACCCAGCCGGCTGTGCTTTGTCAAAGGTGCTGATCACAGTCCTGGACATCAATGACCTCAGGCCCCAGTTCAGCAAGAGCCAGTTCAGCACCAGCGTCTATGAGAATGAGCCGGCAGGGACATCGGTGATCACCATGACCGCCACTGACCTGGACGAAGGGGATAACGGGATGGTGACCTACAGCATCGAGGGCCCTGGAGCGGGTAGGTGCCAGCAGTGGGGGGGGTCATCCCCAGGGAGGAGGGTTATGATGAGGAGCAATTGGAGGAGACCTAGGGACCAAGCCTACATCCTGTGTCCTGCAGATGGTTTGGAGCAAGGTTGTGCACATGCTCCCGGAAGCAATACTGAAAGCTTGCAGCTACATGCTTTCAATATTGCTCCAGAGTTCCCAGTTTCTCATGGTATGGCATGTTATGGCTTTGCCTGCCTTCGTCCTGCAGCCCAGCCTTGGCTTATCCTCTTCTCTTCCCCACCCCAGCAGGACTTTCTATATACACAGGTGTGTCTTAGAGCAGCCTCACTACATGCTTTAGAGGAAGTCTAAGAAGGGCTAGGAGATTGTCGGTGGATAGTGGTAGTGCCTGAAATCCAGTATATCTGTGCACACCAAGAAGTGTTGGGAACCAGGCAAAAGCCAGCATAAATGTAGAGGGGAATGGCAGAACATTCATTTTCCTGAGATCCATGCGCTTCTCTGACCACTGCCCTGTCCCAGCCTGGGCAGGAGTGAAATGCAGCCGGGGTGGCCTGGGAGCAGGGCCCTTGGCACTGTCCAGTAGCAGGGATGAAGCAGGGGGCAGGGATGCTCTGAAAACCCTGAGACCATCCTTAGGCAGCTGGCTCTGCTCCATCACTCCTTGACAAGAATTTCCCACCAGTCGGGGGGTGCTTCAGCTGGTATACTGGTTTCTAATCATAATTTATCTGACGCAAAGTGTCCTGAGCCAGAGATGTGTTTTTTCTGCCCGCAGAGGCTTTCAAGATCAATAAAGACTCTGGGCTCATCATATCCCGGCGGCGCTTGCAGTCCTACGAGAGGTTCAACCTGACCGTGGTGGCCACGGACAAGGGACGTCCCCCTCTCTGGGGGACCACCATGCTCCACGTAGAGGTCATTGACATCAATGACAATCGCCCCATCTTCATCCGCCCGCCCAATGGCACCATCCTTCACATCAAGGAGGTAAATCCCTTGAGAGAGCAGGGGTGCTGATACCGTGCCCGGGAGCACTCCTGCCTACTGGTGACAAAATCCATTCTCCATCTCCACCGGGGATGAACCAAGACCTTGATTTAACATGTGGCAAGAAGGTTTGGGTCATGGGGCTGAACAGCCAACAACAGCCCCTCTCCACATGTGCAAGCGGGGATGCTGGGGCAGCTTTGGGAACAGAAACCTCAGCAACACACAAAAAAAGGAAACGGCTGGTCGCTGCATGCCAAGCCTGTTTATAAACACGGGCTGAAGTGCTGACATTTAAGATGTTTCTCCTTTCTGGGAAGCCAGACTTGGCTCAGCCAGTCGCCAGCGTGTGCATGGAGCAGCCAGCCTGCCGAAGGGAATCATGGCTCCACATTGCCAGCCCCTGGTTGGGTTTTGGGCAGCAGGAGCCTGCTGACCCCAATACAAGGGGGTTTGGGGGAGCAGGGGCTCATGTGCAATGGTGGGGCTGAGGGGCTGCATGTGTGCAAGCAGGAGATCCCCCTGCGGTCCAACGTCTACGAGGTCTACGCCACGGACAAAGATGAGGGCCTCAACGGAGCAGTGCTCTACAACCTGCTGAAAACCGGGGCGGGGAACAAAGACTGGGAGTATTTCAGCATCGACTCAGTCAGCGGGCTGATCCAGACGGCCATGCGGCTGGACCGGGAGAAGCAGGCAGTGTACAATGTGAGCCAAGTGGCACTGTGCCCGTGGGCTGGTCAGGACCGTCCTCAAGGCTGCGGGTTCGGTGCAGGGTTGGCGGGATGCAAGTGATGTGGTGGACATGGGGTCAGCTGCCGCAGTCATGAAGAGTCACACCTTAGCAGGAACCGGGTGGTTATCAAGTGCCATCGGGGAGTTGCATCCTGGTGGGCCAGCTCCCAATTCCCTGTTAAATCCCCCCCAAATCCTCTGCCAGCCAGCTGTCCTCTCTGTCCCTGCTTCAGCAATGTCTCCTGGCCCACATGGCTTTGCCCAGCACAGCCCTTTTGTCTCTTTCCCCAGCTGATCATCGTGGCCTGCGACCAGGGCCAGCCAACCTACGAGACCATGCAGCCCCTCCAGGTTGCACTTGATGACATCGATGACAATGAGCCCATCTTCCTCAGGCCACCCGTAAGGCACCAGCATGGAGGGGGGTGGGATGCAGGGGATGCAGGGATGGGGATGCCGGTGAGCACATGTGATGGAGCATGCACCCCTGGGCATTACCATGGTGGGGAGCATGATGGGGTTTGTCCGCTTTTATTTAAAGCCACCTCAATGCTCATAACCCTCCCTTCTCCCGGTGTCTCTGGCAGAGGGACAGTCCCCAGTACCAGGTGCTCTCCATCCCCGAGCACTCACGGCCAGGCACTGTGGTAGGGAATGTCACTGGTGCGGTGGATGCAGATGAGGGTTCCAATGCCATCGTCTACTACTTCATAGCAGGTGAGTGCCGAGCGGGGAGGGGATGGGCAGCTCTGCGTCCCCCCGCACACCCCTCGCCAACAGTTTCCGTGGCCCCATCATCTCCTCGCTGCCTTTCTGCCCTGGCCAACGGGCAAGGTGGCATTTCAGAAATGCTGAGCCTGAAGAGGACTAACTGGGGACCTCTTTCTGCACCCAGCTGGGAACCAGGAGAGCAACTTCCAGCTGAGCCGAGAGGGGAAGCTGCAGGTCTTGCGAGACCTGGACCGGGAGAAGGAGCCATACTACTCCATCATTGTCAAAGCATCCAGCCAGAGGAACTGGTCCCCTTCTCGGGGCCAGCGGGCAGGCAGAGCCCATCCCTGGGACCTCAGCAGGGACCTGACCCTTCAGGAGGTGCGCATCTTCCTGGACGACATCAATGACCAGTCCCCTCAGTTCACCAAGTCGGAGTACACGGCAGGTGAGGGATGCCAGGGGCTGGGGGGGCACCAGGAGCCAGAGATGCTCCGGGGAACATCCAGCCTGATGAAGGGGCAGTGAGAGCCAGCCTGGCCCCAGGTCCCTGTCCCATCTCTCTCTCAAAGGGGTTGCCACCGATGCCAAAGTGGGATCAGAGCTGATCAGAGTGGTCGCAGTGGATGCTGATGTGGGCAATAACAGCCTGGTCCTGTACAACATCTTGGGCATCCGCTACATCAAGCAGCACTCCAATGACTCCGAGGAGGTGGCCAACATCTTCAGCATCGGTGTGTACCCTGCATGCTGTGGGAGCACAGGGACAGGGCCATTACCAGAGATGTCCCTATGGCCAAAGATGTCCCCATGGCCAGCGTCACTAATCCTGGGTTTGTGACCATCCTTCCCCCAGGAACCCTTGATGGGGTCCTGCGAACCTTTGACCTCTTCACGGCCTACAACCCCGGCTACTTTGTGGTGGACATCATGGCCTCTGACCTGGTGGGCCATAACGACACAGCCATTGTGGGGATTTACATTCTGCGGGATGACCAGCGGGTCAAAATCATCATCAACGAGATCCCTGACAAAGTCAGGCAATTTGAGGAGGAGTTCATCAGCCTCCTCTCCAACATCACAGGTGCCATCGTCAACACAGATGACGTGCAGGTAACTATCCACCTTTGAGATTGCTTCAAGGGGTAGGTAACTTTCCACATGGTGCTTGGGAGGTCTCCTTTGAGGGTTCCCTGACTGTATAAACCATAGTCACCCCTGAGCTCTGAAGGTGATGGATTCATCCCGGGCTCGGTGGTATCAAAGAGGTCCAGACCAACTCCATGCCAGGCTTGAGGGTCTCTTGCCACATAAGCTTACCTCTGGGCATGCTCAGGAGATGCCCTGGGAAGAGACACCTCTCCCACACTGCAGACCTTGCTGTGTCTCCCCAGTTCCATGTTGACAAGAAAGGCCGGGTGAACTTTGCACAGACAGAGCTGCTGATCCATGTGGTGAACAGAGAGACCAACCGGATCCTGGACGTGGAGCGGTACGTCACCTGGCCCTTGACCCAGCCCATCGCCTGGCCTGTTGAGTCCTCAGGGAGCCTCATTAACATCAAGATGCCCAAGCAACCCTTCTCTTCCCAGGGTGATTCAGATGATAGATGAGAACAAGGAGCAGCTGAGGAACCTCTTCCGGAACTACAATGTGCTGGACGTGCAGCCTGCCGTCACCGCCAGGGCCCCGGACGACCTCTCGGCTCTGCAGGTAACAGCCCAGCTGGGGCTGGTGGTGGCCACTGCTTGCAGGTGGAGCAATGTCCCTTCCCATCCTCCATGGCCCTCCATGGCGTGGAGAGATATTTCACCCAAATAATTTCAGGCAGGTGCCCCCCACCAGGTGCTGGCTCCATGCCAGATGTTGCCACTACCCCTCTATCTCTCCTAGATGGCAATCATTGTGCTGGCCGTCCTGCTCTTCCTGGCTGCCATGCTCTTCATCCTCATGAACTGGTACTACCGGACAGTGTGAGTAACACTCGGGCTCTGCCCCACTGGCCACAATCCCTACCCTGGGCCAGGGGGACCCACGTGGCTGCTCCTGGCCCTGGCAGTGCCGGCAAGCAAAGGAGGGCATCAGCTTCCCAACGCCTTCTGCGGCGGGGCTCAGAAATTACACCTCTTCCCCCAAAATATAACGGGTTTAATACTGATAGTACCTCTCCCCGCTAAGCTTGCCGTCCTTATAGATAACAGGGGCTGTTTGCAGGGTTATTGCAAATCTGTGTCCCCCTCGCTTTTTGAGCATCATCTTTATTTTCTTCCCTGATTTGCTGTGTTTCTTTTGCAGGCACAAAAGGAAATTGAAAGCCATAGTGGCTGGCTCCACCGGTGAGCAGTGTTTGGGGTTTTCCAGCTGCATGAAACAGCAGGGTGAATGAAGAGCACGGAGGGGGGATACAGGGGATGTCAGCCGGGTGTAAATCAGAAGCAATCCTGCCCAGTGAGGCGCAATGATGGGAGGCTTTTCTCAGCATCCAGGCTCCGCGTTGTCAGCCGCATCCCAGCGTGTTTGTCATGGCACCAGTGCCTTTTTGGTCACCGAGTTTCCCTCCCCAGTATAAAGAAGTGCTGCCCCATAGTTTGCTGCTCAGCCTGCCGATGTGCTGCCCTGTAACCCCCGCCCCTGCCTTTTGCAGGGAACAGAGGCTTCATGGATATCATGGACATGCCAAACACCAACAAGTACTCATTTGATGGGTAAGTTCTTCCCATCCTTTCCCTCCCTGGTTTGCCACCTTGCGGGATCGCATGCTGCTCGCAAGAGGGGGATGCCTGCATTTTGCAGCCCGGGATGTGCGGGAGGTGGAGACACGATGTCTCTCTGCTCTGCGGAGGGATGGGGCCAGGCATGCCGTGTGGGACATGACTCTGGCCCTGGGACGCGTGCTTGCCTTGAGAGCTTTCAAAGCCAAAAGACCTTGTGCCTTCTCCTGTGATTCCATATCTGCCAACACTGGCCAGGCTCGGGGTAAGCGGAGATGACGGGAGGGTGACGACACACATATGGATCCAGAGTAATCAAATTCATGCCTGCACAGAGCAGGAGGAGGCAGCGCAACCTCAGCATCCAGGCTGTGGATGGGGTTAGGGATGCTGCCGCTCTTTGCTTGTGCTGAGGGCTGCTCCTCTCCCCTGGGCAGGGCCAACCCCGTGTGGCTGGACCCCTTCTGCAGGAACATGGAGCTGGCAGCGCAGGCGGAGCACGAGGATGACCTGCCGGAGAACCTGAGCGAGATCACTGACCTCTGGAACAGCCCTGCCCGCACCCACGTGAGACACGGCCCCCGCCGGGACACCGCCTACCCATGCCCAACACCCATGCCGCCTCCTCAGCCGCTCTCTCTTCCCACAGGGGACCTTCGGGAGAGAGCCCTCGGCAGCCAAGCCCGAGGATGACCGCTACCTGCGGGCAGCCATCCAGGAGTATGACAACATTGCCAAGCTGGGGCAGATCATGCGGGAGGGACCCATCAAGGTGAGTGATGAGTACAGGCATCCTCCACCAAGGGGTCTTCTCCTACCGCTCCAGTTTCCAGATTCATGGCTGCAGTGCCAGAGGGTGATGTTGCTCCAAAAAATGCTGGGATGAGGCCAGCCTCCCTCCGACCAAACCACCTCCCTTGCATAACCCGTCGTCTCTCCCCCTCCGCCCAGGGCTCTCTCTTGAAGGTGGTCCTGGATGATTACATGCGCTTGAAAAAACTCTTTGCCCAGCGGATGGTGTGTAAGGCCACCACCAGTCAGGGGGACCGCTCCTCGGTCTCGGAGGTAGACGGGATGTGCATGGGCATGGGGAGCTGCTTGCCGTGCCCTCTGGGATGCAGTGTGTCTTCCTGGCCCCGCAGGCTGCGATCACTCCCTGTGGCCATGGTCCCCATCACCCAGTGGTCCTCCCACTCCCTGCTTGGCCAAAATGAGCCAGGCACTGGTTTTCCACTGAGCCTGCCGGTTCCCTGCAGTGCCCCAGCTCTCATGACTCTCTGTGTTTCCTCTGAGCATCAGCAGCACCTTCTCCCTCTGTCTCTCCCACCCTGGGGGAGGACCCCCCTCTTTGCGGGGTCAGCTCTGTCCATCACGTCCCCATCTCTGCCGAGGCTGGCCAAGAAGTTGCAGGTCCCTGCACACATGCAGGGACATCTTTCCTCCTCTCTGCTCCTCTGAGCTTATCAACCCAGCAGGTTTTTGAAGCAAAAAGCCTGGGACAGATGGTTCTGGTGCAGGAGGGCTTATGTGGGGAAAAGCAGCTCCTCCTGCAGCCTTCCCCCTCTTCATGGGGCAAACAGTGGAGGAGAGCAGCGGAACAGGAGCTACCATTCAGCCCTCCAGCCCATTCGGCCTTCCCTTGACTCCCTTCCTTGTCTGCCTCTTGCCCCATCACCCTCATACAACCCCAAATCCCACCTCGGGTCCAAAACCAACCCCTTAGCAGCTGCGGGGGCTGCTGCAGGACATGCCACCTGGGTAGCAGCCAGTGCCTGAGCCGGGGCGCCCACCTGACAAGCAAGTGATCCGGCTGGAGATCATCATTGCACTGGTGTTCCTCATCACCATGCTCTGAGGTTACTGGGCTCTGGCGTTGCAGGAGGTTCGGAGGCAGGGAAGCCTGCTCTGGCCACGGTGGTGATTTCCCCACTCTGTGGACCTTTTGCAGCTGATCCAGAAGGAGCTGGAGGAGGAGGAGGAGGTGCGCAGCCCCAGCCAGGGCAGCCTCCGCTTCCGACACAAGCAACCGGTGGAGCTGAAAGGTCCTGATGGCATCCATGTGGTACACGGCAGCACGGGCACGCTGCTCGCCTCCGACCTCAACAGCCTGCCTGAGGATGACCAGAAGGTGCTGGGTCGCTCGCTGGAGACTCTGACTGCTGACTGCGGGGGCTACAGCGACCACAATGCCCGCACCGAGTCAGCCAAGTCCACCCCTCTGCACAAGATGCGGGAGGTGATCATGGAGAGCCCGCTGGAGATCACCGAGTTATGACGAGCGGTGGTGGTCGTGGTGGTGCTCCTCTAGGCAAGCCGGGGCTGGCGGGGATGAAGCACGGACCAGGGGAGCCTTGGCGAGGGGCTGGGGGCACCCCGAGACCAGCACTTGGCCCCCCTTCCCCTGCAGAAGGAGTCCAGGCCAACTGGTGCAGTTCGCTTTGGCAGCCTTGGAGAGCTTGGCCCCAGGAAAGGGCTCTCAGGACTGGTATGCTTTTACTCACCTGTCATTTATCCATGAAAGCATTAATTTTTTTTTATTTTTCTTATAATTTTTTTTAAAAAAAAAAAAAAAAAGATAAACAAATCCAATGAGTCCGGGCTGGACAGGGGTGAAGGTGCGGATGACGTGTTGCTGCAGCATCCCCGGGCACAGGCTGGGGACAAGCAGCCATCACACCTCAACCACAGGCACGGGGAGGGCCGGGGCAGCACAAAGAGAGGCCAAGTCCATTTGGCATTACTATCACCTTTCCAGCAAGTAAAGACACCCCCCCCCAAAAAAAAAAAAATTAAGACATTTCTCCATTTTGCTGGCTTTACCAAAACATGTTGCGATGTCGAAAAAGAGAGAGACTGACAATAACTGGAGCTTCTGGATGTAGAGTGCTCGTGCGTGTCTTTTCTTGCCCTTTTCTTTCCCCTTCTCTCTTGCTTTTGGGTTTGTTCGTTCGGGGATTTGTTTCCAATCGTAATCTTTGTGGAGAGTTTCGGGCACGGTCTGTTACGGGACTCAGAAATACACTGTCTATGGCTTTGGGTAACTTGTCTGTCATCCTTCCTCCCCTGCCAGATTCATCATACCCAAATCACCTTTTGAAGAGAAAACCCCCCTTTTTCCCTTAATTCACCCCTCGATCCATAACCTTCACAAGGTACCACCCCGGGTGTTGCTGCAGCCTAGATTTTGGTGGATGCATTAAACCTCCCCCAGGTTTGTCCCCCTTGCTGCACTGCCAGCCCCCTGGCACCCCCCAGAGAAAGAGAAAGGAGACAACCAGCCGGACTCACGGGAGGAGTTTATTTGCAGTGAGATGCTCCCGTGCACACTCAGGACTGGGCACTGCGGGCATCCCCCCTCCTGCAGCGGGGAGGGATGAGCCAGCACCCCACTGCCCCTCACCACCACAGCTGGGTCCGCACAGGACCGCTCCCCGGCGGGCATGTGTGCATGAAAGGAAATCTTTGCCCCCAAACTCACTCATTCTTTTGTTCAGGGACTACTTAAAATATATATATATATATATCTCTATCTCCAGCAATCAGCCGGACACAAAAACCAGTGTACTGCAAATGTCATGCAAAGCTGGGCATTGCAGGTCAATTTAATCCGCTTTGTTTCTTTAACTGGTGACCAGGGAAAAAAAAATAAAATAAACTAAAAAGCCACCCCAATTTGAAGAGAGACCAGCAAAGGGCTGGGCTTGCCAAAAGCCGAGGACACCTGCAGTGTGAGACTGCCAGCAGCCAGGACTGGGGGGG
>VYZV01005035.1:0-13365 GCA_013401275.1 Pandion haliaetus | reverse complement strand
TCCCAGTGTGATTACCCCCAGGGCCTGGTCCCAGACAGTGATCCGGCAGAGCTGCAGTGCCCCACACTTGGCCGCTGTCACCACGTCGCGGCACCAGTCCTCCGGTCGCTCACCGCATTTGTGGAGGGGGCTGGCCCCGGCTGCAGGTGGGAGAGACAGTCAACCCCTGGGGCACCCCGAGACCATCTCCGGCCCTGCAACAACCTCCCCACCAGTGCCCCAACCCCATCCCTGCCCCACGAGCAGAGGGCGATGTTCCTCACCCTCCCGCTGTGATTCACCTTCAGCTTTCACAATGGTGGTTGGGTTTTGTAAATGGTTTTTTTTAAGGCCAGCAAAGGCCGGCTTTGCCAGGGCACCGTGTGCTGCCGGCTTTTCCAACGGGATGTCACAGCAGCTTTGGGCCAGCATCAAAAGCAAAGCGAATTTGGGGATCATCCTCAGCCTCGCAGCACCCTTCAACACACTGGGGAGGCAACCGGTTATAAAAACAGCAATAAATCTTGCAAAACGAGCAAAGCGGGGGTGCCAGCGCTCAGCCCCGTGCAGCAGCTGGTTAGCCACACCGCGGCTCCCGGCAATGATTGAGCAATCCCTGGTTTGGGTGGTTTTCTTTTCATTTCCTCCCAATAACAGCATTTTCTCCTGGCTGCAAATCCCCGGCATGGCAGCAGCAACATCCCCCACCCCGGCCACTCAGGCAGCGCGGTGGCGTGGCGCAACGGCGGCGGTTTAATTGCCACCTTGGCATGTCGGGATTCATTCGTGATGGGGCAAGTGTTTATTCCCACCGGGGGCTGTGCCCACTCAGGATGCGGCCGGTGAGGAGGCGAGGAGCCTGCAGAAGCCAAGCCCTGCGCTGCCCTGCTTTGGCCAGGAGCTGCTCCAGAAAGTTGGGGGACGCATGGGGAGCAGCACATGAACAGAAGGACGGACAGACCCTGCTTCATAGCCTCTTGCAGCTGGCATTTCTAAGCAAAGCGCAACCCCACCAGAGCATTTGCCTCCAGCTTTTGTCACCCGGCCCTGGCCATATGATTTTGCACAGCAGGAATAAAGCCAAAGGCAGAAACTGCTCCTTCCACCCACCCTGCCCTTATCAGGTTTCTCCCCAAAAGCTGCTTTTCCTGCATGCTGGATTCCAGCAGCACCTTCGGCTCATCCACAGGACATGTTGGGGCAGCAGCTTGAGATGCCCGGGGCCAGCCCAGCGAGTCCCCAAGGGTGGAGGCCGTGGGGAGGGGGCTCCCAAGCCCCCCACCCACACCGCCTGCTCCCAAAAGCGCTGGCGCAGCTCGACAGGTGCCGGGTGGTGGTTCAGCCCCAATTACCCCATCGGGCTGACGGCAGCACCAGGGCAGGAGCAAGCCCCGGGGCAGGGCGAGTTCCCCCAGTTTCCCATGCACGGCTTGCCACACACCTCTCCAGTAGCGAGATGCCGCAGTCACCACATCAGCTGAGAGATATATATTTAGGGTTTGGTTTTTTTTTTTTTTAACCCTGCCGCTGTCATCAGGGCGAACAGGAATGGCAAGTCAGCCGAAGTGTTAAGAGGCAGCACCAGAAAAAAAAAAAAGGGGAGGGGAGACAACAACCCCACAGGTTGTTTCTGAGCAGGTCCTGCCTGACCCACAGACATGGGCATCTCTCGCAGCCCCACGCTGGAGACCGGAGCAGTGGCATGAGAATACTGCCAGCAATGGCATGGAGGGATGTGGCTGGTCTAAAAGACACCGGTGGTTTGGACCTGTACCTTTCTGGCTCACAGTGGCTCCCAGCTCAGCGCTTACTCAAGCTGAAACTCGGGCAACAAGTGCCTCGCCGGAAAAATAATAAATACTAATGATAACACCCAAATGATGAAAGCAGGGGGAGCTTCCCCAGCTGCAAAGCATCGCCATGGGGCAAGCAATTGGCACAACCGGTGCCCCGTGAGCGCTCCTCCACATTTCAAAGCCACGCCAGAGCCGCCTCATGCTGACAGACACCCAGGCAGCAGGATGACGGATGATGCCATTTTCAGCAAAGCCCCGGCACGGGGCGGGAGGTGAGGCAGGGATGCTCCCACGCCGCCATAGCGGCCCCAGACCAGCCCTATCCCTGGCTGCCAGGCCCCCCAGGGTGGGGTGGTCTTTGCTCGGGGGGGGGGATCCAGCACCGAGCTCCAGATCTGACAGGGCTGTGCCAGCATCACATGGAACCCCGGAGCACACCGGCCGAGCCGGCAGAGCCTGGCAAGCAAGTTGTGACGTAAAACCCGGGGGTGGCGGCGTGGGCCCCAGCGACCCAGTTCTTGGCCTGGTGCACACCTCTGTCACAGCAAAAACCGTAAATATACTCTTCCCAGCATCAAAATCCCTCTCCAAGGCTTGCAGCGGCCCCTGGTCCCACAGCCCCGCCAGCCGTGCCATGCCACGCAGCTGAGCCACCCCTGAAAGAGCTGCCGATGGCTTCCAGGCCAGGCATTGCCTGAAGGACGGACGTGCTGAGCGTAGGTGAACTTTCCTGCTCTGCCTGTTGCCGGCTGGAGCACCTTGGCATGTCCCCCACCGCTGCCAGGCCATGCGTGTGCAGTCACGACTCCTTCACCACAAAGCTGACACCTGGGCATGTCACGTCAGAGGAGCCCAATGGGTCAAGCCTGGGGTACTCAGGGAGCAAAAGGGGATCTTCTTCCCTCTAAAAGGTGGGAGGGGGTTGCCTACAATAGCAGAGCTCCATCGCTTCCCCAGGGAAATTTCCCCTGGAATAAGTCATTTCCCCTCGAGCAAGGACCATGGGTCAGAAACAGGCTCTTCCCAACTTCTTTCCTGGGAACTGGTGGGGGATGAGCCGGGTATCACTTCCTCACTCTTGTCAGGGGCATGCCTAGGGGACAGCAGCGTAAGCTCATCTGCAGGAGGATTTGCTCACCGATACCCAAAGCCCCAGTGATGAGAGGGCTCCAAAAGTGCATAGGGCTGCAACATTGCACTCCATCACCCTACCTGGAGCTCAACAAGCCACAGCAGAGGAAGCTTCCTGCCTCCTCTACCTTGTACAAGGTCCCTAAGGAAAGGGGCAGCTTCAGGTGGCACCACAGTCACTCCATCATGCAAGGACAAAAAGTGGTTTCCCCCAGATTGCACATACATAGCTGGGTGCCAACGCCAAGGGCAGATGACAATGCAGCCCCCTCCTCCATCGCTGCTGAGACGCCCCATCAACCGGCTTCCCTCCTTCCACACCCCAGCAAAGCACCAGCTCCATCTGAAGCCCCAGTGTCTGGAGAAGGGAGGGAGCAAACCACTTTTTGCCCCCAGATCATCTTTAAGGGCAGAACTTGCAACGCTCTCGGCCAGATGGGTGAGAGGTAAAGCAGCCAGCGGTGCTGCCTGCCCCAGCTCTCCTCTGGTCTACCTCCAACACCACGGAGGGACAAGGAAGCACGCTATGGAGCTTAAACACGATAGCTGGGAATAGTTTTGGGGCTCAGAGGGGTTTTCTGGGCTCTCCTTGAGTCCTACCCCCAGGCCTGGCCTTACCTTGGTAGGAGCCCAGGCACACAAAAAGGATCAGCACCCAGCCACTCCATTTGCTCTCCATGCCGTTCCTAAGATAGTCCTCAGTGGCTGGTTCCTCTCCTGTGCTGCTCCCAGACTGAGGAATCTTGGATGGGTTGGGAGTAGTGAGAACCCACACCTACGCAGGGCAATTACCACACCCCTCTCCTTACACCTTGATTATAAAATCATCACCAGCCTGCAAGAGGAGGGAGGGACCAGAGCCAGGCAGGTATTCCCGGGAAGTCAAAACCAGCCCAGAACCTGCTGCTCGACACTAACCTTGCCCCTCCTGGCTGCAGTGGTGGGCACAGCAGGGGAAAACTTGTCCTAGTACCACGGGATACAGCCATTTTCTGTGCTCTTTGCTGAAGAGAGCATCATCCCTTACAAAAAAGGTCAGCAGTGCAGATATTAAAAACCAGTAAATTTAGGACAAGTGAATTAAAGTGTATTTAGAGACAGCCAAGTAGTTCACTTAAAGCATTTAAATGGCATTTATTTTATTCAAAATAAAGCAAGGAATGAAAACAAAAGGAAAACCACATTAAATGCAAGTCAGCACTGAAGCCTGATACCAAGCAGCTTCAGCAAGAACTCCCTCCAGCCTGCGCAAAGCAGAGGAATTGCAACACAGGGCTGTTGCCTCACATCAGGCATTGCGCTCGTCCAGGGAAGAGAGCAGCAGTGGCAATCCCTGGCAAGCCAAGCAAACCTGCAGCTGCGCTCAATATAGCAAAGGCTTGATGGGACACGCATGTTGCAAGGCGATGTCAACTCAATGGGAACCTGAATCCTGCCATTCAGCCCCAGATTCCCAGTGACATTTTGGGACGTGCCTTCTCCTGGCTCTGTAGCAAAGGGGAAGCTATCAAGACCCTTCGGCAACTAGCACACAACAAGGAAATGAAATGCACAAACTTACCGGTTTACAGAAGTTTTTATTGTTCATTAAGGAAGCTTTTGTGCAAAAATCAAGACAATGTTCTTTAGAAAGCAACTACACGTGTCCCCCCAGCAGAACTCAAGCGGGTCAGGTGCCACGGTCCACAGGAAGGGAGAAAACTAAAGAGGCTCCCAGCGCTAGCACAGGATTTCCCCTGGTTCACCTCACCCGACAGGTTGCTAGCACAAATCCTTCACTACCAAAAACCCAAGAACATTAAAACCTTGCCAACCTGTAAGAGCAAGTACCAATCCATCCCCACCTCCCCTCCAAAAAAATTCACGTTAAGAGAATGCCATCCAGTTTAAAAGATCAAATACCATACTACGTGCCATGGTGTAACACAACCCGTACCTCCAGGGCAGCAACGTTGAAGGGAGCCCATTTCCTATCTGGCTTATCTACCCCAACTGGGATACACCGCTGGAACCACTGCACAAGCCTGCCAAGACAGAAAGCTGCAGGTATTTTACAACTTTAGGGGAAGTTGTTTTTTTTTTTTTTTTTTTAAAGCCGTGAGTGCTTCAGCATTCTGTACAAATGCAAACAGGAAAGACAAATCAGTATTGCTGTCTGTCACCACTGCCCAGACGTTTAATATGTACACGTAGTAACAAAAAAGCTGCAGTCGAGTGGTTTTCCATTAAACCTCATGAAAATTACTGAGCTTGCCTCTAAAGCTTGTTACCAGAGCTCCTGCCTCACCCAAGACACCACAGGAACAGTAGCAGTTGCTGGCACCTTTCTGAACAGGACTGGAATTTTCAAAGCCCCACCTCTGCCCAGCTCCTCCTTCCTAAAGGTCTCCTCAGAGCTACTTTGGTGCCTCTACTTTGGGGGTTAACTTTGATCACAACTACTACGCACTAAATGCTGGTAGGGTATACACAGGCGATCACAAGCAACACAAGCACAATTCTCCTTCTTGAGGCCCCTACACCTCAAGGGCCTGACTTGTTTCCAGGGTAGCAGCCTGCCTTGGAAGGCTTTTGTTCAGGAGTTCAGGCCATTTCCGCGGGCTGCTGGAGAGGTGTGAAAGGCAGGTTGTCAGGTATGCCAGCAGAGCTGCCAATACCTACTACGGTGCTCTTTACCATCTGCCATCTCCACTTGCTGCTCAGACACATTTCCCAACACAAATGGGAACTTCGGAAAAAAAAATTTATACTTGAAGCTACTCAGAAGGTGAGTGTCAGTGAGAATGGGTAGCAGCAACGGAAACTGCCCACGAGCCCCATAGTGCCTCTGAAGTTTTAGATGACTGAAATACACTGAGTGACAAAACAGATCAAGGAACAAACGGTAGTTTACAATAAAAACCATTTTTCCATGCATTCTGCCCTCTATGCTGAACTCACTTTGACATATGCACAGCCCCTGCTGACTTTTTCCCCTCCATCTTCTACCAACCCAGCTCGTTCCACCTCCTTGGTGCCCAGCTGGCTGCATGTAGGAAGCTGCAAGACTAAGCAGAATTGAGCAACTAGGGTAAGAAGAAAGGGAGCGGCTATTCCTTAAGTACATCAGCATGCTTCAAAAGACTGAAATCCCACTGTACAGGGCTTGACAGTAGAACGCCCCTGCTTAGACTGAGTAGTCCAAGGAACGAAAAAGGACATGATCAAGGGTTGAGGGAGGGTTTCCTTAGCTATGATAACACCACAAGCTGTAAGTGTGGTCACTCAAATGCAGAAGCATGGGCACACAAATGCAAATGCATCTTTTTAGGTACCAGTTACTTTGAAAGTTAGCTGGGCACACAAAGTCCCCTCCTGTAGAGCTTTGAAAATTCCAGCCGAAGGGATTCCCAGATTCAACATTATCACTTAGAGCTCCCCTATGGCTACACAGAAAATCAATATTCCAGCCAGATGTTAAAAACGCAAAGCATGTTATCTTCCCAGTGCTGACTACAGAAAGACATTCGAAAGTTTAGTCACTATCTTGGTCTCTTTTTTTTTTTTTTTTTAAATTAAAAGATAATAGTCTTGTCTCATTTCACCTTCTCTGCGATTCTTCCCAGCACCTAAAAAACCACTTCAGCCTACCAATTAAAAATCTACAACACACTATTTTTAGGAGCATAATGAGTTAAACTGTACAATCAGAAATATCTTCGTTAAGTCAACAATGAAGATCTGATCCTTCAACAGCAGCACTGCTACAGAAGAGTTACAATAAAGGAACTTGAAGGTCAAATTGTTAATGAGGCAGGGAGGAGGGACATTTGAGATACAGCTCTCCGCCAACCTCGGCCCACATTTTTAAGAGCCACGGCAAACTTCAGAACTGGAAATTCTTCTTCTAGTTCCACACATGACGTTTGCAGTGATCAACAGCCTAAAGGGAAAGAAATAGTGTATGTTAGTGGAAAAAAGCCTGTTTGCAAACAAGTCTACGCATCCAATTCAACACCTTATTCTGAGCCAGGATCTTGAGAGCAAACCTGTTTTTCTTAAAATAAGTGATTTCAGTGAGGACTAGAATAAATAACATCCTTATCCCCACCCAGAAGCTTCAGGAAAGAACGCTGATGACCCTTAGCCATTAAGGCCTGGCAAAGAAAGCATCAGCCTACAGCAATACTGGAAGCCAATTTTCAGAGCCTGATGAGAGGTCGTGACATGGTCTGTTGGCTGCGGGAACACAGACTAAATATAAAGCTCACATTGTACCTTACGACTGATTCTGAAATGCTAAGACAGGTGGGGGATAGGAATGAAAGGGGGAGGAAACAGTCGTCTTTAAAGCTAAGGGCTGTGGAAGACCCTCCAATAAAACTCAACCACCTCTAGCTAGTACCCTTTTGCTTCCTGAAACTGGAATTCATTCATCCACTTGAAAGTGTGGTATAGAAGCCGGAAAAGTAGTTTATAAGGAGCTATCAAAGACCAATAGGGAACTTGAGGCAGAATCCTACTTTACGTACATTGCACTGTGTAGCAGTCTCCATGTTCTTACACCAGTAACCTGGACCCCAGACACAAGCATTGTCCCCCAGGAGAGGCTGTTTAGCTGATCCACAGACTCCAAGTTTCTGTGAAAAGAACAGCAGCGGAGTCAGCATCTTTCTGTTTGCACCAAGAGATCTCAACTCCAGCCTTACGTCAGAGCTTCCACCTGACCGAGTATGGAAGCAACACTGAAGTAGCTTCAGGAGCTCCCACAGCACCACGCTCAACTGACAACTGCCATCACGCTTGCAGCTGAACGAGCAGACATGAAGCAGTAATCTGACACAAGGAAGAATTAAGTTACTGTAACTGCTTCTTTGTATTAATTTTTGAGAAACAAAGCTTCTAGAAGGGACCTCTCTCAAGAAATACCATTTAACTTCCTCTCTTCACATTCAGGGCACACTACACCTTGTTACTGAACCTCAGCAGTGGATAACCACTGGCAGCTCTTTCCTTCTGTCCTTCCTTGCACAAGGCTGGCAGTCAGACAGCTGTCCATTCAGTAAGCCCAAGGCCTTGCACAACCACATTTGCTCCAAGCATTCAGTGTGCTGATTTTTATTCCAGCAGAGTTTCTGCATACTAGGCACTGAAAGGCATACAGAAGAGTAGGCAGTACTGTATCAGAGCCCATACTCAACAGAACTGAATGCAATACTCACAGTGCAAACAAAAGTGGGATCCATCATCTCTGCCAAGAGTTGCACAACCACGGGTTCATACTGTTCCACAAACTGAACACACTGTAACAAAACACAGGTTGAGAGATTCTCCTGTTAAAGCCTTAGGAAAAAAGAAGAAGATACGGTCTTCAGCAGGCAGGCCTGTACGCTACTCCAAACACCCCAATAATACACTCCATACTGACAAACCAGAGGCTTGAGCTCTACAGATCAAGAAGGACTCAGCACCGCACTAATCACACAACTACATCATTTTTTGCTAGCTCATACCTGCCTGCAGCTGTCTGCAGATAGGTTACAATGAGAAAGGGGTCAAAAGGAAAAAGAAGCAAGCAGGACAGACTTTGGGAAAAGAACCAAGCAGGACAGGCTTTGATTTGCAAAGTCTAGTCTCTAAATGTGGAGATCACTGCTGTCTCAAGAGGAAAGCACACTGAAGGAGCTGGAGACAAACATCCTGAACAGGACGGCAGCAATGCAGTAACGACTGTTAAGCACTTTTTGCCCAAGTAGTTACTATTCACTTCAGACCAGGCAGCAGCACTAACACTTCCCATCGATAACAGTCAGCCCTCTAGTGGAGAGGCCATCTCCAAAGCACAGAAAGATATTGGTGTCCTCAGCAGAGACTAACGGCATCGATTAATAAGCAAACCACAGCTATTAAACAGCCTCACAGCAGTTAGCAGGAATAGCTGTTTCATAGCTGCTTTAAGCCTGTATATTGTATGCCTAGTAAACTTGCAAGCAGTTGCCGCTTGCTGACACTCAGCAGCCACCTAATAAGATTTCCAGGTAAATCTTGATAGCAGTGGCCTAACAGGTGTTGCTTTTTGCTGTCTCACTGGAATTATGCCAGCCTGCTTCCAATTACTTTGTTAATCCCCTGAACAGGATCAATGTTGAGAAAAAAAAACCCTTCAGCTGTTCGCATCCACTGTTCTCAGAGCACTTCCAGGCAAACCTTTACTGACTGCAAATTAGTACAACAATCCAGCCAGTCAATTCAGGCCCTTAAAAGTCTCCATCTATTCAGAGGACTGCCATCCCCCAAGGATGGGGAGTGCAAAAACCTAATCCCCCTGCACCCCAAACTCCTTCCAGCCTCTAGCAGAGGAAGACCGACTACTCTTACAAAAGCCACCAAGAGGTGCTGCTCTCTGGTTTTTGCAAATACTCTGCAAGATGTTTTGGCCTTCTGTTCACCTCCATCTGCCTTGCTCTGACAGGAAAGGAGGCTGCCACACAGCAAAGCCTGTGGGGTCATTTGACTGTCTCAGATCAAGCCTGCTCCCTCTCTTTTGCTCTACTGCACATGAGAAGCTGCTATGCTTTGGCGCTAACTAGTAAAGGGAAAAACCTAGGAAGGATCAGGTTGCTGAACACAAGCAAGTTCCAGCTGCACCTGTGGACAGTTTGTCTCCAGCCAGAGGCCAAGGCAGTTGGCCAAACACAGAGACCTCTATTATGAGTACCTGGACATTTACAGCAGAAGTAGAGACACTTGAGAGATGGACCTAAAATTAGCACGTAGACAGAGTATCAGATGAAACTCTCAGAAAATGAGGTAAGCACAACTGTTACTGTAGGACCTGTGTAAACCCAACAAATCAACAAGACCATTGCTTTTCAGCCTGCCTCCTGCACAAGCGCTTTACCTGATCACTGACAGACTCTGGCAGGAAGTGACAGACTTTTTCCAGTAAAGCTTCAATTTCAGCTGTCGTGGCATTCTTCTCTAGTTCTTTGTCTGCGTAAGCTACCACCATCTTGCAGATATCACAGAAGCCACCTGCAGGTTTCACTAAAACTGAGAAAGGAAAAAAAGAAACAAAAAAATGCAAACACATCAGTGCTTAGGTAGTTCCCCCAAATAAAAGAAAGGAGGCAGCATCAGCAAAGTACTAAAGCACGTGTCCTCGAAAGAGAGATAATCATAGGTGAACTAGCTCATTTTGCAACACCGACTCCTCATTACCAACCTGGCTGCTGTGAAGGCTTGCTGGCTGCACAGCATTTCAGCATAACACACACAGCTTCAGGATTCGTTGCCTCCAAGAGCATGTCAATCAAAGCCTGGCCATAGACATCTATGAAGTCCTTACACTGGTCTTTGACACTCGCTGGGAACAGGTAGCAGATCACCTCCATTTCATGCACAATCTCCTCCTGAAGCACAATGAAGGATGCATGGCAAATGAGGAACAGAAATCTGACTCAATTCATAAGTACCTGTTCTCTTACTCCCTCCCACCCAGGATGGAAATCTTGCTCTCATGAAACAAGCAATAAAATTAACTTTCCTTCCCCCTCCAATGCAGCCCCATTTTAGCCAAAGCCTAGGATGAGGTACCTTTTCCACCACTTACACACCTCTGTTTTGTTGCTCTCCAAGAGGCCAGTCACTTCCTTCACCATGGTCTCACATATTTCACACAAGGAAAAAGTTTTCTCTTGAACTGAGGCTTTCTGAGTACACAAAAGAAACATACAAAACAATAAATCAGCACTTGACCACATCTGACAGGAACAATTTGTAAAAGATCAGTCTAACAGCATTCACATTCAGATGTAGCACACCAATTCATTTACCTAACTGGCCAGTTTGAGCTGAATTCAAAAGGTCACACAGAACCCAAAACCAGCCTCAAAGGTCAGTCAAAATTAAGACTACAATGGCCAGGATGTACTAGGAGGGGGGTTGAATTTAGTAGACACAGAGAAATAAGCAGCCCTACAGTGACTGGAGTCAAGGGAAACACAAATTGTTTTTTTAAAATACGTTAATTGAGGAGAACACCCTCCTGTTTGCAAAAGAAATCTAGAAATTGAGGGACTTGAGGGAAATTGTTTGGAGCCGGAGGAAGTTAACTGTCCTCAAATGAGATCTTCCTTTCCAAAAAAAACCTCAGCCCATGTCTCACCCAAAGGCCATGGGAAGCTAAGGTGCTTCTCCAAACTCAGAGCTTCAGCATTCTGACTCTTATCACTCATCTGCACATGCAGACAGAGTGCTGTCCCATTTTTAAAAGGGATCGAAGCATAACTCCCAATGTAGAGCAAAACTCAAATTCAGCAATTTGCCTTCTAACATTTGAGGTGTCATTTAGACATAGGCTGCTATACTCTACTGATGGAACAAGAGTTCCCATTTCAATCCCCAAGTATTACCTTATAGCTTCAGTTTAGCATAGGCTCTACTATTCTAACAAATCAGTCAGCTCTCCTACTTCATAGCTGAGCACCAGAAACAAGAGGCCAGGAATTTATATGCAGGGAGACTTGGATTATTCTATGCATAAAAGTTCCTATTCTTCTGTTTCACCTAGCTCATTACACTAACACAAAAAGGAAGGCAAAGCTGTTCGAGTAAAAAAAAAAAAAAAAAGTCTATCTTACCTCCACAGTTTCCATTTTCACTTCATGAACCACTTGAGCTGGCACCAGAGTCTGAAGGGGAACAGATTTCACTGAAGGACAGAACCCAACCATGGCACAAATATCCTTTGGTTGCTGGAAAGAGATGTATAAGCAATTTTTTAAAGTCTAGAAGGCTCTGCCCTTTCTATGGAGCCTGTAAGCAGGCACAGAGAACAAAGTTCTAAAAGGCTCCAACACACCTAGAAGTTTCATGACTACTTCTACTTCAAGTATTGCCAAAGCATTTGGTATGGTTATAGGCAGGACAACTACCAGATGAAATTTAGCAATTCCTTTAGAAGAGGAAGAGGTTAGGCCACATCCATTTAAAAACCCCATTCACCATGAGCTAATACACTATGCAAGCCCCTCAAAGGAGTTGACTTAAGAGCTACCAACACCAAAACAGGCCACCAGCATCACATTAGACCTGCATGTGCGAAGCTGCTCCCCTGAAAGCTTTAAGTAATCACAGAAGAGGCTAAGTATTCTGACTTCAGAGTTCACCCAAAAGCTGAAAGAAATGCCTAGAGGAAAGGACTCCTTTTCCCATCCACAAACTACCTTCTTTAAAGCATCCAGTAACATCACATTTTGCAAACAGAAACAGATTCCCACATTACTGAACACAGCCTATAAGAAGCAAAAGTTACCATGTTATAATCTAAGCCTAACCCTTTTTACAAGTACCTGCAGTAACTCTATTTCAAGTGTTCTTTTGACATTAAGAGGGAAAACAGCAAACAAACAAAGCCTTTAAAAAAGATTTCTAAGTCTCTCTCAAAGGTTTTAGAAACATACATTACTAAATGCAAAAATAAATGCCGGACATGAGGCAAACTGCTCTAAGAGGCCACATTATACCCGCACAAAGTGAGAAAGGCTGTACAGAGTAATACACAAAACTTGAATTTTCCCACCTAAAGTCTACTTAAGCGAAAAAAAGAGTTACCTTTGGTCCTATAAGTAATTAGAAGATCATACCTCACCCTGCCACCAGGGCATCAAGCTTCTTATAGCAGAGGCGTGCATATGCAACAGTTAATATGTCATGCCACAACCTCATGCACAGGCAAAAACAGCATCTCAAAGATACAGTGCTGCTTCAGACTACTCCAGGCAGTACCTTTAAGTCAAGCCCTTTAGTTCATGCATTGTAAGAAGCATTTCCAGATATTAATGTTACAGCAACACCCACATACACACAACATGTTCTCTCACAGAGAGATGACAGACACAAGGTCTCCCAGGACTGGTTAAATTAAAAGCCCAAACAGCTCTAGGAAGCAGGAGCCTAAAGGCCTCCTGCATCTTCTTTTCAGTTTGTATACTCCAAATATCTATACTGTTATCCTAGATTTAAAGGTTAACCAAGAAAAGACCCAGAGACAGCTTCACTCAAGCCCTTTTGAGCCCAGACTTTAAACCAGAAGCTGATAGGAGCCACCGGCATGCTTTTTCTACATCTAATCCTTCTTGTATGAAAGCGAGCATGTTTTCTGCTCCACTGGCCAAAGCATTATCAAGCTGAAATCTTAGTAGCAAAAACTAGTATCTGGAGCTGGAAGTAGGACTGATCCACTGGATGAAGTCTAGTCTTTCTCTGGTTTTATCACATAAATATCCCTTGTATCTGTCAACACTGAGTAGAATCACACCATGTACACAGCTAATAGAGCAAGAAGTGAACTACAAGCCCTTTAAGAGCAAGAAGTGAACTACAAGCGGGCTATCACCACAGGCAAGTTGCTCACCTACCTGATCCTTCTGTTGACAGGGGAGATTGGAGACAGAGGAAGAAAGGAGAAATTAAAGAT
>VYZV01005034.1:85535-120667 GCA_013401275.1 Pandion haliaetus | reverse complement strand
CTGACAGAGCCTTAATCAGTTTCCCCTCTTCTCTTTTTCCACAGTGCTCAATGAAAGAAAAAAAAATTGAAAACTGTGGTCATAAAACTCACGGAAAGTGGCAAGATGAAATATAGACTATAAGCAGTACATTAAATTTTTTTTAATTCCTGTTTTTATGTGTAGGAATGATCAAACTTCAGGTCAACAATGGTCCATTAGCATTATTTCCACTGCATGAGTAAAAAATAATGTCAAAGTGATGGCCTTTAAATGTTCTGTATTATGAAATATAACCCCTTTGATATAATGATAATTAAACAAGAAATATATCCACGTAAAAATATCATCCTTTGTAATACAGTTCTTCATCTGCCCAAGTTATTTACCTTATGAAACAAAGTATTTGAATTTGGTAATAAATATTTTCTGTAAGAAAGTAATCGATAGCTTCCAGCCTGACTATACTGACTAGGCACATGTGAGAATTATGACTGGTAGGTAGGATTTTTTTAAAAATAAATATATAGGTAAGGGACACAGGTTGTATATTTGCAAAGTGCATAGCGATCAGACCAAGTGAAAAAACGTCATCCCATGTAAAGTTTGTATGAGAGTCGGTAGAGGCTGATTTTTCTCATCTTTGGCCACCGTGCAGGTCAGGGTTGCTTCCTGATAGACTAACTCATGAGCTCATATGCTTTTCATCTAGGGGGACACTTGGTAATCCCTAGCCGTCTGTTGGAGGAGGAAGCTTATTGCTCTCAGAAAAGGTTTCTGTCTTTCACTGATTGCCTTTTCTGCACAAATCTGTTCCAGACATGGGCACAGGTTGTTCTTTTTCTGTCTGGAGTATCCTAATTTATGTTCTTGCATTCATTGTTGGTTACAGTTCCTTCCTGGAGTACCTGAGTTGTAGACAGTGAATGGTCTGAGATGATCTTACTGTCTCAATAGCATTCGGTTGTATGTACAGTATATGAATGTGCTTAATCTTAATTCTCATTCTGTATTTGACTTGTGCCTCTCTGCCCACAAATGCTTGCCTGCCAGATTTATTGGCACACTCCCTGAGCAGCTTCCAGTGCCTGTGGTAAGACAAGACCATCAACAATGCTGTGGTTGGGATGTTTGGCCATGAGCTGGCAATCCTGAACCTCAGTAATGAACAGAACTGCAAGAAAACCAGTTAAAATAAACAGTATCACTTGTCACAGGAAGGGGCAATTTTACGAGTAGTATAAACCCACTCTTGCCTGGTGCTCCAAACTTATATGGGCCAGAAGATCATTAGGTAGGTGAGAATCCCAGCAGGAGTTACTTCCAGAACCGAATGGTGCTTGGCTTGAGTTAGATTCTATTCTAGGAATTATAATTTCATTTTCTTCTGAGTCTCTGTTAGACCTGTGGCACTAAGGTTATGCAGCAATACAGGTGGAGAGAGACAAAAGGTATTGGTGTCTTGGGGCATGGCAGTCTGACACCTAGGGTGACCTGTAAAATTCTCTTGAGGTTTTGTCACTCAAGACTAATGTAAGCCATTTTGAAACCAAGCCTCCCAACTCTTTTATATGCATCATGGGTCTTTATTTTTTATGCTTAGCTTCTGTCATTTCACTAAGCAATTAACCTTCTCTTCTCCTGTAAAGGTTTTGATACTGCTCGTTGAATGGTCATGTGTAAGAGAAATGAAAATAAGCATTGGTAATACAAACTTTTAATGATCTTGGTCTTTGTTGTCTTTCCTCATTCTAAGCTAAAAAGTTATTATCAAAAACAGAGTATATTAATTTTTTCGGAAGTCCAGCATATCAGCAAGTATAGTCCATTTCTATAGTTGAAGTGTTTTAGTATCTCCCCCAGGTGTAACTCAGATATTTAGTATCCTTTGAGTGTTTCTGTCAGGTTGTCTTAGCAGCAGCATCTCATCTCACCTTAAATTGGAAAGGCTTCTCCATGGAAATGTGAAAAGGCTGGAAGGCTGACGCTTAAAATAAAGAAGATAGAACAATCTTTTTGTAATGATTGCAGTACCCATCAGTGCTGAGTGAGTGAGAGTGGCATTACTAACAGCAGCACTGAAAGTTTGCTCTAAGGACACAGTTCATGGCAGGCAGCTGAGCGATTCTGCAGATGGATAACGCAAGGTTAGGCACACTTGTTGACTGCTTCCCCCCTGCTTCTTTTTTTCATCATATGGATAATCTTTTCCATAGCTTTCCTGAGAATAATTCAGCTAAACTTGTGCCATGCCTGAGGCAAAAAGGAGCTCCAGTAAAGCATGTGTAATGCAATAGTGAAATCAAGTTATTTCTCTTTTATGCCATAATAGAAGTTAGGCAACTGGGCAGGAAACAGGCAAAGTAACTTTACTGGTAATTATGGCTATTTTTCCCAGCTTTAATTTTGGGGAGGGACTTGGCTGATGTTTACGACTGAGCAGTTAAAACATTCCTGTCTGTACTGATAATAGCTTCTAACTGTAACAAATGCAGCAGGAAGATGCCCCTCTTTGGCTGCAGTACCTCAGCAAACTTGCTTATCTGTAGCTGGGCTATATTATGAAGCATCAGTGCCAGCTCTCAAAAAGGGGGTATCTCTGATCTCCTTTGAAAAAGCTTTTGGTTTCATTATTTGAGGAAGATGATCACAGACTTCTGTGTCAGCTGTTCGGCTTTTGCGTAGTGCTTAGTTGTGCAAAACAAAGCTTAAGTCAGGTACAGCCTCAGTGACAGAAGATGATGATGATGATGTCCCTGATTAAGCTTTATAAATATTAGTCTTAAAAGACTTAATAATAATAATGTCCTTAGCTAACATCAAAAACAAACCCTATATGTGCACTTTCCAATGAAATAGAATAAAACTACTAAGCTAGTTCAACAGTTGCTTAAAGAAAAACAAAGTCTGAAATATTCAGTCAGTTTTAATGTATTAACTCATACTTTCTCATGATTTTTTTTTGCATTATTTATCCTCTATACAGATACACTAATCAGTGGTAGAAGGAGAGTGAGTGTCCATTAGGAATTGGAGAGTAGTGAAGGACATGCACATGATTAAAACTACCTCTGCTGTAATAATCTTATGGTAAGCATTTCAGGATTCGTGAGCACAGTGAATGTGTGGTCTGTGCTGTTCAGATGGCCTTGGCAGGGTTGCTCAAAAATTGTTCTTAGCTCATCTGGGTGCCTAGTCATGGACTAGTCACCGACAGAAGCAAGTACAGGATGAAGTGCAGGAGCACTTTATTTAATATTTAATTTAAAAATGTAGCAGCTGAGAAGAAAGAGTAGTGATGCTCTTCGGCATAAAACCTTTTATCCCTGGAAGTGGGAGATGTGGGTCAATTCCTTCCTCAGCCTGGTAGTGTTCAAAGACATCTCCCAGGAGCGTGCCATGAGCAGTGGGGGTGGGATGGTCATGGGAGAGTTCTCCAAAAGTTGAGTCACTCTTAGAGGTTTCTATCTCTTCTATTTGAGCGCAAAATGAACCCCAACATGGCTGGCATTTGTGTCTGGACTTGTGCAACCATGTTTGCAAAATCCACGATGCAAGAGAGAGCGAGCACAGGGAGCATGTCTCAGCTCAGTGCCAAGGGTGCTGAGGGAGGCAAGAGGAGTCAGTGCTGATCCTGCTCCCACTGTTGCTTCACACTTTACCAGTGACCAGATGTCCTGGTTTCAGCTGAGATAGAGTTAATTGTCTTCCTAGTAGCTGGTACAGTGCTATGTTTTTGAGTTAGGTATGAGAAGAATGTTGATAACACACGGATGTTTTCAGTTGTTGCTAAGTAATGTTTAGTCTAAAGTCAAGGATTTTTCAGCTTCTGATGCCCAGCCAGCAAGAAGGCTGGAAGGGCACAAGAAGTTGGGAAGGGACACAGCTAGGGCAGCTGACCCAAAGTGGCCAACGGGGTACTCCATAGCATGTGATATCATGTCTAGTATATAAACTGGGGGGAGCGGGAGCAGGAGGGATCACCGCTCGGTGACTAACTGGGCATCGATTGGCAGATGGTGAAAAATTGCTCTGTGCATCACTTCTATATTCCAAACCTTTTATTATTACTGTTGTCATTTTATTAGTGTTATCATTATCATTATTAGTTTCTTCTTTTCTGTTGTATTAAACTGTTCTTATCTCAACCCATGAGTTTTACTTCTTTTCCTCATTTTCTCCCCCATCCCACTGGGTGGGGGGAAGTGAGTGAGCGGCTGCGTGGTGCTTAGTTGCTGGCTGGGGTTAAACCACAACACCAGTGTATGGGCTGACCTGGGATGTGACATACAGGTGGGCAGCACTGCCTCCTTACCGCTGTTACTCCTTCTTTTCCTTCCAAGAAAGTGAAGAGCGAGGCAGCGGTTATGTGCGACAGGAAGGGCTCAGAGCAGGGAGCTGGCCCTGGGCAGAGGTGCCCTGAGCACCCAGGGCCATGTCCCTCCAGTGCCAGGGCATGGCAGGCTCGGCGGGGATATGAGCACGACAAATGGGGTGATAGCAGTGAGGCTTATCCCGAGTCTCAGTCCTCCAATCGGTTTCTGGTATCACAAGAGCTTTTGAACCTCTTTGTAGCAACAATTATATTTTAATATGGAAACTGTCTCTTGGACTACATGTCCTTCTCTTCCCAGCCATGTAACTCATGCCTCTCTCTTTGGATTAACATAGCTTTTTTGTGATAGTTATAACAATTGCTTACAAGGAAAACAAACATTAGGAAGACAAGAGTGGTAATATGAGTGATCTGTGCACACATATTTGTGTGCCTACAGATACAGTCCAGTATTTAGGATTTTAGTCCTTTGATTTAATGACCATAGCTTTTAAGAACACAGTTAATATGATGGTGTATGCAAGCAATGGGAGCATAGTTTCGGCTGATCACATTTGTCACGTTATGTAATGAAATTTCCTGTACTTCTAAAGACCTTATTATCTGCATCAGCATTAAGCATGTGTAACATTATTACTTAATGCTTGTAATGTTTGTTGCCCAGGTGCCCCAGTCAAGATTGGGACTCCCACTGTGCTAAGTGCTGTATAAACATGCACAATTTAAGGAAAGATGTGACCTGAAAAGAAAGACAAATTAGACAACAAAATAAATCTGTTTTGAGATGATACATATTTGCATTGTTTAACTGCTGTCATAAGTTGGTAGATGGCCTCATTTGTGCCTCAAGCCATCATTAATTATCTGACTCTTCTTTTTATAGGCAAAACAGCAAAGATGGATTTTGAGCAGTGATTTGGATTAAAAAAGGATATACATGTTTATCTTGATTAGGGAATTCAGTGTTGAACCAGCTTCTGGGCAGGAAGCTCAGAGACTTCTCAAGAATCTGGGAGCATGAGCTGCTGGTAGAACAGGAAAGTGAGAGAGACGCATGGCAAGGCACAAGAGTCGGGCATCCAGTGGAAATACTGATTTGATTTACTGAAGCACTGGGACTCTGGAAGATTTAAGGGATAAATTCCAGTATGTTGTAAATAGAATCATAGAATTATTTGGGTTGGAAGGGACCTTTAAAGGTCATCTAGTCTGACCCCCCTGCAATGAGCAGGGACATCTTCAACTAGATCAGGTTGCTCAGAGACCCATCGAACCTGACCTTGAATGTTTCCAGGGATGGGGTATCTACAACCTCAGTTAGGAAGATGGATTAGAAAAATTACTTTGAAAGATTATATTTTCCCTTGGTTGGAGAGATACTGCACAACACATTTGGATCTCTCCCGGAGGAGTGGATGAAAGAGAAGGGCTCATAAGTCTGCTATTACTGTGTTACACGGTTCATGTCTGGTAGGAGTGAAGACCCAGTGATGCAGCCTGCAGCAGCAGCAGTAAGAGTGACAGGGAGTGTTGTGTTGAATTTTTAGTGGTGTCAGATAATGCGGGGAGCACTGAGGTTTCTGCTTTGGCATGAGTCATCCAAGGGAAGGTGTGCAGCAGGTAGGTAGATGCAAAACTGCAAGGAACAGTGATGGTCAGAAATACAGCCACTGCAATGTTTGAGAGCTGGTATTGTATCGAAAGGCAATATTAAAATTACTGACAGCTTAACTGTGGACAAACCCACCAGATTATCGATACAATTTAAGATTAATTTTGTTTTTTCTTCTAATATTCCAAGTGCAAGCAACCTAGTTAAATCTGGGAGGTTATATTTTTACTTGATTTCAAAACTTTTAAATGCTTTATTTAGTTAGATTCTGGATATGAAAGTACTTGCAGACCCATATTGACTGAAAGCAGGGACTAAAAACTTGAGTGCAGAATTTGGAAAGTTTTTGCAAGAGTGCTTGTCACTACAGTCACTATAACAACTGTACTATCACAAAAAGATGGTTGTTGTTTTGTCAGTGTGACTTAATTTTCAGCGCTAACACACCCTGAAATTTAATTGCACTTTTTTCTGCCAGGAACAGGGACTAGTTAATTCTTAATTTTGTTCCATCTTTCCTTCCGGCTACAAATATATCTCAGAGGGGCTGCCAAAGTTTAAATAATCATGGTGTTGATGAGTGATTTCTTATTTATGGATGGTTTTTCTTTTCCATTTGGCTATTCATTTCATTTAATGAATTTGTTTTTGTGACTCATTTGTTTATTTGTCTCAGGGACAGGAGCATAAATAATGGGAGAAAACAAAACTGAGCTCTTTAAAACAGAAATCTTTGAAGCATCTTTCTGGATATGTGGGGGAGAGGCTGAGATACAAGGACACCAAATCTCATCAGTCTCTGTTAGTTTTTTCAACTGAAAAAATAAGGCCGACATACAGAACTTTTAACAGAAGACACTCTTCTGTTTATTTTAACATTTAATAAGGGTACATCAGTCTGTGATAGGAAAAAGAAGGATTTTGCTGTAAAATCTACAATATTGCTGAAAACAGAGACTAGAAGTAGCGATAGAGAGAGCCACTAGTGATACAAAAGTTCTGCTATGATAAACTACTAATTCTTCCTTTATCTGATCTGTGGCACCTGGAAGAGTCAATAATTTATGTTCTATATAGAAATAATAACTTTTTCTAGAAAATATTAGGAATGTTGTCTTCTTTTTTTTTTAGAAGAGGAAGCAAAGAATATTTCTCTGACAGTGATGGTGTGTGAGGAGTCAACAGCATTTAGAAATATTAATAATGAAAAATGTACAAGTGTAGTACTCTATCAGTAGCAGTTCATACCGATATCACCCAGTTACTTTTAGGAGTTTAATGTATGGGAATGGAGCTGAAAGGACAACAAATTTTTGGTATTTTTAAAATATTATTTGAAGTGTTATCTGAAATTTTCTTGGGAAAATTAGATTCATAAAGAAGTGCCTTCACTTTTTAAAAGGAGGAGATTTAACTCCTCTTGAGCCCTGGACGTTAATATAAATGATTTATTTGGACTTTCAAAGGCCTTTGACATAGTGTCTCATAAAGTTATTAAAAAGCTGCTCACCTGGAGTGTCATCATGGATCGCAAATTAAAGATGAATGAAGATTAAAAGATTGATTTTCAACATGACAAAATGTTTTCAATTGTTTGTCCTCTGAAGACAAATCAGAAGTGGCCAAAAAGAAAATACAAAACATGGTTTTGTGAAAAGAGTAGTGCAGAGAATGCAAGTGATAGCAATGTATTATCTTTCATTGCTGGTCATACTGTGTTTGGCTCTGGTAGCCTCATTTTTATAAAGAAATAGGACTGTGAGAAGGTAAGGAGGTGATAAGAGGTAAGTGATAAGCTTTATGACAGAACACTGTATTTTCTTCTTGTGATTTAGACATCTAAAACAAGTAAAAGACGTTCTTCTTTTAGTTTAGAAAGGAAACAAACAATGTGGTAGAAATAGTGTGGTAGAAGCATACCCAGTGATTGATGTTACAGGGAAGATAAATTTGTAGCTCAAAATGAAAATCCATGTGGGATTCACTCCTGTAAGTCATCACTGAACAAAATGAATAAAATTCTCGTCTTCCTGAATATGTCTGTGAATAGCAGTGTTGTGAAGCTTTTCTCTTTTATTTCCTGCACAAGGAGGGAGCTCTTTCCAAGCTTGATATTGCTGAAATATATTTCAAGGCAGGGTGAACTTTTGGACCTTGTTTTCAGAAAAGTCATTTAATCTGCTTTTAGCTGTAGGTTTTGTCCATCTGATCACAGCAAATTCTGCTGTATTAACCCATACAGGGTGTTGTGTTTCTCTGAAGCATCTGGTATTGGCCACAGCTGGAGGTGAGATCGATGTTTCTCAGACTCAGCTGTGATGCTTTTGAGCTCAAAGGGGTGGTGGATTGGGGAGCCTGTGGTGCCTTATGAGTCAATAGTCAGCAAGAAGTTAGTTGTCCCTGGCTTGGCAGCATCTCCGCTCCTCCAGGATACAGGACCAACTGTGGTGACTGGCTGCATGCGTGCAGAGTAGCCAGTGATTGCAGAATGTACGCCAAACACTGGTGGACATGGACAGAAGGGCTGACCTGGTTTTACAGGATGATCAAAATATGGGGAGTTGGATGGAGAACTGAAGAAGAGGATTTGTGGTGAGGAGGGAAGGTCAGAGAAAAAGGGGTGGACAGAGTAAAATCCAGAGGGACAAGATTTAGAGAAAAGGAGAAAGAGAACCACATAACTGAGGGAATAAGCAGTCCTAAGGAAAGCAGCACAGGAAGGCAGGAGGACAGACAAGCAGAGCATCAGGCACTTTTGTGGTAAGCAATTAGCTTTCAGTGAATCTCTTGTTTCCTCAAACACTCTCAAATTTCCTAGGACTCACTGGCTGAGTGCTTTGAACACATGTTTGTGTAAGGTGAGGAGATGAAATATAACCTAAGCTTCTGTTCAGATATACATTAAAAATGTTTAAAACAGTCAGTTGGGTCTTAATTGATTCATCAATAACTCATCTTAATTGATTAATCAAAAACTCGTGGCTCATGCTTAGTTCAGTAACAATCAGTAGTTCAAGGTCTAAATTTCAGATGGACTGTTTCTGAGATTAGTTCATGAACCATTGTACTGTACTTTGTTACTCAAGAAGCTCCAAGTTCCAGCTTCTCTGAATAGAGTCCTCAATGTCACAAGCCTGCTCTTGAAATGACGTAGAAATGTCTTATCTGCCTACCTGTATGGTGGGGCTTTCAGATACTTGTTCATCTCACAGGTGTGAGTGAATCAAGTGAATAGCTGAATTGGTTTATGCTGTCTCTGAGATGTGTGTCTCACACTATTATTCATTTTGCAGTGATGGCAACTTATGGTGCTCAAAACCTGCAGATCATTGCATTGTACACACTTTTTCAGTTGGCAAAGAAGATAACAGCAGCAGTATTTAATACATACAGACATCATGGAGGACAATTAAGCTGTAATACTTGTTCTGTTTCTTGTATCAACAACTCAGTCATAACTTTGAAGGAGTGCTTCCTCTTTAACGTGGTGCCTACAAACACATAAGATGTAGTTGTGGATGTATTTTTGGTGTTGGTTGGTAGATATATCTGGATAGGAAGATCTGTAGTTAAGGGGGAGGGAGAGGGACAGAGTGGGTAGCTGATGTGATGATAGGTGAATAGCTGCTCAAAGTCTTCTTTCCATTTCCTCAGCATGATGCTGAACTTCCCATAAAAGACTGTAGAACAAGAACCTGTTATGCCATCATTGCAAATTGAAACTTTACCCTTGCAAAAATACAGGAGACTATTAAAATTGACAGAGACTTTGGAAATCTTTTCCCATTTGCATTAAAATTTGTATAATCCCCAATTTCCTGAGCAAGGGCTTCATCTCTTTGTTTTGACTTTTGTTATAGGAAAAAAAATAGAGGGAAAGAAATTTCACTGGTATAAAACCCATAAAAATGCAGGCAGATGCATTGACTCCTGCAGTTGGAATGGAGCGATAGCACAAGCTGGTATCCCCGCATGTGGAGGAACAGGGAAGTATATAAACTGGCTGCCTCATTAAGTGCAGCAGCTCTCTTGTGGTGCCTGCAGCTCATGAGCAGTTAGTTCACTGCCATATCAGTGCTAGCTTGATTTTAAAGCAAGCATGGATTATATGGGCTGTATAATCATAGCTCTGATTGTAGAGTAAACCCTCTAGTTTATCAAGACAACTTCTAAGTCATGTAATTGCTCTTGGAAATTATTCTTTCACACTGATGGTGTCCTTTCAAATGATCAACCTAATTTCAGAGTATTGTTTTTTGTGGCTTAATGAACTGCATCCATTTGATTCAAATGTTTTCCTTATAACCTCTCTGCTGTATGTTGATATTTATCTTTTGATGTATTAAAATGTGCCCTTTTCATTATTTTCCTCACAGTCGTAAAGAATAGCTTTTTATTGTTTTACATTGTTGTGGTTTAACCCCAGCTAGCAACTAAGCACCACACATCTTCTCACTCACTTCCCCCCCCACCCAGTAGGATGGGGGAGAAAATCAGGAGAAAAAAAAAAACAGTAAAACTTGTGGGTTGAGATAAGAACAGTTTAATAGAACAGAAAGGAAGAAAATAATAATAATAACAATAATAATAATATTACAATAATACTAATAAAAGGATTGGAATATACAAAACAAGTGATGCAAAATGCAATTACTCACTGGCCAATGCCCTGTTAGTTCCTGAGCAATGATCCACCCAGGTCAAGTCCCCCCAGTTTATATACTGGGTATGACGTCACATGCTATGGAATATTCCTTTGGCCAGCTGGGGTCAGCTGCCCTGGCTGTGTCCCCTCCCAGCTTCTTGTGCCCCTCCAGCCTTCTTGCTGGCTGGGTATGAGAAGCTGAAAAATCCTTGACTTAGTCTAAACACTACTTAGCAACAACTGAAAACATGAGTGTGTTATCAACACTCTTCTCATACTGAACCCAAAACATAACACTTTACCAGCTACTAGGAAGACAATTAACTCTATCCCAGCTGAAACAAGGACAATTAAAATAAAGGGTGTGAGACGTTTAAAGTGTCCTCTGTATTTCTGCAGCATTAGTAAAAAGAAGGTCTTGAGAATGCTTCATCAAACGCTCTGATAAAGCGCAGTCTGCTGCTGGTTGAGTGTCCCCATTAGCTCTGGGTGTTAGGGTCACCAGTGGTTTACTCATGAGAAGTTTCATATGTTTTCACCTGAGTGAGTTTTCATTTACAAATTTGTACCTGAGGAGTGTTTTCTGTTGGCTAGCATTCCCTACATTGCTGTTTCTCCCAGTGCATGAGATGCGTAATACAGGCCACTGATCACAACTTTAAATGACAAATAGGCAATAGTGAATAGTTTTCTTTCTGACCAGTAGGTTGAAGTCTGTATTTGAATTTGTCAAAGAACTCACTGATAGATCTACAGTAATCACAACCAATTTGCAAATGGTTTGTGAACAGAAACTGGGCTTTCTTCAAGTGTCTTATTCATGATGAATAAATCAATCAGTTCTAGTATTGTGAGGCAACTTGTACTGATTATTACAGTGTGTAAGAAGTCCTCACTGGTTTGAAAGACTTTTTGCCTGCTGAAATCTGTGTGAAAGAATACTGTCTACGTAGCTGTAGTTATATTCATACTTTATAAGAACAACTTGTAAGAGTAGAGGGAGAAGCTTAAATAGGAACAATAGGCTGAAACTGAGCTAAAAGAAAACCAAGGATAGCTATCTGCAAGTAACTCCCAACAGTAATTTCTGAAGGTTACAAGATAGCTCCAAGAGAGGTATCTTGCATAGCTTGAATTAGACTGGACAAATAATTAATGAGAAGCAAAAGTGTATTAGCAGAAGAATAGGAATGATAGACCATTCTGACCTTTGTTCGGGGCAATCTTAAGCACATATTCCTGGTCTAAACATCATATGCTTTTTCTGGTTTTGAATTACCTTTTCTGTCTAGGCATTGGCTTCTTCTTTAGGTAACTTAATTAAAATTAAAGCTTAGAAATATTATATATTGCAAAAAGGCAAAGCCAAGTATCTAGATGCTAGAACTGTTCAAAGGAGTTATTTGTTATTATGCTATCATATAGGAATAGTTAATCAAGTTTTGGTTAAAAGTAGATGATAACTTGCAAGTTTTATTGCTGTTTGCTGTCATAGCACTTAGGTGAAAAGCTATTCTTTGAACTAGTGAGTTACTATAGGAAGAGGTGAGATCATTTTAAAGGACATTAGATACTGTAGTAAGAAAGAACTCTGGAATATTTTTACGGGTCACTACAAGAATTATCCTTGCATAAGGCAATGTGACTTCTTTTGAAAAGAAAGTGTTTCTTTAAAGGTTAAAACTCTATTGACAGCTTCTATGATTCAATAAGATTTTTCTTCAAGATAAGGCCTACATAATTTCAGATATTGCATGATTCCCTCTGGATAAATGAATGTCAGAAAATGGAAAAGGCTCATTTTCTAAGCCTGAGTAGCAATTTTCTTATTATGCTGTCATATGGATAAAGTACTTGCCATTCTGAATTGTGCTGGCTCTTAGGAAGCAAAATTTGGGCCAACATTAATGAAATAAACCAAAATAATGTTTGTTTTCTTGGACATTCTATTGACATTCCTAAATGGCCTGTCAGATCTCTTTCCTAAGATCATTAGCTTGCTGATATAGTTTGATCTCTCATTTGAAGAGTCCAACATTCAAAACTGCCCTCCTCCCAGCTGTATCTTGCAGAACCTCCTGAAGGACCAGAGCCTCATCATTGGGGGCCACTCTCTCGGTAGCACTCCTTTCAGAGGATGAACAGCCCTGGACACATTAAAACATTTTGGAGAAGTCAGCAAACTGTATTCATAACATTAGGAGTTGTAATAGATCTGGTTGCTCAGGCTGGGGCTCCAACCAGGGATAATTTGAAGATGTGTGAGAGGTTGGTCTGTCTTGGCAGCTGGATGCTGAATGCAGACATGACCCCACTGTGCTGCCCAGATGTACAGAGGAATAGGAAATGTATTCAGAAAGGATCAGTGCCTACAGTGACTTAAAAACTGGAAAGCGAAGAGGAATTAATGGCTTAATTAAAAAAGTGAATTGCCCTAACGTCTGTTGGCTCTACAGGGACCTGAGACAGGCCAGGGTCTGCCTAGCTTCAGCAGCGAGGAGTAGTTGAGATTAAATCAGCCTCGACTGCCTGGATTTCATTGTATTTCTTCACTCTGCCATTGAAGTAAGACGCATGTTGCTAACATGAACCACATGCATCTCTATACTAAGTCTAGTTTGAGTGCATGAGGGCTAAAGTTGAAAATATAAGATCTATCGGAGGTGGAGGGCAAAGTCATTGGTATGTAAGGCAGGAGGAGGGGGTATGACTGCAGTATCAAAGTGACTCTTGCTGGTGCTGTTAAAAATGTCAGGGTGGTCATAAGGATAAAAATATCAGAGCATCAACTTGTTACAGGTAGAAGTGTGTTAGAATATTGATGTCAAGTTAGCTGACATGCGTTGCATGTGTGCACCTTTGTACGTGCAAATGCGTGCGGTAGAGGTTACACATATATGCATATTATTCTTTTTCAGTAATAACTAATGCCTGTATGCACATACAAAGCAAAAATATTTATCTACAGGGGCTTGCATGATGCATCCAGGACAAACCCATGAGGCACAGGGACAGAAAAGCCAGTACTGGGTATGGATTCTTGCTCGTATTGTCAAGAAAGCTTTTGAGGTCAAGACAGGGCTGGGCATGGAAGTAAACTGTACACTGAAACCTGAAAGCATGCATGACAGTATAATTCAAAATAAAAGCTCTTAAAATGAAATTTGCCCTTTGATTTTTTAACACACTTACGTATTTTTAAAGTTATCTTATACTTGTCTTACCATAGTTACCCTGTAGAGCTATGGCATAACGTGATATGAACCTTTTAGTGTGCTGTACCAAAGCAGAGCATGATCCAGTATAGTATATCAGACCTGCTATATCAGATATCTTCAGATAGAAAAACAGATGTCCTGGTGAACCAGTATGGCTGATAGAAACCAAGGAATGGCATAAAAAAGTGAATCCAGTCATTTCTAGTTTTCCATTAAACCCTAATATAATGCCAAAGTTGGTGCTTAGCTGTACAGAAAGAACCCTAAGTTTTGACAATTTTTTTCTCACATTTCTTGTGAGACATAGGAAACCATGCATCTCTTGTGTTTGCACTGGCCTAAGGGCTTCAGTGACAGTCTAATAAAGGCTAAGGGTAGATTTCTTATTAGAAAAGCTCTTCCTTTTCTTTTGTTTTTAAAGATATTTGCACGATGGAAATTTTTTTTTCTAATTTTCAGTGCAAGTTTACAAGCATCTTTCCACTGTGCTTTTATTCTTTGCACTTTTTTGGATCCTCTGAACTTTCTGATATCTACTGCAATTTCTCTGGAGTTTGGCTGGCCTTCCAGCAGCAGATATGAGTCCAGCAGCTGCTTTATTATCAAAACTGAAGACATAATTCTCCAAAGAAAGTACATAACTTCAGTTATTTAACAACTCTGATAGAAGTGGGCTTTTTTTATGGTAACTCAGAGGGACACGAAAGGTTAAACCTCTCTCAGGTGCTGCTGAAAAGGAGTCTAGGGGAAGCAGAAGGAAGGGAGGGGACTCTTGCTTTCTTTATTTGTTTTCTCCTACTAAGTTGCATTTGTAGGGGACACCTAAGTATTTTCATTAAAAAGCTGCTACTTTAGAAGGAGCAGAAAGCTCGTTCTTTTCCGTCTTTGTGTCACATTACTAAGTCTCTCCCATCCAGAAGAGGTGTGTAGTCATACATACATGCAGGACATGTGCATGAGACGGTTCTATATGGGGAGTACGAGCATTCATGACAGATCTAACCGACTGTTTTATATACGACCAGTGAGTTGGAAGCTTGAGATGGTCAGGTCATATGGCTTTTATTTACAGAAGGCGGCAGAACGGCATGCAAACCAAACTTTCAGCTTGTTTGAAATGGCAAGTCTGTGTGTATGCAAGGCTCCCCAGTGCAGCGATGACCCTCTCTAATGTGATGCAGGGCCTGGCTTCTTACATTTGAGTTTAGTAAATAGAGGGTTGCAGCCTCACGTATTGTGCCAGGCTTCCCAGCGCATGCAAAGGGACCGTGTCACTGGTCTCCCTGCTGCTGTGATTGGCATCCCCTCCCACCTTACGATGCTTGTTATAAAGCTGCTTTGTTGTACTGGTAACTGGAACATATATGGACAACCTGGCTGTAGTGCAAATAATATAACAATCAAACCCAGACTTGGCCAGTAAACCCCAAGGTCTGGTTAATCACTAACTACAGTCCCTGTGAGTCTTGATACTGTCAGACCTTATCAGATGTTTGCTGTGTTTTAGGAAGATAAGAAGGTTGTACTAGATCAGAGCAGAGATCCACCTAGCTTGGTATCTTGACTCCAGCATCAGCCAGAAGACCTGCAAGGAAATGTATAAGAGCAGAGAAATATTATTTTCCCTAGTATTCTCCCCAGTTTCTTGTGCTCTGCAGTTTAGGATTTTCTTGAGCCAGGGTTTATATCTTTGTGTATATCAGCCTTCAGCACATCTTCCATGACTTTTTCTAATTACTTTCAATATGGTTTATGAGCAAAAAAGATAATTACCCCATTATTTCTGAATTTTTGAGGTATGTTTCATTTCCCTCAAAGCAAAATCTAAAGTTTAGAGCATTGCAAAAAAAAAAAAAACAAACACCAAACCACAACCCCACAATTTGTAAGTTTTGGCTGAAACCTAAGCCTGTTTAACCTAAATAAGATAGGCAAATAATTTAGCTAGACTGCTCTGATTTTTTTATTGAGATCAGAAATATCTTCTAGAAAGCTATTTCCTATGTGCACTGTGAACAAGACAAAGCATCAGTGTGTTGATTTATCCAGGTTCCCAACCTGCACCTGCAGCAGTCTGTGTTACCCATTGCTGTTGCTTCATGGTGACTAGAGGTAGTAGTTAACTTTGGGAAAGGGAAAATGATGCAGAGAGAAATATGTGGTTTGAAAAGGATGAAAGAAAGGAACCAGGCAATGATCTGAGGGGAAAACCTCCTTTTCTCACTAAGTGCCTAGGACTGGTCATTGCTCTGATCTAACTTCTCTAAAGAGCGAGAGCCCTCCAATATACTCCAAAAAGAGTGAAGTGATTTGGTAGAGCAAATGCATACAGAAACAAGCTGTTGGGCAAGAAGAACAGTGAGGAAATGTGAAGAAATAAAAACAATGGAAAGAAACTGCAGAGTAGCTTCTTCCTTCTTTGTCACATGATATTTTGCTTGTAAGAAATGTGTACCTTTTCTCTTTCCCCATTCTTTTGTGGGAGAAATGGGGAGAGAGGAGGACAGACTCAGGCATGGCTGCTGCTCTTGCCGAGGGCAGCCTGGCACTGCTCCTGGTGATAGCAACTTATCCAGCTCTTGCACTGCCACCTTCATGGCCTTCACCCTTTCCTCCTGCTTTCCTTTTCTCCCTGGAGAGGTGGCCCTTTCCCCTTCAGGCAGCAATCCCCTGCCCTCCCCACAGGCTTCACCAGAACTGGTGTCCCAGCCCTGAGCCAAGATTGCAAAAATGGCTTGGAGGGCGGCAAGAGGTGGTGCTTCCCAAAGCCCTAGGCAAGCTGGCAGGAGGGGAGCTTCTGGCTCCATTTGAATCTCTTTGCAGGTGCTATGCTCTTCTCCTTCCTGCCCCATCCCTCCCTAGGCATCACTCTTGTCACTGCGTACTGTCATCAGTAACTGAAACTGTTGTTTTATTTGGTGCAATCTTTGACTAATGAAGAATTATGGAAGAAAATGGAAATGCATTAAATTTTTCTGAAATGTTCAGGTGTTAATATGGTGAATGTTCACTGAAGAGCTTCAGCTGAGGATTTGCTGTTCAATTAAAAATACTCCAACAGTCTGTATTACTCAACACTGGAGCATTTCTCAGGTTCCTTGTCTGGCTGCAAGCCCCAGGCACATCTTAACTTCAAATTAAGTTGAGGTGTTTGTCTAGTAAGTTTCCTCTCTACATTCCTCCCTTTTCTTATCTTCTTTTCTTTCTTGCCTTCTCTCACTTGTTTTTTTCAGGTAGAAAATTCAGTGTGTGCCCTGGATGGGAGCTCTTGCTCTCTCTAGGTAGTTGTCAGTTGGAGTGACCAGCTGCTGGATGCACTGGACATCAAAAGAAGTGTCTGGATGTATTAAAAAGCAACTTCCTAAAAAGCCCACCAAGGTTAATGCATTTTCCTCTGGCAACTGCAAATTCATTTTGCTCTCCTCTTCCCCCTCCTCCCAACTTGTGTCATTTTAATCAGGTTTCTGTAAAATACTGTTCTAAATTGTTATGTGCTGTAAGGCTTATTATTGGTTTCATGTAGAACGTGAGAAAGGAGAAGGGAAGCTGATTTTTGCCATTGCCACGGGAGACTATATCCACTTTGTCTTAATCCTCGACACACAAGGTCACTAAGCAGAGCATTATCATTTGATAAGCAAAGTAGGTACAATATTACCTTTGGAATGGCTAAGTGATTGGAAGCTAAATCACAGCCATCTCATAACCAGACTGGCCTCAAAAATGCAGTGTTTAAGAGGGGGCAAGCCCCATTTTGTGCTGGTCTGGCCATAAATTTTGTTATTACTTAAAATGCATAATTTTTGAATGCCATAATGTGTTACTGAGTACATTCATTAAAGCTGTTTTGCTACCTCAGTCAGCCTCTAAATATCCTCTAACGTCCTAGCAATCATACTTATACACTGCCTCTGCTTGCTGATGTGCTAATATAAGACTTTAGCTGTCATTTTGATATTTTACTGTTATTCACTACACAGCTCACAAATATTTAGAGAAAATCCTTAATGTCAAACCTTCCTCCCATGTAACAAAGATAATTTAATATTTCTCATTATATATTTGTTGTTCACTGCTTTAGCTCTCTATAAATCCTTATCTTGATTTTAAAATCATCGTATGATGCATTTGTAACAAATTTCTATTGATCTCACTTTTGAGTAATTTCTTTCACAATGGCAAGTGTTATAATCATATTTATTTTGGCACACACATTCAGTAGTTGTCCTCCCTGCTGCGTAAACACACAGAGAGCTGGTATTAGGAAGATCTTGTTTTTCCCATGTATGTGCCTGACAAATACCAGGTCATAATCAGTTGAAACACCATGAAGAGCGTTTACTGAAATAATTGACAGGGACAGAAATTCTCCCTGCTGGGTGTAAGTGCTCAGGTCTGATACAAAACACTGCCCCTCCTCTACCCCAATGGAAGAATCCATCAACAGTTTGCCTTCTAAGTTTTCTTGCCCCAGTGCAGAGAAAGGTCGAGAAAAGCCATGACCCATGGTCTGGCAGTACATGCAGACCCTCCAGACTTCCTAATGAGCAGATTGCATGACCAAAGGTTCCTCTTCAGAGCACCAGGCTTTGGTGCGGGGCTGCCCAGCGACCCCCAGCAGCAGCCACTTTGGTCCTCTTGAATCTTAATTAAGAGGGTTGAGGCCACAAGCGAGAGGTTGAGGAGATGAACTTGCTAATGCAACAAAGCCCGGGAGCTTTCAGTTTGCGTAGTATGGCAGGGAAATGTATGTGTCGATGGTAAGACAGTCCAGGTTTTTAAGAACTGGGCAAGGAGCCAAAAAAGTCTTGCCTTTAAATTCAGTCTCTGGCATTTTCTCTGTAGATACAGGCAGCCCATTTCGCCTTTTCTATGTTATTCACCCTATGTGCAGCATGGGGATAATATCTGGCTGGTATTGTTACAGGGTGTGTTGGTTAGCATGAGTGGAGATGAGAAAAGCCAAGTAATATTAGCTTAATTTTATTAAGCTGTCCTGCTTCCTTCTCTATCCACCTGAGATTTGTTTCACATGGACCTACCTAGATGCTTTTTCATGCATACAAACAATTTATACAACAGAAATTTACAGTTTATTAAAGAAAATTTACAGTCTATTAAAGAACAAAGAGAAACAACTTGGTGTAAATTTTCCATGCTGTTGTAGCAGCATATTTATTTGCACAGATATACATCAGAAAAAAAGCTTTGTTTTTTTGTATAGTGTTTTATAGTGTTCTAAGAAACAACTGGAGCCAAACACCTATAATTTAATTAAAATCTTTTGTTGCCAATTCATATCATTTTTATTTTTCTATCTGAGTGGCATAATCTATTAATAAATTTTCCTTATGACATGTCAATTTTTATCTTGTATTATTATTATTTACCAGCATGCGTGCCTGACTCCCACCTTGGTTCCTAGTCCCTACCATCTGACATCTCTGCAGCATTGCTACTCCCCTTGTGAACAGCACACCGGCGCTTTTTTTTTTCACTCCCAGTACTGTCACCTCCCCTATGTCTTTTCATAAGTGGCTTTTCCTGCTAAACCTCCCAACACCCTTACCAACTGTTGCTTTGCTGTTTTTGTTCCTACCACACATCTAGTTCTGAACAACCTTATTTTCTGCCCCACTGTGACCAGGTCAAATCCTGCTGAAATGCCCAGTGCAGCAATAAGAACAGAGATGCTCATTATAAGCACTAGGGCAATAAAGTTGCTTTAAAATATTAGATAATACTGAACTTTAAACCTCTGTAGAATGCCAATTTGTCTAAAATTTGTTTGATAAGACTTTAATTTACTTTGGTTACTTCCTTCTAAAAGTTTGAGCTGTAACTCATTGGAATAAATCTTTCCTTTTACTCCAGCATACTTTGGAAACTGGCCCTAAGTAAGGTACAGAGTTTGACTTAGCCAGGGAAAGTGATGGTATTTTTGAGCTTTAGTGGAAAGACAGGAAACTCCATAATGGAATTTCCTATATAGTATTAGCAACAGGTGGCTGAAGAAAAAAGTTTTCAGATTTGCTGTGCATTAACTCATCCTCTTGCGAGACTAATAGGCAGGTCAGTAAGACTTAAGTCCTGGTTTCACTGAGTAGTTGTGGGTTGACAACAGATTTTGAAGCAGAGACTGCAGAACCAAATATTTTGCCACCTGGTATTTTCTGGAAGAAGAATTATTTTTGGGCTTCTACAATTCCATAATGCTGAGACTTTCTTGCATGTGATTTCTTGACTTTCAATGACTGTTTTATACACAGATGAGGGCACATTATTAGTTGTAAATTCTTTCAAGTTATTTGAAATCTATTTTTGTTTGTAATCATCTTGGATGAGTTTCACTATGTGTTTTCTTTTTTGTATATATTAGATTGTAAATTATAGATGGAAGATGACATAACTTATTGGAAAGTATTTCTATCCCAACCAAAAATTCTCTGCAGCTGCCCATAGTAATTGGAAGAATTTACCTTATAAGAAAAGTCCAAGATGGGTGAATGACTGAGGACAGATAAAAGCATACCTAGCTACTTTTTTTTATATAAGATGATCTGAGTGACAGGTTATGTTAGGCATAAATATTTCTGAAAAATACTGTTTGGAGTTCTTTATCATTTAGTAGTGTAATAACACAATATGTAGAGGTGATATTGCTGTGATAAAAAGGTGAAGCAACAAATTCTGCAAGTTATTCTGATGAAAAAGGAACTACATATTTCATCCTAGTATCCATCCTGGTATCCACTCAGATGGGGGTAAAATATATAATTTGAGTTTTTGATTAAAAGCGAAGATAAAATAAACCAAAATATTTAGGAGTGAGAGGAATACATAAAGGACAAAGTCTGAGTATATGAATTTGAAAGACCAGACCTCAAGAAAAACATCACTCTCTTCCTTAGGATTTATATCCTGGATGAAGCTAGAAAAGCCACTGTCTTCTGATATTTCAAGAGCAAAAGGACAAGCTTCCAGTGTAAGATGTACATATGCATCAACTTCTTAACCAAATTTTTACAGGGTTTCCTTGTAATCAGAGTTGGGTTTCTTAAGTGGATGTATGAAGAAGGGCAAAAAGGTACCAGCATGCTTAATAGCCCAAATGACAGAGACCAAAATACAGGGATTTGTGGAATTCAACATCAGATGCTCTGAAAGAGTGGTGAATCTATGATATGTGTCCAGTTGGCTGCATAGTGCCCATCCTTCTTGTTAACATCTGCAAGCAGCCAGTTTGTACCTTGCAGCCTGAGATTCAATTAACTGTCTTACTTGGTACTGCTCAAGTTAAAATGTTATGTCTTCATAAGATTATTGAGCCACAGTACTTGACTCTGTCCTCCCATTAAAACTACATTAAAAATTAAATACAGTTGTGCCAACAACTTCAGGAATATAGCACACATGACCATGTTTTTTGAAAGTGTATAATGTAAGTGGCACAAAGGATTAAATGTGAAAGCTACTTTGACAATTACTGATAATGATGTTCTAGTGTTTCTACACTTCTAAGTAGCTGACCTCTGTAAGGTGAGAACTGATACTTCATTTCTTGTTTTTCTTGTTGGGGGTGGTGGTGTATGCATTCTGATGGCAATGTGGGTGCACTGCATCTAACTGACCTTGGAGCCTGCTTTTCCAATGGGCTGAATTCCTTGGAAGAGGCACTCAGCATCCCCACTACCACCTGTAGCTCAAGATCTTCAGCTCTCTGAAGGAAATGGTGTTGAATTTTCTCTTTCTGTGGAGGAGTCTCCTTGGATAATGTAGACATGTGGGCCTCAGAGGAGTCTTTAAAAGCCCATTTGCCTACCATGAGGCAGGATCGACAACCTGTATGCCAAGAATTTTTGCAACGTTTTTTCTGAGGTCTAATCGGAAACCTTCTTGCTGCAATTTGCATGCATTATTGCTTGCTCCATCTACCATAAACACAGAGAACAAATTTTTCTCCTCCTCTTTGCAGAAACTTTTTACGTATATGAGACTACTCAGACATCTTTTCTTCAGCTTAGGCAACACTAGTTCCTTCACACTTTCCAGCCTTCAGGTTACTTTTGTGGTTATTCTTTTCCTCTGGTATGACCCCTGAAACTGGATCCAGTGTTCCAATGGGAGCTTTTGCAGCATTAAACAGAGACACAGAACTGCTTGATGTATCTTCCAGGCTACATTTTTATGATCTCATCCCAGGATGGTATTAGGTTCTTCCACAGCAGCATGATTTTTTGAAAAAGCAAAAAAGCACCAAGGCTAGAAGAAGTTAGAGAAGACAGCAGTGGTGCTAGTAATAGAAAGGGCAGAAACTATCTGGAGAACCACACTTGAAGCACAACTTTCTAAGATCCAAAGCTAGATGTGTGGGCAAGCTGGGTCCAGGTAGAACAGGAAAAGCATATGCATTCCTGAACAGAGATTCACAAGTGTCAATCTTGAAAGGAAATGCCTCCTTTCTGCAGCTGAAAAAGATGAGACAATGACACCTGGTGATGTATCAGAAGCCAAAATTCAAATGTTAATACAATTTTACTGAGACTGAGCTGCTGAGTAAAGAAATCTTTCAACTGTTTTCCCACAGGCTTCAAACTTAGCTATGAGATAGGATGCTGTGGTGACACCTGTGCTTTGTGCAAAGGAACAGTGTGAGCCATGCTCAGGGTGTAATGAGCCCAGGTCAAATAAACAATCAGGGCACCGCTTTTCAGGTCTAGGTCTCCCAAATCCTAATCCTATTCATTAGCATAGAGCTCAGAGCTCCAAGAAATTAAGAATAACACATTTGATTGTACCAGTAGCATTCCTTACTGTGTGTGATTGTCTGTTTTGGAGGTGTTTTGCTTTGCATTATTTCACGCTCAACAGGCTTAGGGAACTGCTGTTTCATAAGCCTCTCTTAGCTCCCTCTTTAACTCACCAGCTTCAGCACTTGTGAGATAGACTTGTCCAGCTGCAAGACAAGTGCCGAATTGGCATTTCACTCTGAAAAAGCACAAGGAAGCTCAGAGCAGTCCCTAGCCACACTGACACGGATGAAGCTGTGAAGCCAAAGTTAGATTTTGACTGCTGCTATTTCAGATTATTCCTTCAGGTGAGATTGGGACACTTGTCCTTCAGAGAAGATTTTAGCTATCTTTAAATTAGCATGAACAGTATTGTTATGGCAATATATAACTTGGTGCGGGCTGCCAAACCTATTCAAGTGTATGCTAAGTTTCCCAGACAGGTTTTATAACCTGCATAGAGAAACACAGTGCTGTATCTCTGCTGCTGGCAGTTATGGGAGCAAGTGATGTAGGCTTTCTGGCTATACTGGATAACTGCGGTATAGACATATCCTCAGGTCCCATAGGGAAGTGATGTCTCCTACCGTAGATCCCTAGCTAGGGCAGAAATATCTCTTTTTATTTTATGTGTCTTGGAGAGTAAGCTCCATTTGAAAATAGCCAATACATTTCTTTGTTCCTCTATGGAAAGGAACAAAGCTCTGTTCAGTTCATTGCCACTGGTGCCTGGAGATGATAACGTCTCAGTTCGTGTCTCAGCAGTGTGAGTTCACCCAGGCAGGCCTAATATCTGACAGCTTGCTTGGGCTTGTCAGTACTGTTCCATAGTTTCCGTTACTTTTTATGACAACACTGATTAATGCTGTAAGAAAGACTTTGGTTGTCCTCAAGGAACTTCTCCATAATCAATGTCATCGTTGCTGATCACGTTAGAGCAGAGAGCTGCAGACAGCAGCATGCTCGGTGGTGAGATCCCACCTCTCGGGCACAGTGATTTGCAATTAGTTTCTAAGCATGCCAGGTGAGATGGCTAGCCCTCGAGGGCTGTTTCTCCTCGACAGCAAAAAAGTTATTCAGCAAATTAGTGCAATACATTGATTTTTGTTTTTCCCAGTGAGGTGTTAGCTGTAAAATAAATGTCTTTCATTTCACCTATGTAGGATGGTCATTACAGCTCTAGATAAAAACAATATTAATAAAAAGAGACAGTTATTGCCAGCCCAGCTGCCAAAAGTGAGAAGGGATCAATATGGTCCTTTTTATATCACCATAGGCTGCTTTCTCAGGGGTGTCAGTACAAAGAAAAATGTAATTTTAAATAAAATTTCAAATTGTTTTTCCCTTTGTTATTATATATGATGTCATGCGCTATCAATGAAAGACCACTGCCTATCTGTGAACGTCTATCTGTGAACATCTAACTGTATAGTCTTTTAACTGTGATCATCTAGGGTATTGTCTCCTAAAACCCGGCAGTGTGTTAGTTTTCTCTCTTGTTTGTATTGGTTGGTCTGTACCAGCTGCTCAAGTAATATGTATGGTTTTCCTCTCATATTTATGCTGTTAAGGGTGCTAAAAAGCACTGTGTGGGGATTCTCATAGTAGCATGGAGAGTTGGACAAACAAGCATCAATGTGATCTGAAGACAAAAGTAATTTTGTTAAAATAGTCATTGTCAACTTTCATGGTGAAAGAACCAAAGAAAAGTGAAGTATAACTTCTAAACTGCTGAGGTGGTCACTCCTTATATGTAAAAAAAAGTAAGGGGCACACCTATAATACATGCCAGTGGTGGCTTCCTCCTCTTTATACCCAGCTTTTCCAGTTTTGTCAAGCGTTCAGCATTATAAGTAATTCTGCTAGAGGAACAGATGTGCTAGAGAGTAAGTAATGAAAAACAGAGGGTTTCACTTTAGGTTACTGAACTGAGTATGTTTCATCTGGATAGTCACGATAGGTTATCATCTGATGAATATTTGTCTGCCTGTCTGAAAACAGATGGGAGATATAGCCCTGTTCCTTGGAGAAAAGTGTTCCCACTTCAGAAGCTTAATTTGGCACTTTGTATGGAAATAAAGGAGTCACTCTAGATGATATCAGAAAAATATGCTACAGCACTGGCCTGGTGAGGCTGGAAGATCTGAACCAGAGGAAAATTATGAGGAAAACCTTGCAGGATAAAAGTCAGAGAGATTTATTTGTTTCCATTTGTTAACATTAGCCAAAAGCTTTGCCCAATGCATCACTCTTGTAAGAGGAGTGGAAATATCCCCAGGTGTCAGCACCCCATCCCGTCCACACCTCACCAGGACTTTCTTTTTATGAGAAAATTTGCCTTGGATTCTGGGTTCAGCACTGCAGTGTACATTTTCATGTGGATTCCTCTTTGCCAGTAGAAGAGCTGAGAGCCTTTGGTGTTTTACCAGTAAAAGTTAAAGTTTTCACAGTAACTTCTAGTCCAAATTTTATTCCATTTATTCTTATTTTACTGCAGATCTCCCAGAATCTGTGAGCAGAGTAGAGATTTTTACACAATACCTGACAATCCCTGCTCTCTCAAAAAGCCCTATCATGACAGAGCTCAAGCAATTTACCGTATAATCAATAAGCCATGCTTCCAAATGCTTTTATACAATAGCATATGACTACTTTGATATCCTTTCCTTCAGGAAATTACACTACAAGGATCATTCCTCTACTCAGAGTGACTGTGCTCAGTCCAACATAGCAAATAATTTTGCCTTTAGTTGTTTTCTGTGTGTGTGCACAGCAATATAGTTATAGGCTGCATATATAATGCTTTGTGAGTTTTTATTCCATAGCATGTGAAATTATTTTTGTAAATGGTGACTTTCATGGGAAACTTAGAAGTGGCAATTCCTGTGTTATACAGACCTGTCTATTGCATTGTGAAAAGTGTGGCAAAATCCATGTTAAAGCTGTTAGGTTTTCTTCTTCTGTATTCCTATGGAAAAACTGTTCTTGTACCTCAGCTCTTTAATGAATGAGAAACCATCATCTAACTTCCAGTCTAAACCAATTCCTGGCTAACTCATATTTTTTTCTTAGCAGTTGGCCTTCCTCTTATGTGTTTTTTTTTTCACTTATCCCCTTATGATAGCTCTGAGATTTTTGTAGAGGACAGAAATGACTTGTTGTATTCATGAACACAGTTTTTCAGAGACTGAATCAAAACCATGGAAAGTCCTTTGTGTAACTTCCTCTCTGACACCCCTCTGTCCCTCCCTTAAAAGCTTAATTTGGCCCAGAATGAAATGCTTTTTTTTTGTTGTTGTTTCAGTTAAAACTGTTTTAGCAAAACTTTCAGGTTTTTAAAGCAAAAAAGTCAAGGTTTTGGTGTTTTTGAAAACATCAAACCAAAATATTTTGGAAACATTTAATTTTAATAGTGGCATGATATTCCGTTCTTCATGGAGCAATCAAATCCATGATTAGTTAATTTAGTACATGTTATAAAATGCCCATCTGTGTTTAGAAATCTGTCATAGCCAGAAGGCTCCCTCTTCAGTGTGTGGTGCCAGTGAGTCTGAAAGTCAATTGCCTGGTGTTTCACAAGGTATTCGTAGACACTCCACTATTACCTGTAAATGCTACAGCAGCAGCTGAGAAATTCCTGCACCAGCCAGCTCTGTAGATTATTTGAGCTACGTTTTGGTAGATTTTACTGAGCAGAGAACTACAGAAAAGGTAAAGTCTTGAAAATTGTTTTGAGTAAGCAGCTCTTAGTGTTTTTTTCTGGTACACATGTGGACTTCCAGGTGGAAGGGATGAAAGGAGGTAAAGAAGCTGAATGTGCTGTAGCCTGTTCCGGGTTCTGAGGCAGAGCAAGACTGTCATGTGCTAGGGGAGATAGTGCTGTGCAAGCCTCTGTCAAAGTACTGTACACTTCAGGGAATTTTATATATGCACATGAATACAAGGATGACTTTGGAACTTTGCTTCAGGAAATGGCAGATATTTCATAATGTCCCATTTTTTTCCTAACATCTGTGGACTCCAATTTATTCTGGCAGAGTCCCAATGTGAAGAGTTTTTTTGCATGTTTGTAAGGAGGACATGGAATAGATTTGCTCTGGGCAGGTCTAAGGTGGAGTTTAATGGTGTTATCTGTCACGGCAGTGCTTGTGCCATCTACTTGTGGGTTACATGTTATCAGAGGTGACACTGAAATAATATGAGAATTTCGTTTGTGTAGAGGAGACTTTGATGATTACAAAAGAAAAAAAAAAGAAGGAAAAAAAAAAAAAGAAATCCAGTGTCTTGTAAACAACACAGCCGATGTGGAAAATACAGACATTAGGATCTTCATGTTTTCCTTTGGAAATGCTCATTACTGCAAAGCCTATGTGTATAGAGACTAGCATGACAATTAACCTTGCTTGGGTCAAGGGCAACCTGTAGGCATGATGTGATCGCTCCCGAGTACTCACTGGTAATTTGTTTCATTGGAATGTGCTCTATTGTAGGGGCACTGGGGAAACCTTGCTGTGATTATAAGCCTCTCCAGCCTAGTGTAGGCAAGACCTTGGCCCTTGGTGCAGTGCAAGACCTTGGCCCTTGGTGCAGTGCAGGTAACTTGCTCCTACTCCCTGAACTGAAGAAAACAGGACTGAGTACAAGAAATTAATATGCATCTGGCACATGACTAGGTCCACTTCTCTGCTGCTAGAAGCCTGGCTTTTGTATCCTGTAATAGTTGTGACAGCAGGAAGATCAAACTTACAGGAGAGGTATTTGTTAGGACTGGTGAGAAGCAGGCACTTAGCACTGACTGAAAGGCAGTACAGATAAAGATGTTGAATTTGAAAACCTCTGATAAAACCCGCACTGAACAGTAGGAAGCATTTAACAATCACTGTGCTTAACTGTCCTGTCATCATTTACATAGATTGTTGTTCAAAAGGGAGGATAGAATTACAATGGGGGAACCTGGCAAAATCCTGAAAGCTTTTAGCTTCCAAGCAGAAATGCATCTGGAATGTATATTTCCACATTGTTCTCTATAAGGCTTTAATTCTGAATTCACATATGGTACTTAATTTGCATTTTTCATACAGTCATTAATGCTTGGTGAACTTGAAAGGTCTAGAAAAGTATTCAAAGGCTTGGATACTGCCCAGAAATGTGTTCATGCTGTACTGGCCTGGAAATCTGGCATGAAATCTGTAGCTGGGATGCTGACCTGGGATTTCAATTCTTTCTTTATGAGGTATTTTAATAACAGAAGGTTTCTTGTCAGGCTTGTTATATGTTTTAGGCTAGTTCTTATACCTGTGAATCATTTTTGCTGTTGGCACGATTTTGATCACATTTCTAGCAGAGGCCAAATACAAGCGAATGTCAAGAACAGGGAGCTGCAGGGAACCAGAGATCAATGTACCTTGAAGGGAAGGCAGAAGATTTAGGTCTCGAAACTACCCTGGAAAAAAGCTGCTCTCTTGATTCCTAATCTAAGCCGGAAAAAGCAGGTCCTGGCCACGACAAGTTTGACAGCAGGCTCCCATCCACATGCAGGAACTGCAGTGGTGGCCACAAGAGTTGCAAGGAAGAAGGTACGAGAACTGAAATGCTCAAGTGAGAGATGCTGGATTATTTTCAGAGGAACGCATGAGATCACTGGGATTTATTATGTTATTGTGGGATTTATTCTCAGGTGGACAGCCTTCTGGTACTAGGCACAGTGCAGCAACCTTGACCAGCAGCAGGAAACTGCTAGATAACGTGGGAAGCTGCCTCTGCTCGGGGAGACAATAAGCTGCTAGGAAGACGAGACTGGCTGAAAGCAAGTCTTACGGTGTGTATCTCTTAGAGACAGGCTGTAATCTCAGTTTCAGAAACTCAAACAAATCACAAAATATCATTCTTCTTCTTCTCTTTTATGAAGCAATGAATGATTTCAGATGAGAGGAGCAGTGTGATTGCTGATGGGAGATGCAGTAAGACTTTCTCCCATCATAGCCCCCATCCAGGGGCATTGAAGTGCAGAGAGTCTATTGTTCTGCTGATTCTCTTTCCTTCTGTCTGTGCAGCTGTGTTCTCCATCAGATACCATCCTGCTGCCAGAGCTACCCTTCAGAGTGGGGTAGGCAATTTGCTAACTGCTTGTCTTGGAGTAATCTACTTGGTCATGCAAGTTAGTCTGACAAAAGAACAAAAGAAAGAAAGTAATTGGTAATTATTCCCTCTATGCCTTCCCTCCTCTCAGTTTTAAAAAAGGGATACTTTTACAGCAGGGTTGTGTACCTATTTAATCACTTACACCAGCTGATGAAATAAAAGCTCTTGTCCCTTGGCCCCTTGCAAATTAGTCTTGTTAATTATTTTTTAATTATCATTCCATTATTGCTCCTGGTGCCACTTTCATAATTTCTACATCAGTGGGTGTAGACATGACATATCTAAAAACTTATCACAGAGAAGTATTGCTGCTGCTGTGCCGGCTCCAGAGGGGGAACAAAAGGTGGAGGGGGACACAGGGGACTCCCTCCCTTTCCAGTTACCTCCCTGCGGTAGCTCCTCTGCTTTGCTCTCGGTGAGAACCCCTTGCTGGCAACGTGCGTGCACACGTGTATTGGCTGGCGTGTATGGACACACTTGCATGAGTGTGTACAAGCACTCGCTAATTAGCTCAAGTTTCACATTAGCGAGTTAATATCTGAGTGTTTTCAGGGCAGCTGACAGCATATTAATCAGAACCAGATTTAAACAGATGGGTACATTGTTTCTCTCCCTAATCCAGACAGGGAAGAAAAGATCCCCAGTGTGGAAGAAGAGATTGCAGATTGCAATGCTCCGCAGTTGGTTTCTAAGGGATAAAAGGGATGGTTTCATTTTTGCTATTGGAAGGGTGTAGTGAAGATGTCAACATTGTGTTGTGCTGTACATCTGCAAGTTTACAGAACCTGTGTTCACAGAATATAGGCCCTGGCACACTTTCTCTGTCCCTCACACCTTCCCATTTTAAAAAATAGTGACAGAACTTGCTGGAAGATAAAGATGAAGCGGAAGTGAAGCCCTAAATCACAGAATCATAGAATGGTTTGGGTTGGAAGGGACCTTGAAGATTGTCTAGTTCCAACCCCCCCTGCCATGGGCAGGGACATCTTCTGCTAGACTAGGTTGCTCAAAGCCCCATTCAACCTGGCCTTGAACACTTCCAGGGATGGGGCATCCACAGCCTCTCTGGGAAACCTCTTCCAGTGTCACACCACCCTCACAGTGAAGAACTTCTTCCTTACACCTAACCTAATTCTACCCTCTTTCAGTTTAAAGCCATTTAAAGCCTTGTCCTATCACTACATGCCCTTGTAAAAAGTCCCTCCCCATCTTTCTTGTTGGTCCCCTTTAGGTGCTGGAAGGCTGCTCTAAGATCTCCCCAGAGCCTTCTGTTCTCCATCTCTGTGGAGGGAAAGGGAAGGAAATGAAAAATAAGTGTCCTTCCCCAGGGCCTAGAGATATTAAACCAAAGTATATTCAGCATGTGTGACAAAAGCAAGTTGCAAAGAAATAACTAGGCACAGTATTTGCATCCGAGTACTTACTTATTCCCTGAACTGCATTTTTTTTCCCTAGGCAAATTACTTACAAACAGATGTTATATTTTACTGGTGTTCCTCAGAATTAGCTGGCAGGTGGCTTATGCAAAGAAGTTCAACCTCTGGTCTGCCTGCAATGATTCACCACCATTGTCTGGGCTTGCTATATGTGAGCCATACTTTATGCAGAGTTTGATGGTTTTGCTGTTTGATAAGCACTTCCACAATTTAGCTCATGATGACCATGAGGTGCTATCCCCCTTCTATTTGCATGGAGATGGCCTAAACTGGCAAATTTTATGTCAGTGTATTTCCTGTGTTGCCTTTTTGCAAATAGTTTTGCAGAGGATGCTTTGCCTTCCTGTGTTTTCCCAGCTCCAGACTCCAGAGGACACTTTGCATGACATTTTTCATAACCACAATAATTACTTTCCTTGGCACCTTATAAATACAAACTGGCATAAACCAAAATACTCTTACAGCCGACATTTTTGTATTGGGTTTTCATGGAGGTCACAGGTTATTTACGTTGTCCCTACAGTGCCTTGTTTTTAGCCAGAGGAGTAAAGTCACAGGATCAACAGTTTGAAGTGAGCAGAGCTGCCTGCCGACTGCTCACCATTACATGGTGCACATCTGTGAAGGTCTAACTTATGGTCACAAAAAAGAATATTTTCATAGTGTGATATGAGGTGTATTGGGTGTAATCCAGTACGATACTGATTTTTGCTATGCCCTTGGTCATCTCAGGTTATTTTCCTGGTTAAGCTCTTCCATTAGTAAGTTTTCTCACTATTTAAATAGCTGATGTCGATATAAAACATGATGTATGGCCTAAAATTTATCCATACTATATCCAGGTGCCTGTACCTAGGAGACCTGTATGTAGATCTGTCTATTAAATGGATAAAATATTTCTTAAATACTGGCAACCAGGCAGAGTTTACAACTGCCTGGGTTTTCTTGCTGCTGTGAAGGATAAAGAGTTCCCTTTGCCCTTTCAAATTTGTCCTCTCACAGCTCACATTTGTCAAAAAACTTAGTCACGGAGTCATTTCTCCCAGGCAAATCCCAGGGGCCAGTCCTAGCATTAAATAATGCAATGAAGAGGAATTGGCAATGTTTAGACTTTTGGGTGGAAACTGGTCTGAAGATTCAAAGTTGGGCAGAGTCATGGCTATTTTCCAGAAAGGAAAAGAGAACAGTGATTATGAAGAGCAGACAGGAGACAATAAAAAGGTGAGGAGGTGAATATAACACATGAATTAGAGGGAAACCTATTACTCAATTCTGAAATGGTGTAATAAGCCAACCTCTCATGGGTTGGAGTTAATAAGGGGAGGTGGTAAGAGCACACACAGTACAAAAGAAACAGAAGAGTGAAGTGTGTGATAAGATAGGAATAGAAAGAAAGACTCTAATTGTAAGTGACTTTAGATTCTTATGATTTTAGTTCCCTTTGTAACAATAGGTAATGAATGAGATGCAGATGAGGGATTTAGCTAACAAATGTTTCTTGCATAGCTACTATGCTAGCAATTAAACCACCTGCAATTCAAAACCAGGTCTGATCTAGATTCGTGATCAGAATATTTTAAATCAAATTAGCTAACTCACAGATGTAATTACTGTTGATATCTCCTGATACTAAAGGATGTGTACAAGACCAAGATGCATGGCTCAATATAGACCTTAACTCTCAAGTGGAGAAACAAGAGATATGGAAACAATTGAGTAATTTTGGAATTAATTATTTATTGTGAATGTACACAGTCAAATTTTTTTCTTGGGATAAAGCCACTGCTGTCAGTTTAATTACATCAGGAGGAAATGTGACCCCCCCAAAGACTTCTGTAAGTGAACAGTTTCTAATAAAGTTGTAACAGATCAATCATGAAAAGGTCTTGGCAGAAAAATCGGTAGGTAGGTAATAAAAGAGATAAAGGACACTGAAATGAATAGAGTGACATGCTGTGGGATATTAGCTTTATGAAGACAACTTTGTCCAATAAGAAAACTTAGGTAGTGGCATGAGACAGGAACAAGTGGAGGACTCCTACCACTTCCAAAAATGCTTGGTGCTGTTTCTGAGCACAAAATGTTGGGGGGGAATGGCAAATGTTTTCAGTGAGAGATGCTCTTTTAGCATTAGAGTTGCTTAAACCAAATTAAATGGACATGTCGATTATGCAAAATTTAAGGATTATGCATCCATCAAAAAGGTGATGGTTGGACTTGCATTTAAAGTGCTGAGCTGGGGCCCACATAATGTGTTTCCAGTTCGGAGCTACAGCATAGGCCAGCTAGTGCTCTGTGCTCCCCACAGCAGACCCTACTTGCCTTAACGCCTGCTGTTGCACAGTGAGCAGCGTTGCACTGTGATTTGAATATGCTGAGCACCATGGAAATGCTAAATAATGTCAAGATCAGCTTAATTGTATGAACTGCTAGGTTTGCTTTGAAAACACTTATTCTGCAGGAACTCGTGTGCCCTTTTTGCTGGCTGCAGAAGAGCATGTTGTCCTCGTGATGCCACACACTCTGTTTTGTTCTAGCTGGGCTGTGTGTGTGGGCAGAGGGGAATACATGCCATTTTCCTGGAGGAGAGCTGAGCAAATTTTTCTTACAGCAGTACTCGGTTTGTTTGCAGCTTCGCTTGTCTGCAACCCACCACATTTATTCTGTACCCTACATCTCCCTGCTCTTTTCCCCTCTAGCTCCTTCTTTTTCTTCCTGCGGCTTCCCTTTCCTTCTCACCACTGCTACCATTGCTGTCCTCTTGCAGTGCCTTCCTTTGCCTTGTGCTCATCTGGTTTCCTTCTCTTGCATTCTCCAGAAGTTCCCTCGCTCGTATTCAAAACCAAGCGTTCAATCCCCTCCATCATCTCCTGTCTGCTACTCTGTGGGTCTGAGAACTGAACTCTGTTGTTTGGAAGGTTACATGATTGCTTTTACACCTCTTTTCTTAGTTTTCGCACTGTATTAGACCACGGCAGGGGATGCTGGGCTTACTCCCTCCCAAACTTCACTCTGAAGTATCCTTTGCTTCCTCCGAGCAGCACTGCTTATGATTTTTCCTCATTACTCCACTCTACCTGGTGCTACCAACAGTTCACTCAGCAACTCCTAATCAGTTTTCCATCCTAAATCTGGTTTTGGCCTCTCCCTCTCCACACTGTACTGACTATTGTCATAACTAACCTCCGAACAGTGGTAAAGCTGGGTTTCTGATGAAACATCTGTCTCACTGCATTTGCCTTCCAAGTTTGGTTCAAAGCTGTTTCTAAGTCATCAGGAAGGATGCATAATACATATGAAGACTTATTTCACTCTTTTTTCTGGAGAGTAACTGCAGGATGAAGCCTTAAGAGAATCAGTAGAGAACAGTATCCTAAAAACCCTGCATATGGAAAGTGGAAAATCTGCTCAGTGATACTTCTGTTGTTTTGGACATAATCCTAAGTGTTTTAATTTTGTACTGTTGGTTCTGCCTTGCCAAGGTGTCCAGACTTATTATTACTCTAATCTGAAATACAGCCAGGTTACTGTAATAGTGGTACTTTTTCCTTCAAACAATGCATTCTGGCACAGTACACTCTGCCCACTGTGCTGCTGCTGTTTGATAATTTGAAAATGGTCTTTCTGAAATTATGAAGAGGGAATGTGGGAAATGACGGGAGGACCATAGCTTCATTCTCAAGGGAATCAACTTGCTTTTAGGAAAGATGGGTGTACCACCTAATAATAAAAGTCATCTTTAGGAACCACACATATGGAAAAAAATCCTTCTTCCTTTTGAACACCCAAGATTCAACTTTTAAAAAAGTATTTTCTTCCCCAAAACCTTTGCTTCTCCCTATATTCATAATTCAGTAAAATGGATGAGATACCCAAATATGTGCAACAGGGGTCATTACTAATACATAGGAAAAATAAATGGAAACATAAAAGCTAAATTCTGATCTTCCTTACATTCCTGTAAATTGAGAATAGCCCTATTGATTCAAACTAAGTGATTCTGTATTGCATTGGAATAAATGAGTTATATTTGAATTCTTTTTTGCAAAAGAGAAAAGGGAGATACCCAGGACTTCCAGTTGTCCAATTGGGGTTTTTTTTGTTTGGTTGGTTTTTTTAATAGGAGTTTTCTTTTCTCCATAGCCCGTTTTTACTGCTGTTGTTGCTCTTTCAGTGTAGTCTTAATGATGAGTTTGTAACACTTACGTTCATTTGCATGGCAGGGAGCTGAACTGCCACAAGAAAGCATTATATTTTTGGAGAAGGATTAACAGAAGAAGCTTGTTCAAACTGTCTCAAATATCAGAAAATGAGATTAAAAATATTGTGGTGAACACACTACTCTTTGTACAAATGTTCTCTTTCTGCATCTCAGGTTTTTTTCTGCTGTCCGTCTTTCTCTTATTTCAGAATAATGCAGTGAAATCTTTGCAGATTTATATACTGACTTAACCCTTCAGAAGTGAATTGCTGACACACAAATAGAACTTGATTGTAAAGAAAAAAGCCCATTTAAGTCCTGATTTAGCAATGAATTTAAATATGGGCCTACTACATTGTCTGAGACCTTAAAAAACCAGACTGCCAACACATAAACAGAACTTTTGTGAGGCTAAGATATATTTCCAAGCCCATTCTCACCCATTACATGATGACTGAGTAAAAAATGTAAGTATAGGTCTAATTTTAAATGTATGTTTGCATTCAGTTAAACTAATCATGACCTTAATAACCTGGATGAATTATGGCTAAATACAGAGCTCCTGCTTTCCTTAAAATCATGTATTTGACTTCTAAGGCAAGTGGAGAGCATATACCAATGTCAGCTTTGCAGCCAGGTGCCCGTTTTCATGTTTATTATCTAACTTCTTTTGAATCAACTGCTTTGGTTGTACTTGGCCTCTTGACCATTGTTTTTATTTGTAAGGCGAAGGGAAAGTCAGGTGATTTCTTAATAGAACTATAATTTACAAACC
>VYZV01005034.1:59161-84361 GCA_013401275.1 Pandion haliaetus | reverse complement strand
TGCACTTATCTTTATTGAATTACGTGCTTTATATGGTTTTACTCCAATGACTGTTAATGATGCAACATTTGAAAGTATTTACAGTTCCTCACTCCTCCATTATTTTTGTACCCAAGTATGTGAACTCAAAAGCACAGGATGAACTGAGCAAGAGCCTGGAAAGATTCTAAGTTTTATATGAGATGAGACTATTAAATTACCAATGTAGAGTCATAATTTCCTTGGTATGACTTATACTTGTTACCGGAAAAAAACTTGGCTTGGACAAGTATTCAACTAGATGCAGACCAAAATCCTATTCAGCATGCTATGGCACCTGGCCATTAGTTAGGGATGGAATGAATCATGATTTACTGTACAAGTTGAGTTTCTAAATCTCACATAAAGTCATCTTTCAGGTCTGTCCCTTGCCTAAATTCATCAGACTTCACCTCTAAGGAAGCAGAGCTCCCTTTCTGTGTCCCTGACTTCTTTTCCTCTTAAATGGCAGTGAAGTTACATCTTCTAGCAAGGTGGAGCTCTAAGTACAGCTTTCCTGGTAGGTGGTTCACTTGGGACTTTGGGTGTTGTTTTCCGTTTTGACACAAACCACTCTCTGCTAACTAGCAGATGCTATTGCATTCTTCAGAAACCTGCTACTGTGCCTGCCAGTGTCACCCATCTGGGATCAGAATCTGGCCTTTCATCTGTGTTTACTGGAAAGCTGCAGCGTCATTTTGTTTTCTAGGACCAGTTTGTGTCACTTCTTTGTTCAACCCTACTGTTATGAAGTGGAAAATTCCACCTTGGGGCTGTTGGTGGTATAGAAAAAAATTAATAAAAGGCTTAGTGTCCATGTGATCAGTGGGGAAATATTTTATTATTTTGGCTATGGATTTTATGTGAGGCTAGAAAACAGCTTTTATCCCATTTCCTTTGTACAGGAGGATTTTCCATGTGTATTTCACACACAAAGCTTCTAGGGCTCCTATAGATGTTCCTACAATTTTTGGAGATAATTTTCAGTGATGACAGGTGTATTTAAACATCTGTGGACTCTTGGAATCTCAGCTGCTGTGTATTTTGCTTCCACAGTTTGGCTTTTTTATTAGCAGAAATAACAGACCTGTCAGAGTTCAAAGTTCTCCAGACTATTTACTGGAACAGGTTTAGAAACAAATGCAGTAAATCTTGAATATTCTATTTTGTTATGTAAGTTGATCATGTGTTTCAGCATAAGAATTGTCTTTGTTCCTGAAGGGTGAAGGAACTGGTTATAAAACAAAACCAAAATAGCTTACTGTAACAACAAAAAAGCTTACTGTAACAACAAAAGAGCTCAGTGTAACAACATAAAGCAAACCAAAACAGGAAAACCTTGCTCCCTTTCAGGAGTTCAATGTAGATGCTGACACCTCAGTTCCCAAACAGGGGTCATAATGAATTGAACTTACCTATTGCAAATCAGATACTGCTGATCAGATTCTCCTTTCAATGACTACGCAGCACTACTCTTTATGTGTATCATGAGTGTGTAATTTATATCTTAGAATAGTACCTGATTGACGTGTCTTTGTGTATTTATACTACACTATATTTTAAGACAAACAATGCCAGAGTGGAAGATGTTTCCCCTGGAGTAGCATTGCTACTTCCACTGCTCAGAACAAGTAACATCAAGAACATGGAGACAGCTTTACATCTCTTCTAATAAATAAAAAGTTTGAATTTGAAGTCGGGTAACATTTTGCCTTGAAGCCTTTTCATAGATGGATTTGTCTTCCTGCTTAAAATACAAGTCAGTAAAGATTTATTATAACTTCTCTCAAGAGATCTACTATTTCTGTAACTCACCTCTTTAAAGAGATAGTCACAGGAATAATAGCTGTATTCTGCACAGGAGGTTTGGAAAACGATTGCCAATTTCTGAGTTATTATCATGCATTGGATTTGAACGTATCTTTAGATACTAACCCCTTTACTGCCACATTACTTTTTATGCCAGAGGTCACCTCTAACGCTTTCAGTAAGCTAATGATTTTGTCTTAAGTAAAATCTTTGGGGGGTTTTATAGTCACTTTCTAAATTCAATTGCTCATAGCAGTGCATTTATGTAAAGCAGAGCTTTAGTAGGAGATGATACAAGGCATATGGAAGGAGAAGGCCAGGAGAATTTTGTAGATACGAGATTAAATGGGGACTTTCTGGGGTGAACAGAACCATGTTTCTGGTACATGCAGTCTAGATTGACCTGTCAGGCAGATCCTGGTAAAAAAGGCAGAAAGCACTGGTTGCTCCCTGCTATGGGGCAGTGAGCAGATGCTACCTCATTCAACCTTTTTATTTGAGCAAGATGCTTGAATATACTGACAATTTTCATCTTTTCCTTCCTTAGTTTTCTGCAAGGGACACACAAGTGGTTACCTGCAAGGAGAAGAGCTGTATCCCCATTGTCTCTGTGCTATAGAAAGAGCAAGAAGACACTCCTCATGCATTGCACAAAGGCTTGCACTTCATTCATATGTCTTGGGACCACTGACTTTTTTTCAGCATGGTTTACAGTATGTAAGAGTTTCTCCAGCACAGTCTCAGTGCAGGGGGCAATGCAGTGGCTGCATCTGTGTGAAAGTCCAAGTGAAAGAAATATCCTGTGTTCCTCCTCTTCTTTGGGCACCTTCTGCATTCAAACCTATTTGTCATGGATAGTTTATCTGGGATCTTTGTTGTTCTTACTTCACCCTGTGTCCTTCTAGCCGTTACTGGCCTCTATCTTCATGACTGCATGTTTAGATTGAAGAATTCAATCTTACTTTTTTTTGTAGGTGGGGACAGCAGTAGTTTTATTGTCCTGAATTACAATGACATAACTGAACAGTGACTCGTTGGTGCACGAGAAACCTGCTTTAAATTTAATATTCTCCTCCCTCCTGTTTTCTATTGCTTAGTCTTTATTCTTAGACTTCTGGCTTGCTCCCAGAATTATTCATACTCCCCTCTTGTGAGTACTCCTCTCTTGCTCCTTGCAATATCCAACGGTCACATGAAACCTCTGAGGAGCTGCAGGCCATCCCTAGGGACTCTAACTGGGACGTTCACAGAGGAAAGGTTGCTGGTGGTTTGCTTTTCTTTCTGTCTGTTCCCCAGCTTGGTATAGGCAGGCAAATGTCATACTCTGCTGAGCGGCCGAGAGTTGAGTGCAGGAGCTGGTGAGGCACTGTGGGGACGTGGAGCTGGGGCTGGCAGGAGTCCCAGCACCTTATTTTAGAAGAGCATCCAACAGGGACTTGTGTTGGGATGGTTAGGGCACCAGCGTCTCCCCTGTAAACTGGGAAATGAGAAAGGCTAGTGGCCATAATGAAAGTGACAGAGATGGAGCTTAAGATGGTTGCCAGATTTTCTTAGCTATTAATGAAATGGATTAAGATACTGCTGCTTTAATGATAGTCCATGTTTCTACAAATGTTTTTTAACTTAAAGGTTGTCAGCTCTCATGCTCTCCTTTCTTTCTTTCTTTCTTTCTGTAGTTTGTGTGTATAATATATATTTACAGATGGTGTTTATAGTTAACAGACTTTTCTAGAGGAAATAAGCATGACATATTCACAAGAAATTGCAAAGTATTCACAGCCAGCCCTAAACGTGCAAAACACTGGCTCTGGTGAATAATTATGGTCACCTCCAAGCCTGTTGCTTGAAAGATACAAAGTGAGGAAAGAGCATCTTGAGCAAGCTGTACACTGTGTCGTGGCAACGTGACTCAGAGCTGAGATGCTGAGCAAGGTGGGGAGGGGAAAAGGTTTTCTTAGCAGAACTTGTGTTGCAGCCTTATGAGTATTCGCTTATGTCTCCTTCTGACTTACCTCCTACTCACCCTGTGCTGCCAGCCATGAAGTTTGGCTTGCAGGCAGTGTTGGCAGTATCTCTTGCCTGGAGGTTGTACTGGTGTTTTGTCTGAACAGCCTGACTAAGATATATGCCCCCATAGAGAGGTCATCTGGGAACAAGGGGTCTGTCTTGCTCCAAATTGCTCCTAAGGAGCGTGCAAGGCTCCCTAAGGGGGAGGACGCTGGTCAACGTATATGATGCAAAGAAGAAAAGAACCTCATCTAGACTGACAGCTGTCCACTAGACACACATCTATGAAAGATATCTATGTGTGTTCTGCTTCCTAATATCTAAGTGATGGCATTATCTTTACTGCCTTTATCCTTCGGAAGGAAAGCCTTTTGGGATGCTAGCGTCTTGCAGTTCCCAAGGGATGGAGAACTACAGCTTAGAGATGATTTATCAAATGCTGCACAAAGTATGTCTATGCAGCAGAGTGCAGTGCTCTATAGAAAGAAGCACACCCAGCTCTGATATACGTTTGGCTTGCATGCCCACAGTAAGGCTATTGAGCTTGAAAGAGACTTAATGGTGTCCTCTGGGGGCGGGGGGAGGGGGGGGAGGGGCTCTTTCCAACAGGGCCAGTAGGTGTTCTCAAAGGTCATGGCTCTACAAAGCTTCCTAGTATGGATGTCCACAACCTCTTGAGCCCTTTGAACTGAAAGCGTTGAAATTGGCATTGCTATGCAGCTGCCCCCTTTTGCGTTTCCTAAAGGAGTTCCCACTAACTAGTGTGATTACTGTTTTGTGCTGTCTTTCCTGTACCAGTCTGCACTGTTTTCCGAGCTCCTACTGGTGCACTGGAAAAGATTAGCCTTCAAGACTTTTTGCTACATTTATCTATTTATTTAGTTAAAATGAAACTTTTACTGTTGTAGCTGTTGACGTTTGACTAGCACACCCAGCATTGGCAGAAATGCTATCCAGTTGAGTAAATCATGTTTTACCCTTTAGAGCTGGCTTGATTTTCCAAGATTCTTTGTGCCTCATGCGGAAACTGTTTTCTAGTCATCTGTACCTGAGATTTGCTTCTGATATTTTTTAAACAAGTAGGAATGAAATGGGCCAGCAGTAGTAATTTCTATATTCCCCACAATGGATATGCTTACAATGTGAATAATTGAAATATTAGCAGGAGAGAAAGATATTGTTCATCAGGAAAGTTCATTGAGAAATGTGTTGAGTGATGGACTGAATGATGAATGTGTTGGAATTATTGCACGTGGACAAATGTTACGACAGTGGCTTAAATCAGGGAAAATATGGTATGGTGCAGCATAACCTAAGTCTTGGAATCCAGCATTATGAATTGGCTCCAAAAAAGCTGACTCATTCTTTGTGCCTCTGGTAGATTCATGCTGCTTGACTGTGTGTACTTATTGCTCATGAGGCAAGATTTGGTCTGTGGGAGTAAAATTTACAGCATTTCCAGAAACCTGAAACTGAGGAATGAATCTTTAAACAGGCATATGTTGCACATCTTACCAACAGCAGCCATTTGTTAAGGCTACAAAACCAGTGCATTGCAGATGTTTCTCAGTCTCACCTGATAAACCTGGCAAACTGCAGAAATATTCGTGCCTGTGTACCAAAAGAATGAACACAATGGGTCTTGCAAGCTTATAGGCTATTCTGGAATGTGTAAAGCCAAGTTGGATCACTGCACAATAATATCACTTTAATTACAAAAGTCGTGTTACTTTAGAGTCTATAAGATCATTACTACATTTTATAATCTCTACTTTCATGTAACCCCAGGCAGTTGAAATTAAGTGAGGGTTACAATAAAGGTTAAGGCTACTGGATTTCCCTCATCACTTTAACTTTAAAACAACACTCAGCTAAATTGGTATAGCATTCTCCTGGGACATAAATAATGTAGCGTTCAACTGCTAGCAAGATAGCTTATAAAAAAAACCCCAAAACCAATCATTGAAGGGTTCATTCTTAGATCAGCAGAAGCATGCACAAAATCTATTTCAGCTAATAGATTTGCAGGCACAAACCTGATTTCTTACACTGAATAGTGTGTAAGCGTGGTCAGATTTCTTCACACTGAATATCCACAACTTTTCTCAAAGTCAGTAGAAGATGTACTTTACATGTATGGTACATACTACACACATACACACATACATTCAGGAAGAATCAGGCCCCATCTCCCCCTCGTGGAGGTGCTGAATACCCATAACCTTTGTCTGCAATGGAAATTGACGGTGCTCGGTTTTTAGCTAAATGGAGTTAATAAGCAATGAAAGGAGATATTTTTAGCTCTGTGAGCTTTGCTCATTAAATGCAGAGATGGGTACCATGAATTGAGGTATAAAATGTTAACCTTGCAGAAAGTGAATTGCCTTGGACTTTATACACAGAATTTAATACAAAATGATATTTTAAAGTGAGAATATGCATATCTCTGTCTCTATATAAATATATAGATATAGAGAAAAAAATATAACCCTATATGTACAATGAGAAATAATTCTCATTTACATTGTTTTGTTTCTTGAGCAACTTATATAGCTATCTTTTTTTTCTTTTTATTGCCTATTATTTGTACTGTAGACTCCATTAATAGGTAGCTTTCTTGCACTGGTAGGTCCTCAGATGTATAGTAAGAGACCACTTCTGTCTTCCAGAAGCTTACTGTGTGTGCATCCTGATGAATTCTCCAAGGTTTACTGTAGGGAGGTGAGGTGTGTTTGGTTTTAGAGGATCTAGTTCGATAAAAACCTAAATCTCTGTTGAGGCAGCAACTGTTTTATGACATAATCAAGCACCAAATTCAGAGTAACATAAACTAGTGCCTTCTTGTAACACTTGTTAATTTTGTGCTGACTAATTATGATTAAAATCCTTTTTTCTTGTCAAAAGTAACCCAGATATACTGTACTGAAGTATACGGTATGTGCTAGATGAGCAAGTTGTCATTCTATGGGCTGGACTATGTAGCATTATATTCCTGGCCTGCAGCCAGCGATGCATATAAATAAATTTAAATTCCTGAGTAGCTCTATTAACTTTACACATGGATGTGTATTTCCAGCAAATTCTATGGCATACTCTTGCACACAGAATTATTCATAAAAACAAATTTCTGCAAGGCTCCTAAAGTTTGTAGCGCCAGGGATATGGATCACAGCCCTTCTAAACTGTAAGCATATCAATTCTTAGCAGAATTTTGAGGTCACGTCTAGTCTAAATCATGAATAATAATTCTTAATTTCATCTTTTGCTGACTGATATTTATATCTATGAACTTGTTGCTACATGGAGTGTAGGGTTTTTTTCATTTTTCAGGAGAAGGAAATTGTTTTTAGGGTTAAAAGGACCTAAGAAAAAATTAGTGGAGCTTAGAAAAGCAGTAATCAAATATGTAATACAAGCCAATAAAAATTTAATTGTCACAGAATGCCAATCAGAAGTGTTTTTTCCAGCCCAGTACAGATAACGTAAATTGAGTATCAACAGATACAAGAAAGAATTTAGGAAGCAATTTTTCAAGCTGAGAATAATAAGCATGAAGTATCCCACCAGGCACTAGGCTCAAGGAAGAAACATTGGGATCATCCAAAGGAGCAATAGATACCTTCCTGTGTGACAAAACAGCACTAAAAGAATGGTCCCCAGTAGATTGTGGACACCTTCGGTATTGCCTTGAAATTCTCTGTTTTGCAGACACTGAATTATATCAGGATATGATGATTTCTTTAAGCAGTTGTATTTTAGATGCAAGACATGGTGATCTTTTTTTTTTTCAGAGGACAAATATGAAGGTTCATAATAGTCCAGTCCCTATAAAAACGCCAATGTTCACAATCAGTTAAAACACCATCCAAAGCCGGAGTCTGAGTGTAAACTATCAAGCGTCTAATATAGGATCACTGAGCATAGGTTTCTATGAACAATTAAGTATTAGCTTGGGAAGAAAAGTTTTCTGAAAACACCTTCATTTCCTCAAAGCAGAAAGAGTCCTTGTCTCAACTTTAGAAAACAGCTACTTCAAAGTGTGCTATTTCTCCACAGATCCCGCAACTGAAACTTTTGCAGTTGATTTAATTTGTCCTGTATGTGTGACTGGCTGAGACAAACTTGTGACAATGAGCATCTTCATAAGGAAGAAGCCCTTTCAATTCAAGAGTTAAGCAGGCCCCTTACATGGAGTGGACTCGAAGACAGTGCTAGTTTGGGTTTGTGTGGTGGGGTTTTGGTAGGGGGGGATGGGCTGCAGGGGTGGGTCCTGTAAGAAGCTGCTCAAAGCTTCCTCTGCTCCAAGTCGGATCCGCCTCTGGCCCAGGCCGACCCCATCAGTGACAGTGGTGGCGCCTCTGGGAGAACAGATTTAAGAAGGGGAACCTGTAGGGAGTAGTGGGGTTGGAATGTGAGAGGAACCCCCCTGCAGATACCGAGGTCAGTGAAGAAGGAGGGGGAGGAGGGGTGCCTGAGGAGGCTGATGGCCCTGCAGCCCGTGGTGAGACAGCAGGCTGTCCCCCTGCAGCCCATGGGGGAGAGCAGGGCAGCAGATGCCCACCTGCAGCCTGTGGAGGAGCCCACACTGGAGCAGGGGGATGCCACTGAAGATGGCCGTGACTCCATGGGAAAGCCCGTGATGGAGCAGTCTGTGCCTGAAGGACTGCAGCCTGCAGAAAGGACCTGTGCCAGAGAAGTTCATGAAGAACTCCAGCCCGTGGGAAGGACTTATGTTGGAGAAGTTCAAGGAGGACTCTCTCCCATGGGAGGGACCCCACGGTGGAGCAGAGGAAGAGTATGAGGAGTCCTCCCCCTGAGGAGGAAGGAGCGGCAGAGACAACGTATGATGAAGTGACCCCAACCCCCATTCCCCATCGCCCTGTGCCGCTGGGGGGAGGAGGGAGAGAATTTGGGAGTGAAGCTGTGCCAGGAAGGAGGGAGGGGTGGGGAGAAGGTGTTTCAAGGTTTGGTTTTACTTCCCAGTATCCTTGTTTTGATGTGATTGGTAGTCAATTAAATTGGTTCCCACCACCCCCCAAGTTGAGCCTGTCTTTTCTTGTGACCATAAGTGGTGAGTGATGCCTCCCCATCCTTATCTCAACCCACAAATGTTTCTTCACATTTTCTCCTCCTCATCCCACTGGAGAGGAGCGAGCGAGCGGCTTCATGGTGCTTTGTTGCCGGCTGGGTTTAAACCACGACAGTGCTATCAGAAGTTTTAGTATCCAGGGATTTCTTTCTTCAATGAAGAGTCACTTGGGGTCAGTGCTGGGAATGGCTCTGAAATACATCCTGCTCTTGGAAGGACCCTGAACAGAGGTGATTTGAGTGTTTGGTGGGAAGATCTTTAGCTCATGTGCAGGCACACTTAATCGCAAAGGGTTTCTCTCCTGGTGTGGGTTCTGGACTCTGGCTTTTCACACCTCTCTGCTTCTCCTGCTTACCAGCTTTCCCTGTGTCTAGATATAGTTGGTGAGAGGTGGCTGGTATGTATGTTTTGCTAAGGATTGTTTCTTAATAATTTATTCATGTTGACGCCTAGTGTAATAACTTTAAGGCAGTACTCAGGCATTTCTGAATGTGGGCCATTTGAATCTAGATCTGGAGAGCAGACATTTCATCACAGGACTGTTTCTGAGGAACTGAGAAATGTTTTTTTTGTGGGATCACAGGTAATTTGTGAGTTATTCAGCTAATCAAAATAGTTTTTCTAAGACTGTAACTATTTGCATCCAGCAATGGTAATTTGTTGTTCCCCAGCTGATTGGATTTGTGGTCTTACAGTGCTTGTGCTCACTGTCATTCATTCATCCTGCATTATAGGCCTGTTTCTGAAGGATGCTGACTACCTGTGGTTTGATTGAAAGTTATTGCATCTCTCAGGAGTAAATTTAATTTGAGTGATACCCCCTTACGATTCAGTGTGATATGATGCATTAGAAAATAAAGCAATAACAGAGTATCTACAAGCCATTTTTTCAATCTTATTTGAGGAAAAGAAATCTTAGCAGAGAAAGCCATAGAAATAAACTGGTTTTTATTCTTTAACTAATACAGAAGTTCCTTGAATCTTAAAAAAAAAGAAGAAAAAATGAGGCATTGATCATAAATGGCCTTCTGTCAGCTGTTAACAACTGGGATAGGTGGTTTGGTACCAACATTATTTCAGGTAAATGAGAAGGCAGAATTGTAAACAAAGGAAAATGTTCGATCCCCCAAGTCAAACGTGGGCTGATGCCTAGTATTTATAGCTTAGTACATCCTCATTAATCTACTCTGTTACTTTTTTTCTTTAATGCTGACTAAGAGAGAATACCAATACAACATTTCTCTGCTGTTTCTAAGTGTTCTGTTATATTTGAAACCTTACTCGCTAAAACACATTTTTCTTTCCAAAGAGCTCATGTGGTTTTTACTTGGATCATGCCATGGAAAACAATCACTGCATTTCTTAAACTATTAACAAATACTTTAAATGATGAAAACTTACTGAAGCCAGCAGGAAATACAATCCAACAATTACACAGCAGCAGCAACCTGAATTTTTCTGATTTGGATTCAGGGGAAGAGTGGTGGTTATTGTAATTATGTCTTTAAAGAAATACTTAATAATATTTGCATGTTTCTGACATACCTGAAGACTTGTCCATAGAGTTAATCACCTGGTGCTGAAAAAACCCCTGTGTACTCCAACCAGATTTATTCTCAGACTCAGATTCATATCAAAACATTTTTAATGATGTACTGGTGGTGTTTTGGCCACAGAGTCTGTAGCAAAAAAGTTGTATTATCTATTGTCGTGGTTTCGGTTTCAGTTCAGTCAGTAACAAAGCACCACGAAGACGCTCACTCATTCCTCACCCCCGTCCCTGGCCATGTTGGGATGAGGAGAAAATACAAAGGCAGGCTCGTGGGTTGAGACAAGGACTGAGAGGGATCACTCCCCACTTATGGTCACAGGCAAAAGACAAGCTCAACTTGGGGAAGAAACAAAATCTATTTAATTTACTACAAATCAAATAAAAACCAAGGTGTTAGGAAGGAAAACCAAACCTCAGAACACCTTCCCTCCACCCCTCCTGCCTTCCTGGCTCAGCTCCATTCCCGGTTCTCTCTACCTCCTCCCCCCGGCGGCACAGGGGAACAGGGGATGGGGGTTGGGTCAGCTCGCCCCACGTTGTCTCTACTGCTCCTTTCCTCAGGGGGAAGATTCCTCACTCGTCCCCTGCTCCACCGTGGGGTCCCTCCCACGGGAGACAGTCTTTCACAAAATTCTCCAACATGGTTCCTTTCCGCAGGCTGCAGTTCCTCACAAACTTCCCTGGCGCGGATCCTTTCCGCGGGCTGCTCTCCAGTCACACACTGCTCCAGCACGGTTTTTACCATGGAGTTACCGCCATCTTCGGGAGCCTCCGCTCCACCATGGACCTCCATGGGCTGCAGGGAGACAGCCTGCCGTCTCACCACGGGCTGCAGGGCCATCAGCCTCCTCAGGCGCCCCTCCTCCCCCTCCTTCTTCACTGACCTCAGTATCGGCAGAGATGTTCCTCTCACGTTCCTATTCCCCCACCGACTGCAGGTTCCCCTTCTTAAATCTGTTCTCCCAGAGGCGCCACCACTGTCACTGATGGGGTCGGCCTGGGCCAGAGGCGGGTCCGACTTGGAGCCAGGGGAGCTTCTAGCAGTTTCTTACAGGAGCCACTTCTGCAGCCCCCTCCTCCACTACCAAACAAAACAGTGCCACATAAACCCATAACATCTATGAAAAGAACACTATTTAGAGCTCAGTGGAAAGATGCGTTGGAAAGACTTACAACGGTACCCATAATTTTGGAGATCTATGATTCAACTCAGTAAAGTTGAAGCACTGACAGAAATTCCTTTGTTCCCAGCATGATCCAGTCCATGTGTCTCTCTTCAGTTTATGTCTGGACTTGTAGAAAATTATTATTATGAAATTTTTTATTGAAAAGCTGTTGTATACGTGATGTTTACTGCAAAATCTGAGTCTTTTAAGACAAAGTGTTTTAAAAGATTCAAAGCTAAGTTTTCAGCTGTTATTTCAGGGTCACATTTTCAACAGTTTAAAAGTCAACACTGCAGAATTTGTGTGGAAATAAGGCCTTAGTCTGGCACACTAATAATGTCTTCGGTATCCGGGTCTAATTGGACTGGGGACCAACAGTAGGTGGGTTATATCACTAGCAATGATGTATTCTGCTACCTACTGAAAGAACTGAATTTAATACTTCATTTACAGTCATCACATATGTAATGACTGTGTAAAATTTTGGCTGACATTGCTGAAAATACCTTTTATTTCATAGCCATTTCTGTTTTGAGAAATTATAATGAACTAATTTGGCCACCTAAATTAACCGATACATTTGGACACTTGAACTTGCTCACAGCTTTTTGTTCAGGTGATCTCAGCATTGACCTGTGTTTGGTCCAGTGCTATAAAAGTGGCATTCTAGGAGCTTCAAGTTTTTGTTTCCTTCTCAGAGCCCTGTTCCACCATAAGACTGCATTTATTATGACTGTTCTCCTTTACTGGCCATCACCATGCACTGGGGGTATTGCAAGGCTGCTGAAGGTAGTCGACAGACAAGCACCAGTTAAAGGGTGGATCTGTCAGCAGGATGACCATATCCAGAACAGCAGTTGTTCACCAGGATATGTTTAACATTGCACTGAGCCTTAATGGAACACTGCAGAAAGCTGCTTGTTCATTTCAGAGTGTGAGGTTTTCTCAGTGTTTTTGGGAACAGGGACACCTTTAACAAATTTTGTCTTTAGGTGAAAGCTTCATTTTCAGTTGAAATACAGTTTTGCTGGAAAACTTTCACCTACCCTTAGTAGAGACCTCAGTGGACGCTTGTGGAATACTGTTGTTGCCTGTGCCTGTAGGCTAAGTTAAACTCCCTTCAATAAACAAACCCAAAACCTCAAGATGTCTTATGTCCCTAGGGCAATCCCTGGCTTCCTTAAGCATTCTGTAAATACCACAAATCCACACCAATTAAACCCATATTCAGCAACACTATTCTTAACCCTTTTTCCTAAAACAATATTTTACTATGGTATCTCTGTTTCTTCTGTTCTTTGAAGACCACTACGAAGACTTATCAGTGATTTACTTCATAAGTAGAGGACAGTTGAAGCAGGAATTTTGCCTGATACACAGATGAGGTTAATACCTCCTGAGCTAGAAGGTAGAGATGCAAATCTGTGATCATCAGGACAGTGTGATGTTGCATCTAGAGGTGCATTACTTAAAAGCATGTCATGTAATTGCTGATAGTTAGTAAAAGGAGTTATCTTCTGCCTCACATTATTATTATTAATTACTACTACTATTAATTTTGGGAAGCTCGAGCCAGTAACTGAAAAAAACCCAGCCCTTCCAAAACTTAAGAAAGTTTCAGAAAATTTAGAAGATTGATTTTGTGCTGTGGCATGGCTATCAAAAATACATGATAAATTACAGGAGTGTGAAAGATAACCTTTGTTATGGATTTCTCAGGATGCATGGTTAGATATCTGTAACTGTTAATGTAAGTTTTTTTATGCCTTTTTTTTTTTTTTTTTAATTACTATCAACCAATAAAGGTTGCAATAAGACCGTGGAAACCATTCTAATTTGAATTCACTTGTATTAGCCTGTAAAAACCTCTTATTTCTGTTAGCTATACAAAGAAAATAAATGAGGCCTGAAGTCTAATCCAGATAGACAAAGGTGAGAAGGCCAAAGCTGATTTCAGGGAAAGGTCTGCTCCTTCTCTTCCCCAGTTCAGGAGTTGATCTGGAGTAATCGCTAAAATAAAATTGTATGGCAATACCGATTACTTCTGCATATGGTGAGGAGTTTTACTGATGTCTTTAGGTTCATGGAGCCCATCTGTATATTACACTGAAATACTGAAAATATTCCCCCTTAGTTTAGGACACATCAATGTTGAAGGTAAGGATGCTAAAATACTGGCTGCAGTCCTTGCAGACCAATACAGGAACAAAGCTATTCTAGAATGTAGTCTGCTATTTTCTCAGTAAATATTCTACCTGTCTACCTGTTACCATCGCTCATAATCCATGTTCTGAGAAGGGTCTCAATGTCATACAAGGTGCATGCTGTTCACAAGTGGGGAAATGCAAACAGAAAGCTGGGGATAGTTCCTGAGTCTGTGAATATGACCTGAGGAGTTGGCATGAACAGGTCAATTTTTGCCTGCCTACAGAAAACTTTGCTGGAATGTTGATTGCTAGAGAGTTAAATGAGTTACTTAAAATGACTAGTAGCAAAAATCTAGAAAAATGGCTCTCAATTGTGTCTGTGAGCTATAAACTGTAATGCCACTCATTAGCTACCTTCTGTGATGATGAAGGGACTTGAATAAAAGGGACTGAGAAACAGCAGAACAAAGAGCGATTGCATAGAATTTCTCAGCATGATCAGGTTTTCTGTTCCATCAGGAAAACTGAAAAGTTTAAAGAGCTTTAAAATATACATTTTTTTAGAAGATAATTTGGAAGATCAACAAGAGAGAAAAGCAGCAAACATTAAAACCCCATGCTTTCTGCACAAGCTGCATTCTTGGTGTCATCTGGATTATTGCTACCAGGCATGGCAAAATTTTGAATGAAGCTTTTTCTCCCGGAAACTTCAGGGTCTGAAGTTCTGCCCAAATTCCACTTGAGATTATCGGATAAATTAGAAACACAAAGAGACCTAATACATGGAAAGGTAGCTTTAAGGAGAGGAAAAAAAAAAGAGGATTGAAAGTCATTAGAATTTATGCCCAGGAATTTACCATTACATTCCTTTTTTTTTCTTTTTCCACATTTTCTCGTATTTTGGAAAGCAGCCTTAGTTAGCTGACTGCTTCACAGTTCAGTTTGTGATATTTGGTTTTGCTTTGACTGCTGATGTCCCTGAGAGTTACCCTTCATGCTCTAATTGTCTATTTAGCAACTGCATATGGCCTTTTAATATGAAGGCTCTGATCACAGCTTTGAGAGTTCAATTTGTTTCTGGATCTTTGTTTAACAACATCTTTGCAATTGTATCATTGTTTGAGTTAAATATTCAGTAGCAAGCTTCATTTGTCTATATTCTATTTTTCATATATCTGAAAGATTTGTTTCTCTGTAATAGCTGCAAAACTTTTATCACCCGACACTTGCAGTCACACTGTCTTTCACACACTCAAGATGTTATATGTAATTGGTAGCAGGCAGCCTGCCTCAGTAAAATGAGACAGTGGTCAGTCTGAAATATGCCTGTTGGAGCAGACAGAGTAATCACTTCGTCACTGTGTTGGATGAGTTTTGTGCTGTGCTCTAGAAGGGCTCCAAGCTTGGTAGCAGGGCTGACACTGCACTGGAGGGAGCCCTGGGTGAGGCAAAGGCTGGTTGGCACTCCTCTCATTTGGTTAATTCAGCCCGAGCTGCTCAGCTCTTTTTGCTGGGGTGCAGACTTGGGCTGGCCCATTCCTTTTCAATAGCATAAGACTTCAACAAAAGAAGCAGCACAAGCCAGGAGCCAGAATTACCTACTGAAGCTGCTGGTGCTCTGCCATTCTGCAAGTGCCCCTTGAGCACATGGAGGGTTATTGAGATTTAGCAAGGGACAGGTAGCTCAGGTTTTCAGTACTTTGCTTTTCCAAGGCTTTATGCTGCTTCCAAGTGGGAGGGTCAGGGAGTAAGCAGACATGGAGATGTCTGTAGGTGGCAGACCTAGCAGGACTCTGTGATGGCTGTTCCTGCTATGAGCAGAACAGAAGCCTGCATTTCAGTGCTGACTGAGGCATAATACATGAAGAGTGGTGATGGGGAACAGGGCTATGAAAGATTAAGGTAATTGTTGATGCTCGGTGTGCCAGTGTGCTGGTTTTGGCTGGGATAGAGTTAATTTTCTTCACACTACCTAGTATGAGGCTGTATTTTGGATTTGTGCTGAAAACAGTGTTGATAACACAGGGATGTTTTTGTTACTGCTGAGCAGTGCTCACACAGAGCCAAGGGCTTTTCTGCTTCTCACCCCACCCCACCAGCAAGCAGGCTGGGGGGGGCACAAGAGGTTGGGAGGGGACACAGCTGGGACAGCTGACCCCGACTGACCCAAGAGGTATTCCAGACCATATGATGTCATGCTCAGTATATACAGCTGGTGGAAGAAGGAGGCAGGGGGACATTCGAAGTGATGCCGTTTGTCTTGCCAAGTCACTGTTAGGCATGATGGAGCCCTGCTTTCCTGGAAATGGCTGAACACCTGCCTGCCCATGGGAAATGGTGAATGAATTCCTTGTTTTGCTTTGCTTGCATGCATGGCTTTTGCTTTACCTATTAAACTGTCTTTATGTCAGTCCATGAGTTTTCTCACTTTTACTCTTCTGATTCTCTTCCCCCATCCCACTGGAGGGGGAGTGAGTGAGTGGCTGTGTGGGGCTGAGTTGCCGGCTGGGGTTAAACCACGACAGCCAGAAAAGGAGGGAGGATAGAAGAAGAGAGGAGTGATAAGATTGGAAAGGTCAAACAGTGAAGTCCTGTGGGTAAGATTGAACAGAAAATTGTTGCCACAGTTGACGGAGAAGAGGTTATATTTTTGGCAGTGTAAAATGAGAAGAATTTTTTGAAAAGGAAAAAACAGAAGTTAGATACATTATGCAGAAAACTATGGTACTTACACAGAGTTGGGAGGTGTAGACACACACTCAAATGTTGTTAGAGGTGAAGACCTAGTAGGATACCTGTGTGGAAAGCAGGCTTGAGGTGGAAGCTTTTATGACAGGCAGGATGCATTATACTCTGCACAGAAAAAGGAGATAGTGCAGGTAGCTTGGGTAAAGATTATTTTATCCATATTGAGCTTGGGTTATGATGTTAATTTAGGCTGAATGTCTGTGTTCAGTTCAGATGGTCTAAAGTGGAGCATCATTATTGCTAATTTCTCCCAGAACCTACGCTTTCCTGCCAAAACACAAATCCAGATGTGCTGACACAGCATGTTTCCATGTTTTGTGCTGGAGCCACCTGATATGATACATGTGGTGCATGCAAGGGGAGCCAATTTGTTACTAGCAGGTAACAGTTTTCAAATTTCCACAGGGTTTCACAGAAGACTATCTAGCAGAGACACCCCCATGAAGCAAATGGATTGAAGGTGGCTTGTTCCAGCAGACCTGCTATTGCTACAGCTAATTATCTGTTTTGAGCCAAGGGTGACTCTGTCTCATACCAGAGACTAGCTTCGAGGGCTGGGCACTCCCTATCACCAGGAGATTTCACGTACTGAACTTTGCACAAGCTCAAACCGCCTGCTGGGGAGAAACGTGTGAGATTTTTCCTGTTGCTCTTTGGTGCTCTGCTGTGTTGTGTGCTGTGCTAGCTCGTTTTCCTGCCTGTAGAAGAATGGGGTGAGGTGGAAAGCTGAGTGCTGGATTGTGGGCGGTAACACGGGAGGTAGGTCTGGCTGGGTCAGGAAGCGCTGCAAACACTGCCAGGCACCTCAAAAATGTATTAAAAACAGAGTTATACTGGAGCTGCATAGTTGGTTGCCAGATTTCAAGGTACATTGGTTCCTTCTGCCTACCTGAAGGAATGGCAGATACAAACCCCTGGAAGGGAAGGCTCGTGGTTATAGTGGCTGCTGTGCTGTTGGCAGGGCTGTGATCCGTTTTGCCGCAGCCTGGTGCCATTTGGCATGAAGTGCAATAGCAGCCTGATGGTGGTTATTTAGAAAGGGAAAGCCTCTCCGAGCTGTGGTGGAGTCTGGCTCTGTCAGAGTTGCCCCTAAGCTCCGTGAGGGTTAGGCTGAAGCTTGGGCTGCAGGAAATGTTGATGGGAGGGCTGGATGTCACTGTGCCTGCCAGTAACCCTGCCTGTGGGTAACATGAGCAGCTGGAGAGATCTGCGGGGAGATGTGTTCCAGAGTCAAACTGCCTTCCTCACCCTCAGCTGTTTCCCCTCAAACACTTGCTTTGAACGGCTTTTTAGCCTGGCAGGTGCTGCCATCACTGACAAGCCTGTGCCCCNTGACAAGCCTGTGCCCCCCCCCCCGGGGCAAATGCATGGAAGCTGGGAGACACCAAAATAAGCGAATACTTGCTTCTGTGCAGCTACTGAAAGTGAGAGCACATGGCTCCTGTAGCAGCAGGGCAGAAAAGGACACAGGGGACCCTGGGTGCTAAGAATAAGGGCTTTATAATGGGCTGCATGGAAAACAAAAACAAGTCAGTGGTGACAAAGCCGTCCAACAACTGTCTTCCGCAGTGAGCTGCTTCTCAAGATTATTTCATTTTGGTTGAGTTAGTAACTGAGATCCTCTGACAACTGTATGAAAGCAGAGAACAGCCTTGGTTTTGGGACATAAGCAGCATGAAAGACAAACTTGCACAGAGTTTTTCTTTCTTCTTCCTCTTGTTTTGTTTGCCATGAATATGAAACAGTAGTGTTTTAAGTATCACTTTACATAAAGAGCTAGGTCTGACTGTTTCCATTGTCCATGCTGTTTATATGTCATGACCCACAGACGTCTCCTGCTCTTTTGAGAAGAACTGCTTTGTCTGGTAGGATAATTCTGGATATTAGATTGTGATGGGAAGTAGGAGCTGGTGGAGCACAGCAGGGCTCCAATACCTCTCAGTGTGGTCAGAATTTCTGTATCTGAGATACTGATGGCATCTTTAGCATAGCACTGCCTTACAGCACCAGTCCAACATCAACTCTCAGGGGTTACTTAAGACACCCCACATACAAGAATTAAAAGAGGGATCAGGGGGATGCTTGTAGGCATTATATGCTCAATAGCTGCAGTGTGCTACACCCCCCTGACATTGGTGGCATACCTGTAATGGCTTCTGTACAGGAGTGACTGGGATATATATATATATATACTGTGGGAGGTGATGGTGTGTTGTCCTGTTCGCTGTCAGCTGAGGACTAAATTCAGTAATTTGAAGGTGACAGCTTTATCAGCTCCAGTGCAGCTGTGGCACAGCTCTGGCTGGTCAGCCCCCTGCCACTCCCAGAGATCCAGAGCTGAATTCTGAGCTGGCTGTAGTTTGGAAGTGCTACGGTGCCAGGCACTGGGCTTTTATCCTCATGCCTCTTCACTAGTTTACTCTTCCCTTGCTTCCTGTGCTTGAATTCTAGTTAATCTCACCCCACTTTTCATATAGCTAACAAATGAAACTCTCTTTTTCATATGCTCCTTTTCATATGCTATTTATGAAAAATAGCAAAAAATCTAATTCCCAAGTCAATACGCTTCATGCAGACAGGGAAGCATTCTGTACCTAAATTGGTGCAATCATGGGCGAATAACACACAGGTAAACTTCACAAAAAATTTCAGTGTAGATGTACTGAGGCTGCATGAATGTTGACAGGTTAATAAACAGGAAAGGCTGTGGACTGAGCTTTATACATAAATATGAAGGTGGTATTCATCCTGCCCTGCTCTTAGGATGTGCATGTGTATTCCCATTCTGCCTTTTACAGTACTGATAGTTCATTTTTAATAAATCAAAGGCAGCTCTTTCTTGCTTGTATGCTCTCTGAAGGAGAGCATATCAAGTCATACCCTAAACAGTTTTGACACACAGATAATGTCTGGTGAAAAGTGCTAATGGTAGTCTGTTATTTACAGATGTGTTGAGAAATAGGCGAGGTAATGAGTTTATCTTCCTTCTTCCTCACAGAAGGAGAATAAGTTGAGAGGCACATTCTCCTTTTGTCCTCTAGCTCCAAAAGAGGCTGGTTTCCTGTCATCCCTCGAAGAAACTCCTTTATACTTGTCTAACCAGGACAGTTTCTAACATGCCTCTTTTGTTATGCCCGGGCACCCTGGTGACTCGGCTGACATTGATAGGAGTGTTTCTCTTTCCAGTCCATCCCTGCGCGCCTGCTGTATGGGCTGACGCCTGTCAGCTGCCCGGAGTGCTGCTGCTGGAACATCTCCTGGATCAGTGGGCTCCTCGTCACGCAGCAAGGGCTCGGCAGGAGCTGCAGGCTGTTTGCATGCTCCCGGTCTTGATCTGAAATTAATTGACACAACTTGAATCTTTGGAGATGATGCCAGAAGGAAGAACAGAAGACCTGTGAGATAGCAAAGATCAGATATGATGTAAAATTGTCCGCTGGCATTCTTCAAGTGGAGGGGTTTGATTTTTCTTTTACAGTTTGGTTGCTTCAGCTTGCAGCCGTACAAGCTCCCATTTACAGCTGTTGAGGCTTGGTGTTGTCTCAACACCTCTGTGGGTTTCTTTAGCCAGGAGAGGTTCAGTGCTGTATGATAAAAGGGTCTTCATGCCGCTATGCAGCCTCGTCTGTAAGACTGGCAAAACAGTACTGTCACAATTGCGAAAACTACTGATACTGGTGCAGAGTTTTGGAAAAGGAGCAAAATAGGACTTTTTTTCTGAATTAGGTTTCTGGGTGTAATTTCTTTGAAGGAGGCATCATAATTGGAGCATTACGTAAATACCGTACCTTTTGTAAGGGCATAGTTGTGTAAGGTGCCCTCATCTACAAAACTAACTTGTTTCAGAGATCAAAATAATTCATATGTTTGTTTTACCTCCCCCTTTCATATATGAAACCAGTTCTGTAGACCTCCTTTTTTCTTGCTCTTGGTGCTGCCTTCTGCAGGTCACACTAACTAAATTACTCTAAATTGTTCCAAAAATCTCTGGGGTTTTCTGTTCTGTGCCTCACTGAAAGCTTTACAAATGAAGACAACTAAGGACATAAATAGTGTCTAAAGAGTGCATATCTGAGATTTGCATATGTTCAGAAATTTACCAGTCTTGTTTCCAAGAAAAGTGGGCACGAATCACATTCTGGAGGGGCCTTTTTCTCTCCGGTGACTGTAGAGGAACTTTAGCTTGGTGTCAGGTGGCAAAAGTTATAGGTAGCATTCATCTGACCCAAGAAAGAAAAATCCTCTTCTGAAGGAGAGATCAAGCTGGTACTCAAACACAGAGTAATGGGGAAGTGAAGTGTGTGCAGATACCATGTAAAGGGCAGAGGTAGGTACTAAGAGCCTGTCATACCAAGTAGCATGGGGAGGTATGGAAACGTTTCACAGGGGTATGAAACCAGTAAGCTGGCAAGAGAATGATGGTTTTATTCATCACGGGTAATGTTTGAAAGTAGAAGTGATTGGTTTTATCTCTTAATCAAGAACATGATTGAAACTTTGTTCCCTGTAGACCATGTCTATGCAGGCAGGTGCAGACAGCTACCTGCTAGCTTTGCCCATTTTCTGGACATCTGGGACTCTCTGCCCAACTCATATGTGCCAGCTCCAGTCCAGAAACGATTTGAACTCATTTACACAACTGTGACAAGGTGACTCAGTCCTCTTTGGTGCATATACAAATGCAGCATGCAGCTGCCTGCGCTTCATAGACTCACAGAGTAGTCTAAGTTGGAAGGGACTTATGTGGATCATCTAGTCAAACCCCTGTGCAAAGCACAGCCAGCTAAATCAGTTGCTCAAGTTTGTGTCCAGTCAAGTTCTGAATATTTTCAGGGATGGAAATTCCTTAATTTCTCTGAGCAGCAAGTTCCAGTGTTTGATAACTCTCAGTGAGGGTGAAGAATAGAAATATTCTGCTATCTAGTTGGAATTTCCTTGTTCCAGCTTGTGTCTGTTGCCTCTCATTCTGTTGCTGTGCACCTTCCAGAGGAGTCTGAGTTTGTCTTCTGTCTATCTTTCTATTAGGTAATTGTAGACAGCAATAAGGTCCCTCCTGAAGCCTTCTCCTCTAAATGCTGAACAAGCCCAGGTCCCCCAGCCTCTCCTTGGCCATCCTGTGTCATAGCCCCCTGACCAGCTTGGTGGCCTTTGCTGGACTTACTATGGTATACTGATGTCTGTCTTGTATTGGTGAAGCCAAAACTGGACACAAAAGTCCAGAAGTGGTCTCACATGTACTGAATAGAGAGGAAGGATCTCTTCCCTGGACCTGCTGGCTAATGCAACCGAGTGTGAAACAAGCTTTTGCTGCAAGGATACCCTGCTGACAAGTTTAAGTTGCAAATGTTCATCCTGTAGATACGTCCTCTATTCACCTAGTTAGAACAGAAGAAACACAGGGGAAAGACGTACCAGTATACACACTGAGCTGGAATTAAACACAGAATCCTAATGAACAAACCTCTCATGAATCACAACTACACTATATGAAAGGCTGAGAAAGGTTGCTATCATACAACTTGCAGTTCTTGGGCCTTATTTAGAAATACTGTTTCCATGGTCAGCTTTGAAAAGGAATTTCTCATGTTCATTCCAAATTCATCACAAATAAAGATGAATGGTAGGTGAATGTTTGAACAGCATCGCTTACCTATGAGTGCTAGGAACTTAATAGAAGACATTAGTGTCTTTACCTTTAGCTTATGATATTTATGTTTGCAAACAGCAATTTAAATAACTTTCATCACACAAATGGTCCATCTCTAAGAAGACGGATGATACTAAAAAGGCATAGGGCAACTTTTATCCAGTTTGTACTTTATAATTTTTATACGTCCTCTACCTGTGAAAGGCCTTGGGCCCTAAGCAGGCATTTTGGAAACAGTGCAAAGCGAAAATGTATTACTTTACTTTCATAGATAATGGATTAGTAATGAAAGAGCTTTAGTTTTATTCAAAAAAGTAGTATATGAAGTGATGAAAGCTAATGGTTCCCAGGGCACTTTTAAATGATGCCCACAGAAAATGTTGAGAAACATTAATTTATCATTTAAGTATTTAACAGTTTCTCTAGTATCTTCAAGAAAATGAAGCTATTTTTATCCCTAAGACTGAAGGTTTCCAATTGCACATATGTAACTACCTGTTCTATTAGGAGAAGGTTGTACATTAAGATTCTGGCTACACTGCTTGCAAGTGGTGATCCAGATATTTCATAGCAGTTCCAGGTTGCAAGAGAGGCAATATCTTTCCTTTATTAATAGTAAAGTGGTAATGATAAATTGGCTGTAATAGCTATAGACCTGGCCAAAGTTTTTTATTTACTGAGGCGTGATCACATTATATATGTTGATAAAAATATTGAGTTAGGGACTATTCTTATAGAAAAATTCCAAGATCTGTATCAGAATGATTCTCATTTAGAAACCAAACTGGAATTGATAGTGACAATTATTCTGTTTTATAATAGTTTTATATAGGACTATCCTTAAGTCCAGATTGCATTTAATATCAGCTTCTATTTTCTCCTTTGTTAACTGAGGAATGAAATAATGAACTTTGTATCAGTTGGTGGGCAAATAATAACTTTGTTTTTTGTGAATATATCTGCTATTGGCAGGAATTAGTATCCTGATATGATTAAAAATTTAGAGTTGCAGAAATGGTTTTGTTCTTGTAATAGGTTTGAAATAAACACAAAGACTATACATAAGCATTACCTAGTGTAAAATATACTGTTATCCTAAATGATTACTGAAAAATTAAGTTAAGTGAAACTGGTAATATAGGGGAAGGTTAATTTGAAATATATTTGGGTGTTCAAATTGATTCTTGGAAGAGTATGATAAATTTGTCACCTTCAATTAAACTAATATGACAGTTCAATAAACTAAACAAAACAGCAATCAAAGCCCCAGAAATAGAAAGTTCTTAATGCTTATCCTCTTTCTGGATTGTTTTACAGTTTAACATACTTTGTGTCTATTGGTATCTATGCTGTTATACAGATACACTTGCGAGAAAAACACCCAAAGCATCATTCATTTATCACAATGGACCTCTGACAAGCTAATGTATTCTGGATTTAGAATACGGATCCTTTGTCCTTTTTACATTTGCCATGTAGCCACTCATAAATTGGTTAGAAATAGAGAAGATATGTTGTTTCAAGGGGTTAAAACCTCTGCCATTTACGTTGGTGAGAACTCACTGCAGCAAATCATCTGAAGTGTTTTTCTTATCCTTCAAATTTCATCTAAAGACAAGCATAGAAGATAGTCCTTCTGTCAGTGTCAAGGGATAGGAATAAATTATTTAAGAAAAATAGTGATAGAAAATCCTAGCTAAAAAATCTCCAAAGTATTTCTTTAGACCACCATCATTTATTTCAGTTTTTCAGATAAAGTTGTTTTTATAGGGGCAACCAGATGTCTTTTAACTTATTTTTTACTTAGTCTTGCAGATGAAAACACTGTCCATGTCTGTGGTCAAAGTTACAAAACAGAAAATATCAAAATACAGGGGCACTCTAGGGTATGAGAAAGCTTCAGAGTAAATGGATGAAGGTTGTTCTGAAACTGTCCAATAACACCAGCGGATTCTGCAAAACAACTGGAGGACTCTAGAGGAGATGAGAAGGCAGTTTTTATGTCACAGGAAGATGGGATAATGGAGTTGTAATATGGAGAAGAGCCATTGTTGGGAGATGGAGTGCTTCAGTTAAAGCTGGAACAGAAGAGAAGCATCTCTTTTTGTAACTCTTCCTTTTCAGATCTTTGTTACTGAGTTGTGTGAGAAATGGATAGATAGCTGTTGTGCAGGTATGTTTTCTCCTGGTCTCACGGTGGATCTTTTGTTTTAGAGGATATGAGGGAAGACAGGACTTTAATAAGTAGCAAACAGGAAGTCTTATGCTTGCACAGAAGTAATCCAAAAGAATTAAAAAGAATGTGTAAGAAGGTATAATTTATAGGGCTTTGTGAAGGGCTTTGCAGATTAACCAGTATATTTGATTCTGGCTGAGTCTGGCTCCGTCTCTTCTGTAACACCCCCTGTAGGCAGAGGAATAACTCCGGTAGATTTGCCAGGCATGATGTGTTTTTAAAATAAACATGCCTTTCTTGGATTTTCATGGCAGCCTGTTAAAGCAGGAGATCGCAATTGTTGAATAAGGCAGCACTTGGTGGCCAAGGTGATGACCAAACCCAGAAAAGTCTGGGCTACTCCAGTAGTTTGGGCAGGGATTTTGGGTTGTCTGTTAAGCACAGATTCTCCAAAGCTAGCCAGAACTAACTGGTGATCCTCCTTTGGAANGGTATGAATTATGGATTGCTGTACCTCTAAGAGAAAGGAGTACCAGAATGACTTTGGAGGGATTTGCAGTCCCCATAGATACTGCATCTTGATTTTCATTGATCAGGGCATGCCTTATGAGTCTGAAGGGCAAAGTAACTCAGCCTTGGGACAGGTAAGCACCAGTATTTGATGATTAGAATAACCTTCTTTAAGGGATGGATGTTTCAGAGTAGTCTTAGAGTAGAGAAAGGGCTTTAAGTAAATATTTCTGGTGCCGAATGTAGGGCTGATTAGGAGCCTCAAAACACAATACAGAGTATTGAGGAAAATAATTTTTTTTGAAAGCATATGCTGTTATTTTGACTTCTG
>VYZV01005034.1:17329-43994 GCA_013401275.1 Pandion haliaetus | reverse complement strand
CCAGGATTGCTGATAGGTGATGGAGAGTGTCTTGGCAAGCTCCTCCGCCAGCTCCCTCAGTACTCTCAGGTGGATCCCATCTGGTCCCATAGACTTGTGAGTGTCCAGATGGTGTAGCAGGTCACTATTTCCTCCTGGATTATGGGGGGTATATTCTGCTCTCCGTCCTTGGCTTCCAAATCAAGGGGCAGAGTACCCTGAGGATGGCAGGTCTCACTATTAAAGACTGAGGCAAAGAAGGCATTACGTATCTCAGCTTTTTCCTCATCTCTGGTGGCAATGTTCCCCTCTGTATCCAATAAAGGATAGATATTCTCCTTGACTTTCTTTGTATTGTTAACATATTTGTAAAAACTTTTTTTGTTGTCTTTAATGACTGTGGCCAATAAGGACCTTATTTTACCAAAGATGGATACAAATACAGCAGAAAAAACCCTTAGACATTGTCAAAATTAAAATTACTCTTGAGATCAAAAGTCCCACTGTGTGTGAAGAGAGGAGATTTTATGCTGGCACTGTTGATGCTGTTGTGTGCAGGTATTGTTTTCTTTGCTTCTCTGATGTAGAGATTTCTGCATCCTTGTACATTCTATTACAAAGAAAATTAATCTCATAAATAACTAAAGGTTCATAATGCAATCAGTTCTAATCTTCTAACAGAGATACAAAGACTCTTTCGAGACCAATATTTCTTTGTTTCCTCTACTTTTCTCTTCTTGGTCCCTTACATTGCCTTTTTGCTGATTGTCATGGTATGGGGTCTTGAGTTTAAGTTTCCCAGACGCCATAAAAGTGTCATATTGTTCTGCTTATTTGGCTTCCTTCTTTCTCCTTTTGTATTATTAATTAAATATTCATTTAATGCTTCCCTTTTGTCCCACTCTGACAGTGACCTTAGAGTCAAGGTTTTTGATTTCCTGCACATACCTCCATGGTTATTTAATAAAAATCCAAGAAGAGTTCAGGCTCATTCCAAAGCACAATCATTGGCTATAATGGAAAAGAATAGATCTCTATTTTTTTTCCAAAAAGAAGCTTACTAGCATCAATGCTTACCTTCAAGAAAGAGCTATGCTGGTGTTCTCCGAGCAGGGATACATGGCACCCTCCTATTTGCAGTTAGGCTAACATATCCAGTGGGTCTGGGGCTTCACAGATAACATTTTTAAAAACAATTTCTGTTGGATAAACAAATGTTCCTATTTCATAGGACCATGGGCCTGGCTTTACTGAGTCTACCTTAGTTTCCTCTCTCTGATGGCCACCAACAATCCTGTCACTGAAATGTAGGGACAAGTACAAGAGACACAAAAGCATATAGTGATATGTTATCTAAATATTTTCCAAGCAACCACTGATCTGTGATTTTTGTAGCTCCCAAGTCATAAAAGCTGCCTTATATTTAGTGCTGCTAAATAGATTTTTTTTTTTTTATCCAACATTTTTTTTCTGTCCCCTTTTGAATACAGGTAATCTTTACCATATCCACAACACAGCTGAAGTACGTGTGTGAGGAACCATCTCTGTTTTGAATCTATCATTACTATTGCTATTCATTGCCCTTTAATTCTTACATTAGGAAAGAAGATGGAAGACTGAACTTTTCTCCATTGCACTCATTGTTTATACACATCCATCACATTTCTCCTGATTCATGGCATAGATGCTCCTGCTTACCCCTCTCTAGTCCTTTCCTTGTTCTGTTACATTCTTCTGTCACTTTTTGTGATGGGCAGTGTTCAGGTTTTGCTGTTGTGCACAGCTGTCCCTCTGAGGAGAGCGTGGTGCAAGTAGCATCTGGAGCAGGAGAGTGGCTGCCGCTGCCTGGGCACCTTGCTAAGGTGAGGACAGGAGGGACTTGACACTGGCAGCAGCCGTAGCTGGGACTGGGATCTGCTCTCGTGAGAGCGAGGGCTGGAGGGCACACATAGATATTCTGGAGAGGGCAGAAAGGATTTCCTGGGGATCAGGTAGAGTGGGCAGAGCTGCATGAAACTCAGATATCTTAAGCTTTTATGAAAGCAAGGACTTGCCTGCAGGGGGATGGTGGGCAAGGAGAGCATTGCATATAAACTGCTCTTACTTCCGTTCTGCCTCCCCCATTGCTGCTTTTTTCGACTTCCTTTTTTAAAAAGAGCTAATTAGGTTAATTTGCATTCAAATTAAGTATGCCATTTTAGTCGTCGTTGTTGAACTCACTGTAGAAGAAGGTATCTTTCTTTAAGCTGTGACTGTCATCCTTTTCAAAACTAAAGGATCCCATCCCATTTTCAAGAGCCTGGCTCCCTCCTGGACACCCCAATTGTGGTGGCAGGAGGCTCCACTGGCAGCAGGGCTACCTGGAGTTGTAAATGTTTACTGCTGAGAATAGCTGGTTTGGGCTTTGCTTTTGACAGAAGAAGAGTTTGCTACTTCTATCACCCTCTTTGTGTCTTCCCATGCGACTGACAGGTACCCTCCTTCCACCTCTTTAGTTGGTGACCTGCTGTTACTGCCCTCCCTCTTTCTCCCCCCAGAGACTCTGACAGAAAGGCAGGTGTGTATATTGTGTGTAAGAAGTATTGCTGGGTATCATTTGTTTTAGCTATGTTGTCTTTCTTGACACAGCCACTGCAATTTACAAGCATGTTTAATATACCACAAAAATTATTCTTCTGCCCTCACAATGCAGGCAGATTATGGGTAGATATGCCTGCAGAGTACAAGGCTTGCATTGTGCTGGTGGATTTTGTGGTAATGCAATTTAGAAAAGGTTTCATTGGGGTTGGTTTTAAATTGTGATACATGTCATATTCTTCCTGAAACAAATAATAGTAATGCATTCTCAAATTACAAAAGCAACCCCCAATTGCACAAGAAACCCTTTCAGATATCACAAGGTGTTAAAAGCAGAATTATCACTTTGTTATATGGGTAAAGGTATAGGCTGAAGTGTGTTTTCTGTAGAGCTGAGCTTAAAACTTACAAGATCTTTCTCTAGAAATTTATTTACAGAGGAGTAATTGACATTACTTATATGCAGTTTGGCTTGTGCCAGTGTATAGCAGAACTATGGTTTGAGAGGTGCAATTAGCTGAAGTCTGCATAGTAATTTTTGTACAAACTTGCAGCAGAAGCTTTATGTTATGCAATAAAGCTCTGAAATGAGATCTATTTTAATTAAGTGTTAATACAAACCTTTGTTTATTAAGTAGTCAGAAGGTTCAAATGGGCTGTGAATTTCGAAGAACTGTTTGACAGGAGATGAAATACACGATGGCATAGTTCAGAATTCCTTTTAGTCTGGATGTAATCTCATGAGTGCTGTGCAAAAGTTCAAAATAAAATAAGGCCTGGAGATTCTGTAGATGTTTACATTTGACATCATTTCTATTCTGGGAAGGTCTTAAAAAAATAAACACTTGTGGTTTTTAAAACAGATGTTGAACTCTGTAAAAATATCCAGTTGGGGAGGGTTGTAAGGTGCTAGAAACCAGGAAGGAACAAATGGATTCCTTGTTTGCTAATTACTATGGAGACACTGTGCCTGAGTTCTCTATGTTATTTCATCAGTTTATTTGACCCCCAAATCTTGAATGCATAAGTGATCTACAAAGTGATCTTTTGCTGTCTCACTATTGCTGCATGTCTCCTCTCTAATATAATGTTAAATTTATACCTCTGGAGTGTCTACAGAGAAATAGCTATACCTAAAGATGGATAAATACCTATGGAGTATCTGTTAAATTACCAGGACAACTCCTTCTCCCTCTAAAATATCCTCAGTGACAAAATGAATGAGTAGAATCCCCCAGGTCTTGCACTGCGTGGTAATGAGAGTAATAGGCAAGAGCAAATAATCCAAGAGGAAGGCCAGTCTGTCCTGTAGCAGCCTTCCTGCACATTAGTGGCCTTTGTCTTCTTCCTCCTCCCAGATGATTCAATCCCTGTCTCTCCCTTCCTAGCTCAGGAATTTTAGCAACTCTGATTCCCTCACGCTGCTCCTCAGGTTTCCTGTGGACTATATGAAGATCTGCATTAGCCCGTGGCTGCTTTTTAAACACCTGGCTTCTGCATGGATTTGAGCTATCTGAAATACAGTTTACATACATGAAAATACAGTAGGTGTGTATTTCCAGCCAGTCAACAACAAGTTTTATGGTCTTTCCTAAGAAATGATAGACTTGCAATGTTAATTGGTTTTGTAATATTTCCTTGCTTGGGATACTGTTCACAGGCAATGACATAGCAATATTAGTAAGCTTGAGAGAAACAGCCTTACACAAAAACATTAGTAAATTCAAATTAGCTAATTCAAAATTAGCTATTGCTCCTCAGAAAATAGATCCTGAAATTACCATGTGTAGGTCCATCAACTGCAAGCTTGGTGCTCAGCTGTGAAATGGCAGGGAATATATGAGAGAGGAATGGAGATCATATAAAAGTCATCAATATGGAGCTGAATAGGTCCAGGATGCACCTATAGCTCTTGAGAATTGGTGTTCACTCTTTTTCACTGTAAAAGAATCGGGGTATCAAATGGCAGCTAGTTTACAGCAAAGAAAGAAAACCCTTGCTGAAACAGGTTAAAAATCACGGAATAAATTAATGGAACAATAATTAAAAAATCCATCACAAGTTATTAAACTCAAAGATGTAAACAGTGGCTTACTGAGATCTTCAGCCATAGATTTCTGGAAGCTGAGAGTATAATATTTATTGCCCTACTGTTTCTGACACATTTGTTACTGTCCACTGTCAGACAGGATACTGGATAAAGTTGACTTTGTTCTGAGCAATTTAGTTATCCCTACTTTTTTTTCATGTAGAAGAGGAATATAAAAAATGTCTGCCTGACTGCCCTTTCCCTGCCTCCAGGCATTTGTAACCTGATAGTTGTATCTTTACATTGTTCTATATTGGAAATAACAATGCTGAAATAATTTAAAACAAGTCTATGAGAAGGCAGTATGAATAAAGAGATCCTTTTGGTTTATCTACTTTGGGGACAAGTTTTTCTCTCTAGCACAGTAGATAAGTTTTGCAGCCTCTTTTTGCATATACAAAGCTTGATTTCCCCCCTTTTTTTTCTTGATTACATTAATACAAACAAGTGATCCCTAGGTAGCTCTCCAATGCAACTGTGCATTTGCTGAATACAGGTTAACACTTTTGCCGCTACATTTTGCAGCTACAAAGCAGTGTTTCTTTCAAATGTCCTGGAAGGAAAATAACGGGATTAGTTACAACCACTATAGGCAGCAGCGAATAATTCAGAATCCACCCAGAAAAAGTGTCTGTTCTGAGCCAGTGTCTAGTAAACAACTAAGAAATAATTTGGAGCTCTCTGAGAAATATAAACATCATTGCCTCACAGAATAGATGGATAAGAATGAACCTTATGCCCTCCAAAGGCACCACAAGAACAACCAACCAAGCACTGTGACGTCCAAACTGTCCATCTTTAACCTGGTCTTTTCTCTATGGATGAGGACATTTATAGTGACCCTGTGGTATCTCTACTTTTGGTTTATATTGGCAATATGCATTTTTTAATAGTTTGCTATGAAACCCTTCTGTTTTGTGGGAAAGTTAATGTCAGCCCTTTCCCCTCTTCTCAGATGACTTTAACACATCCCAAAATGTGCTTTCTGCATCCCTTAGATTAAAGTATTCACTAAATACCAGTAAAACTGTCGAAAGATGGGGATTGAATAAACATAAATGTTCCTTTGAAGCTAGTCCCATCTGGCAAATAAAAGAATAGACATGTCAGCAAGGCAAGTTTAACTTCATTCAAAAAGAAAAAATGTGTTACTACCAAAACCAAACAGACCCAGAAACTTCAAGCTTGATTTAAATGAAGAATAATGAAATGAAGAATAAAATTGCTCACAGAATGTGGAAGCCAGGTTTTCCTTGCTCCATTAACTATTCTGTTACAGCTCTGCGGTGCTCTCTAACACAGCCTGGGAGTGCCTCCTTCTCTCTTCTACAAAGCCACAGGTCAAAGAGGTGTCAGCCTTCAACCTGGAAGACAAAAGTAGAGTGAAGTATGTGTGTTTGGAAGACTTTTTGTAGGTAAGAGGAGGAATGTAATTCTTTCCTCATACATACGACTGGGCATACTAATCCTGCTGTTTATCAGTACCACTTTTCTTGGGGCTGCCTTCCACATACCTTTTCCCTTTCTCCCAACTGCCCTGGCTTTTTTGATGGCAACTTTAAAAATCTTGATGTTATTTCTGGAGAATAAGAAAAAACTTCTGCTGTTTTCAATCCAGATCTCTGTTTCCTGTGTCTCTGTGTTTCTAACTTGTGACAAATTTAGGAAGCTGATAACTTCAGAGCTTGATTTGTTTTGATTGTTGCCCAAAGCCACTTTGGTGTAATTTCCAGGCTTTATAGTCAAAGAGAGAGAAGGAATCATAACACCATATGAAAGTATCATGTTTATTAAATAATGTGGCTCATACAGCCAGCTTCTAGGTTGCAGTGTGATAAATCATGTTTTCCTAATAAGAAATAAGTAACACTGTTTTAGGTACAATCCTTCTCTTACTGTCAAGATGAGGACAATTATAAAATCTATATGGAGCTCCAAATTGAATATTTACTCTGCTTACAATTTTTTATTACATTCAAAATTCTAATTCAAGTGTAGTTGTACACCTGAATACTCTATGCTTAACAGCACAGCAAAAATGCCTTTTTACAAAAACTGTTAAGCCCCAAAAGGAGAGGTCATATCTGTTTCTGTGCAATACACTGAAAATATATACTTATTTCACTTTCATAACGATAAATTCTGTTATGTTTTATATGGGTGAGAGACTTCTCAGATATTGCTTGAAACCAATCATCCATAAACGTGTGTCTCGCCACTTCCCTTTCAGCGATAGGACATTTAGATTGCTCTTCTTCACCTTACAGCTTAAACACTAAGAATTGTGAAGAGAGATATTGGTCACTGTGTATATTATATATGTACCCATCCTTTTTTCTGTCCTTAAATACAACTTTTATTATTGCTGTCTGTGTATCAACCTAGTTGAAATTCAGCTATAGCAGTATGTGTGCTGCCAAATCTAGACTGTTAACCCACAGGGGACTTCATTAGTGATATCTTTTTTTCAGTTCAAAGATTGCACTTGAGAGTTTTAAAACTCTCTGGTTTACTAATTAGCTTACCTCCAAGGACTGTTTTTAACAGTGTACAAACCTTTTTTATTGATGTGGGCATTTGCACACATCTCCATTCAACTTAGAGCGTTGCCATCCCCTGCATTCAAGGACAAATGCTTTGAATGTAATAGAAAGGCTTTCCCTGGTCTATCAGCTCTGCTTTTGCAGAATGCCTCTTTTCTACTTATGTACATGAGGAAAAATAATCCAGTTTTAAATAAATTGGTGTCATGTATTGAATATGTTAAGAATGAGAGTTACTGTGGCAATGCAAGGGATTTCCCACATGGTTTCATTTTTTCAAAGTCTATGTGTAAGTTAATTCTTGTAATTGGAATAATCAAATCAATCCCTAACAGAATACTAATCACAAGCCTTGACACAAGACCTTATTCACAAGATGTTATTCTGTGGATTGCACAGTTTCCAGGCTGAATAACTTTGCTGATCAGGTCTGCATAATCAATTCCAGTCTGCAACAACCCTAATTGTACAGAAATGGGAAGATTTCTTTCGTTCCATCTAGACTCATTATGTGGCGGTCCCAGGCTGCCCCTCCATTACAGTGTTTCAGCTTTTCAATGTCTGCTGCACAGGCTCTGGGTGGGTTTATGTTCCTACCCCTGTCACCTCACTCCATTTTCATATTTAACGATGGGACAGACTCTATAAGCCAAACAGTGCTGGAGGACAATTTTTGTATATTTGGTGGGATGCTCTGACAACCTGAGTTCCTCAGGAGTCACAATCTTCCTGTAGGGTGATATTATGCAGTCAGTAACGTTGTTTGAAATTTTGACTCCTTTGGTTTATGTTTCAAGGAAAAGACAGGAGTCCAGGAGGACTGTGGCCTTACAGTGAAAGTGTCATGTTTTGGTATATAGAATTACACACACACAATAAAAAATTGTATACATACTAATTGGAAGGCAGCTTATTGTTTTACAAGGTTGTTCTAGTTTCTGTTCCTGTGAATGTAGAACCAATCCTTAGTGCACATTTGTAGGTCTCTGCTGTCCACTTCCAACTGACCTGACCAATAGAGTTTTCATCATTTTTTTCTCAAAGACTATTTCGTAGTGTACTCAGAGTTCTGCTCAGGAAGCACACCTGCATGCCTGAATTCTCAGTCCCTGTACTGCATCCCAATGTTCATCTTTGCACTGTCTGGGTAACATGTATTTAGATGGAACTGTTAGATACAACCCAATGCAAGTGCTATCTAAAACCAGTATTTCTTCATGCATTGCTTTTCCTCTGTGGAGATGGGGGAGGGAGTAGGTCCTTTCTGCTTTTCAGACTTCGTAAGCACTACTGATCTGACTTGAGTAAGATATATTATTATGTCTCAGTTGCCCATTGGTTTTTCTCAGAGATTGCATGTGGGAGAGCTGGCATCTTTAAGTGCTCTGAATTTTGGATCCAGAGCAGTGGCTGAATTATTTTGATTGTTTTCCAGCATTAAAAGTAATTTTACTACAAATCTCCCATCCTCTGCTCATCATCCCTGTGTTTAATTCCTTATATGTATGTGGACCTTTAAGCTCACCTTTCTTCACGGGTGCTGTGCCAGCTGGCTCCATGTCCTGAGCTGCTGGACCACTGATGCACTGGGAAGTCAAAAGTATGCTCTGTTGAATGGTCAGGGAGTCACCATGCAGAGTGCAGGGATCCTTCTTCTTAGCTGAAGTAAATTTTTCTCCTTTAGACTTTACCTGGGACTGTGAAATAGCAGTTATCAACAGTGAACATACTGCACAAAGTTTGACAAGGTTCATTGTTTGATGTGGTTTGAAACCTTTGTGGATTTTCTGTACTATATGTACCAAATGCTTAAGGGATACACAATATTTTATACACACACATTTATATATATAAATAAAATGAGCATGCATATTATGCTCAGATTACATACAGGTGGTCTGCCCTGAAAAAACAGAGTAAACTAATAGTCTAATAAGGTCTGAAACTTGAAATTCAGAAGTAGTATACACACTGCTTCTCAGTACTTGTTTCTCCCACCTGTTAGACTAATATTGTGTCCCAGTGATTTAAGGGAATTCAGGGTGTGTGTGTGTGTGTAAAACTAACCCAGTGAGTGGGGAACTGGGCTTGTTATAATGACTATAATGTTCTGAGCACTTTGATTTGAATTTCCTTTGCTCCTTCTTTGCATCACGTGAAGTTCTTTACTTAGAGACCCTTTTGCATTGGAAAAGAAACTTGAGCCCATGAGAGAAATAGGAACCAAAGAGGCTATTTTTGGATAATGCAGAGGTGCTTTCTTCTGCTGCCCATGGTTTGGGGCATCCTGAGGTGGGATTGCAGATTTGACAAACCTTGTTTCCAGAAATTAAACTGGAAATCTCTACCTCTCTGAACACTTTCTCCATCTTCCACATTATTTCTTTATGAGTAGCTCCTTTCTGTTGTTGGCTTCATGCTTTCTGAGAACTGCCCTTGGATCAAACAGGTGGGACATTTTCCTCACGTGGAACAGCAACTGAAACTCTTCATTTCACTAAAATCACTCTTAAACAGGTATTTCTTCATTGAAACCAGACTAGTTTATCTGGTAGAATTTATCACTGGAATACTGCAAGCAGCCATCTTTCTCTCCCATTTTTGCAGCTCTTTTCTTCAATATAACTTTCAGCTATTCTAAAAGTCGGTGCCTGGGCAGACATGCTCAGGTATTACATGAAAGGACACAGCACAAAACCTAAATAGAACAGGATGTTGCGTTTGCCACAATTTAGACTAACTGCAAAATTGACAAGTAAATAGACATTTAATTGTATCACTTTTTATTTCTACTCTATCAAGGGTCAAGAGAAGGAAGGTTAAACTTAATGGTCCAGAAATTTTTAGGAGTTTGTTCTAAACCTCAGTTTTTGATGGTAGGACAAACTCTAGATAATCCTCTTTGTTACTGGATTTGCTTGTTTGCAAGAGGAAAGACTAAGATTTGCACACAATAGTTATTTTAAGCAAGCAGGAGGAAAAAAAGTATGCCAGAATCTGTCCCTATTACACCTGTGGCATTCATTCTTGAATGTCCAAAAGAGTAATTCACCTAATGGAATCTCTTTAGCATGTGAAAGTACCTTCTTTTGTCTTTTTTTCATAACATAGTAATGCAGAAAATTGCATTAAGAATTTATTAATACTGAGCATTCAGTAGACAATCTGTCACTGTAATTTTGGCTGTTGTTTGGAGAAGTTTGGCTTTATTGAGGTCAGTTTTACTTATGTATGCTCCTGTATTCCTGTTTTAAATTATGGCTTTTGTTGTGGAGTACGTATTGAATCATAGCTAATTGTATGACGCTCTATTCAGGTTTGGTAATGGTAGGCTCTAGAAGGTAAGGCCCAGTGGCTTGAGAATCACTACATTTGATGTTGGGTCTATGCATGAAAAGAAAGGGTTTCTTCTGTGTTTTTTTTTTCTTCTTCTTTTTCCAGGATATAAATGATATAAGCAAATTCATTTGTCATTGTTCTACAGATGCTTAAGATCCAAGGCTAAATTTAGTGAGCTGTGTCTTTCATGCATTTTATAGTGCTATAATTTCTTCTGCTCTTGAAGAGGAATACTTTAAGAGCTAGAAAAGAGGTGCAAGGTAAAATGAACACATTTTCACTGAAGCATTCTCCTTACACTTTAATCAGATATGACTTCTAAACCTGAGAAGCAAACCAACATAAATCAGTACGATTTATTTCAGGTTTGCTATTGAGAAAAGATCATGCTGACCCCTAGTTCTGATCACAAGTACTATGGCACGGTCTCTTGTTGCCTTATTTGCTAAGAAAAACAGTGAACACACAGGAAAATTAGCTCAGAAAAACATAGAGACGGAGAAGTTAATAGCATGCTATGCACAGTTACTTTTTTCTGCAATATTTTTAAAATTTCCTTGAAGGTATTCTTTATTTGTACTACTTTATGAGCAGATTTTAAAGCTGGTTTTCATTTATGATTGTAGAACAGACTGCAGTTAATTTTCCACTGAACTTGTAGATAAGGCTTTGCTACTGAGGAGTTTATGGAAAGGAAATACAGGTGGTAGTGTGAGTTACCTAAAGAATTTAAACAAATATTTGAGTGAAATGCTTTGTTTTGTTTGAGTAGTATTAATTGTATTAGACTTGGATAAATCACCACTGCTTACTGAAGAATTATTTTCTTTGGACCTGTTCTTATTTGTGGATTTACTTTCATTAAATGGTTCAGCTGTCTCCTAATTTAATCTCTACTGAAATTGAACTGAAAGGCAGCATTTTAGAGGATTGCTGATTAGATATTTCGAACAATATTAACTATCAGTTTAATCCATTTCTAGTAACTGAATTGTGCAAACTCATGATTTTTTTGTGAGCTTATTAATTACTAAAAGGCATTCCCTAAAGTAGTTTGCATAAACAATCTTCAGAATGGGAATAATTTGAGAAGAGTTTTCCATATACAGCTCAAACTTTCTCCTGCATGCCTACCCTTGCTAGAACATGCCAGCCTGTGGGTTTAACAAGCATTTGTCATGAATTTGTACGTATTTGGAGAAAAAAAAATTAGCGTGATTCAGAAAAGTACCATCTGAAAAAGCTCTTTATTTTGTGAAAATACTAGTGGAAAATATTAACCATGGAAATTCTTTTATCTTGTAGAAAAGTGTCCCTGGTCAGCTGTCCTATTTGAACTAAATGAAAGAGCAACAGCTATGGTAAAGGTTGACAAGTTTCTCTGCTTCTGCTAGGCATTCTCTGTCCAGATACAAATATACAGTTTCTGTCCCAGACATGCAGTCCAGATGTATGTATATGGCAATCTGTTCTATAAATCCTTTCTGGTACAATCTGCTGGGATGCTGCCTTGTTATGTGTAGGAAAACAGATTGTGTCTTCACCTGTTTTACCTACCTTCTTGCCAGATCTTCTCATTGGAGGCAGTAGGGCTTTTCTTCAATGCGATGCTACCACACAGATGTTGAAAACTAACTTTGTGTTCAATATCCTGGAAGATGTGAAGCTTCTTCCTAGATGCCCTGGGCCACCCAGGTTAAACTCAGCGTGTGACCCTGTCAATTACTCATTACCCTGAGGGGTATTTCTAGGGAACAACTACTGCAAAATCTAAAACCAAGTCCAAACTTGTTATATGAAATGTGAATTCCTACATTCTGAATGCTACTGTGCCATGAGGTTGACATAGCATTGTCTAGGAGTTGACTGTGCCTGTTAGATGACCTTTTTTGCTATCTTTTACACCTGTTCCTCATGTTTTCCCAGCAACAGTGAAAGACAAAAGCAACTGTGAAACAACATTTCTAGGTATTTTTTAGGTATTACAGTCTATGCCTTAATCTTCACTGAATTACTCGGTTGTAGTTCTGTATATTCCTCTGGGCCACTTTGTACATTGAGTTTGCATGATTAACCAAGACTGTGCTTCTTGAGAAAGTGTTTCTTTTTGTGTTTCTATTATTCAGACAGCCCTGTTTCCTACAATCAATGAAAGTGGTCAGCTGATAGCTTCCTTTTCTTTTCTGGCAAATACATTCAAACAGCTTTGATCAAGTGTAAGGAAGCATGTGGTGCCAATGCTTGACTGCTGGGACAGATGAGAGGCATCCTGCAGCAGAAAAGGCATTTTCAGTGTTGTGCAGGCTGCTCATCTAAACCCGTTATTGCATGCCACGTGTACCCTAGAGCAACTATCTGACTGACTTGTGGGCAGACTCCATACCATCTGAACAGATGGGCATGAGTGTAAGCTGATGAGGGAGCCATATGTTCCTAAATTGTGAATGTTGAAGAGGGGATTCTTAGCCAAGAATGTGCAGATGACTGTCCAAGTCTTACGTGATTGTCATTAAGAAGAGATGGCACTGCCAAGTGGAGCTTACTTCTTGGAGTTGACTTTTGCAACAGTGCATGTGCAGCATTGTGGAGTGAGCTTCTGGACAGCCTTTTATCCTGGCTGAACATCGGGTGTCCTCAGACTTCAGTCTTGCTTAGAGATGATTGCGGATTTTCCACAACACTTTCAAGTCTAACCTTTGCTTACGAACAGTCAGAAAAGTACAAACATCTGTTCTTCACCCATCATTTTTTTTCTCCAGAGAAAAGGGGGTATAACTGCTTGGATGTGAAGTTAGGCCAAGAAATACCTCAAGGTTTATTTTCTGTCACGTGATCCTCAAGTGGTCATGACAAAACACTGATTAAAATAACTAGTCTAAGTACGTGGTATAATTCATTAGCTCAAAGTAGATGTTCGAATACCTGAAGACAGCTGATATTCATAATAACTCTAATCTGATTACGGATGGCAAATTTTACTATGCTTGACTGTATAATCAGTAATCAAAGGAACAAGAAGTAGAAAAAATCTTTACAAATTATATCATATCTGATTTTTTTTTTTAGATAGATCCACTGGGAGATTGGTAACTATAATCTGTAAAAATTGCAGAGATGATAAGAAAGAGTGACTAACAAGAGTAGGATTTTTGAGGATTTTTGGCGTAGCTAAATAACAGGTATTATTCTTCTTTTAAATTTGCATGAACTGAAATAATTTATGCTCATCTAAAAGGCATGTTTATTTAACTGCACATAATTTTGCCTGCTGCCATGGTAACTTATGACAATAAACTAAAACCACATTAAAGTGGATTTCTATTTTGTTAATTCCAGTATTTTCAGTCAAATTAACAATGGTGGTACTCTCACCTTTCAATGTTTCTATTGCTCAACTGCAAAAAGAAAAAAGATGTAAAATGAGACCAACATAACAAGATTTGTTACAGGATGTAGAAATAGTCTGTGAGAAAAATGTAAAAATATTGTACATGACAGCAAATCTCCTGCAAGTTTCATGTCAACAGAAGATACGCTAGTATGTCTTTTAGTCAATACACTTAGAAAAAAACCCCACCTCACTTGTGAGGAGCAAAACCTTCACCTTGGGAGAAAAAAGTGACAATTTTGAGTTACAGTTGAGTGACTTGGTAATTATTCATTAGCGGCAGAAATCTCTGATACATTTGCATACAAACATGTATGAGCACTGGTACAGCGCACCACATTTCTTTGAAAAATCACATTTTGATTTCGTGATTGGCCAAGTACCATCTGGTGTCTCGGCAATGCCAGTAGGGTCCCATGTAAATCAGCATATTCCCAAGCTCCTTGATTGGAGCTATAGTAAGGCGAACGGTAATCTCCCAGGCTGAATGCCTGCATTTGAAAAAGCATTTCTTTCCCTGATTTGTAGTTTGTCATTAATAGCATGTACTGGGAGCTGAAACTGATGTTCTGAAGGCTTCGCAAAGACGCCTGTGCTTGCTCAGATCTAACACTGACGTGTGAGTAATTGCTAGTTAGCAGCATGAGCATTTCCAGGCTGCTGACACCGTGAGGTCGACAACTGACAAGTTTCACTCCCATGCCATAATAACCTACAATGAAATGCAAAGCAGACAGCAAAGATTGCAACTTAAAAAAAGACAAAAAAAACGTTAACAAATCTTTACTCTGTGCTGCTGAAACATCATTATTTTAGTTTAAGAAAGATGATATGGGCAAGAGGGAGATTGCTGCAAAAATAAGCACAGGCATACCTACGAGGTACAGCTTTGTTCGTTTGATAAATACTTTTTTATTGCAAGGGGTTTGGAGGATTTCACTTTGTCTCTCTTTATAACCTTAGTAAAAATACAGCACCTTCATGAAGAGTTTGTTTTAATAACTTGATAAAAGTTAATGTAGTAGATAATAGACTTTAGACAGTTTTAAATGTGGCATTCTTCATTCACTTTCCAGTAAGGCTTTGTGGATGAAAGGAAGGAAGAAACAAGTATTTTCTGAAGGGGATTATCATCCTTTCTGCCAAATAAAAGACTTAACTTGTTCTTATTTTACTGAACGAGGTGGTTCCAGGTCCTCTGTCCCAGAAAGGCACCCTGCCGGGTGCTGCACTGCCACAGCACAGTAAACACATTTCAGTTTGCTTTGTTTTAATACTAAAACAGTAAACCTCTAATCTCTGTCTCTCTGGAGGATTCATCTCATCCATCTTTAAAGCTCTCCAGTGAGAGCCCATTTTCTTGTCCAACCCCCCAGTCTGCATTGTACCAATATCCAATGTAGAGATTTAGCTGAATTTCTTTGGGAGACCATTAACACAGTTCCTAGTCACTCAGAGTTACTGCAGTATTACGCTTCTTCCTCTAAGAAGACTATCACTCCCTTGATTGTTGGCCCACAGAGAAAGAAATAGCTATCTAATTTTTTATCCTTCTCTTCTTTTTATATTTGAATTTTAGACAGCTTCCATTTTTTAGCTTGAAATTGCTGCCTTCCTTTAAAAAAAAAAGCAAAATTATAACCCAATTAATTTGAACTATGAAGCCGTTATTTTTCTATCTTGCAAGCGATAGATTCATTCAAATGAGTTTAAATAATTTCAAATCAGTTGATTCATTTCAAATTGGTCATTCAAAGAAAGAAATCGCAACATTTTAGGGTCCTTACTGAATTTGAATATCTTGTAGAATGGATGTTGAGGAATATTTTTAGACTGTTGTTTTGCCAGAAAGGCATATGAAAATAAATGTCTTTTTTTCTAACATTGGGGGGGTCACCTTGAGATGCTAATGGGGTGTTGACTCATCAAAAATGCTATGGGTATTCAAACTATCCTAGTGTGGTGGAGTTGTTGCAGGGCTCAGTAACCCACTTATGATGAAGACATTGCATTTATAGTTCCAGATTAAATAGCGTAGCTTAAAACTCACTGTTCTTTCAGTTTTGTATGTTGTTGAATTTATTTTTTTTTCTCACAGGGAAGAACACATGTTATCTGGATGTCTTACCTGTTTCATTTTTGCATTTTGCTACATGAACATCAGTGCTCTGGCTTAGGCATAGTAGTGGTGTGATTATCTGTGACCGTAACTTTGCAAAGAAAAAGCTCCTTTCCCTCTATCTCCTCAGATTCAGGCCAGGATTTTTAAACTGCTCTAGACTGTTCTACTTCATGGCATGGTTTTGCAATCTTTTTCTTCACTAGTGAGGATGGTTACTGGAGTTCCTGCTGCCCCTTGCTTCTCATTCCTACCTGTGTGCTGCTCCTTGTTCGTGCTAATGCTGTCGTTTTGAGAGCCATCAGCTAAACCACATTGCTGACCAGAGCTACCTCCCTCCACCACAGTGAAGAGTTATCTGGAGTGATATGGGTGGGGAATGGGAAGGATCCTGGCAAACACCTAATCAATCTTGTTGTTCAAAGAAAAAGGAGGAAGACGTGCTAGCTGTCTTCTTATCTTGTGCTCAGAGCAGCCCAATGCAAGTTTTGGGCTGATTTCTAGAGGTTGTTCCAGAGGTAAGAATGGGTTAGGGGTTGCACTAATGCTTCTGCAGCATGGCAAGGCCATGAGATGCCAGGACATCGAAGTGCAGGTGTTTATATCATCTACTAGCGTGAACATCTCCCCAAAGACCAGCAGATCTAAAGCTCAGCTTCCCCCACTCCCACATGATCTGACTGAAAAGCTAAAACCAACTATTTTTTAAATACATAAAATGCAAATCAGCTAGAGAAAGCAGAACAGGAAGAAACAGAACTTACATACATCTGTCCCCCTGCCCACTTTCTCTTTGCAGGGGACTCTTTGCTTCTATGCTTGCTCTCAACTACCTCAGCAACTTTGTGTTGCAGCACTGCTACTTAGGTCCTGCACATCGGGCAGCCTGCCTGGCTGCTCCCAGTTCCTCCTTGCAGTTCAGTTTTGCAGAAGCTGTGGGTTTTGCCCCCGTGCCACCTCCCACATCTCTGGAACCTCTCTCAGTAGCTGCCCCAGGGGAGGAACATCAGCCCCTTCCTCTTAATGGGTCTGTGTGATCTCTTCGCAAAGAAATTCCCTGTGTAACCAAGGGCTGGCAAAGCTCACCACGCGCAGCACTGATACTGTCTGCTGCACATAGAAAGAGGTGTGCTTATGGGTGCAGCCATGGTAATGGCTGCTGCCTAATAATGCAACTTTTAGCTCTGCTTAGCTTTTCTTCTGCCTTGCAGGCTTTAATATAGATTGTTATCTCACTTCTTAAATCTTAATTTTTCTCTTTCTTCTTTAACACACTTATTTTTGTTATTCTTCAGTTTTCTTATATAAAACTTAATAAACAGATTTATTTTCACATATTATGTAATACATAAAGGCCTTATTTCATTGGATATTTTTCCTGATTTCAGAACAATTCTTTATGCTCTCCTGTGTAACACATAAAAGCAATTAAAGCAAAGCTCATTTGCAGCTTTAGAATGATTGCAGTGCAGGCTGGACTGTTTGCAAGGTCACTGATTCAAAGATCTAGTTCAATTGCTGTATTTCATAGTTAGTGCTTTTGGAACATCTCTAAGCTGTTGTGGTAAGGTTTCCCTTGATTCTTATCACAACAGTCAGTTTTTCATAACTTCTTGCTGCCTAATTATGCTAGGATCTTGAAAATTCAAAGATTTAGGGGTAAATGTATCTACAATAACTGTTATTTCTCTTCCTATAATCTCATACATTTCAGAACTGACATTTTCATGAATTCCCTTCTGAGGCAAGCTGATGTTGTATCACAAAAAGGTATTATTACCAAACAAAGTTAGGGCTTCCAAAATTTATGGTTGTTTTGAAGGGTGAGATCAATATAACTACCTGAGTTTTTAGGTCTTGGTTATGAAGGAATGTGCCGAGTTATTACATCTTTAAAAGCAAGTTTTCAGCTTGTATCAAAGATGTAATTTACCTGTAAAGCTCAGTATTATTTCATTCAGGCTCCAAAATGGGAAGTTTAAATAGGTGCAGCTGAGATGTGAGACTATGGGAGATCACGATAATTACAATGGGAATAGTGATACAGGTTGCAGAGTGATCTTTATTTTTCCAGGAGATGTTAGGTCCAAATATAGATTACAAAAGGAGAAACCGCAATCTGGAAAAGGGTTTCTAAAAAGGATATGGAGGTCATAGACTATGAAAGAAATCAAAACGAGCTTCTGTGTTACGATGCGGCAGAAAGGGACAGACGTGCAAGTGTGTATAGCAAGAGCAGTGAGGTGACTTGACTGCCATATGCAGTCCTGGTGAAGTACATGCCAAAATGTTGAAAACAGCTGATACCAGAGTTTGAGTATCAACTTGAATTGATTTAACTGAAATTCAGCCTTCTGAAAGCCGTGTGTGCAGTCCAGCCGGGTGGCCTAGATTACTGCTGTAGTCCATGGAGAAAGAATTACATCCAAAGCATCATTATCTGATCCTGAGAGAGCTGTCTAAGAGATAAGGATGAATTGCTCTCTGGAGTTGCCTTCTGTCCTCAGTGGACTATAGAGGGACCTTGAAGACTTGCCTAGGCTAGATGTCCAACTTGTAGACAGCTAAAATGAGATGAGATGAATTAATATTTAAAGAAGCAAGCTGAAAGATCGATCACACAAGAAATCAACAGAAACAGTATGAGGGCTGAGGATAATGTCAGAATGAAAGACAGAGTGCAATATGGTTTGTTTTATCCAAAAGATGATTTACATGTAATGTGATCAATACAGATAAGTGTTTTCATGAGAAGAAGTTACTGGGTACTATAGAACTCTTTAATCTAGCAGGGAGCTGCATAACAAGAACCAACAGCTGGAAGCCCAAACTAGACACATTCCAGCTGAAAATAAAGTGTGAATCATTAAGAGTAAGGATGATTAAACTGTGAAATATGATCCTGGGATGTGTTGGATTGTCTGTTCTGCAGGCTTAAAGTCAAGATTGGCACGAAAATGTTTAAACCATAACTGACATTTTACTTGCAGTATAAACTGCTGTGTGTAAGGTATCTGGTTTATAATACCAGCAGGTCAGATTAGGCCTTACACACTTCCAATTTAATGACTAATCACACCTCCTTCTTTGTCATATTCCTGTTTGAGATAACATGTAGCAGAACTCTTTACTGTGTTATTCTTTGGCTACTGTGATTTATTCTTGGTTTAGCTGTTCAAACAAGCTCTGATGCAGGATTTCATTAGTGTTCATGTTCTTTCTTTTTATTCCTACAGTAGATACAGCTAGGAACTCGTAAGAGTGTGTTTCCTGTATGCTGCCAGCTAATACTGATATACTTGCTTCATAAAAAGCTTCAGTTCTTAATCTTAGGAACAATACAAATAAACTTGCCAAAGCCAGAATGACTTTGTCATAGGCTTGTGAGCTGGAAAACTCACCAGTCTAAGAAAGTCAGTTAAGCAATCTCAAGTTAGTCACAAGTGTAGCATATGGCTTTGTTTTTTCTATTTCAACCTGGATGTCGACTCAGATCCTGTGAAGGTCAAAAGGGCTCTGCTGTATTTTGAACTTGGGTTTGTGTGCTGGTCAAATAAATAAACATTACTCTTCTTGTTAGTGGTTCCCTGAGTGTCTGAACTATTAAACTTTAAAAATATATAAAAATATATTACATCATCAACCCTAATATGACATGTGTGCTAACAATTTCTTTAGGAAGATGGCATAGAGGCCTTTTATTACTGCCTCCTGCCTTCACAAATCTCTTTCAGTCTGTTTTTTACTATTGCTACCCTGACCATCCAGTCAGTGTAGTCCCATTACTGAAGTCCTCCTAGTTAGGTCTAAAATGTCAGTCCATAGGGGTTCTGCTGTATTGTAGGTACAGATCTTCTGTTAACTTGTACTTCATATTAAAACTTTATGATGTAAATTATAAAGGCTTATAATGCATAGTTACACTTACTTATCCAGTAGTTTTTCCCCATACTTCACATCCTAATGGAATAATATTTCACCGATTGTTTTTCCTCTAAGTTTCCAGTGTGACTACTGTATCAAGCTACGTATTCTGGCTCTTCCATCTTGTTTCTTATTTTATCTATGGAGAAATATGTATAAGTTTGATGTAGCTTTTTTTTTTTTAATAATCTAATTATTCACCAACATTTCCTATATAAGTTTTCCTAGTTTTTCTTTTACTCTTTTCTTAAGGATATAGAGCTCTTGTGACTCTATCTGAGAAGGTGTATCACCACAAACTATGTGCTCTTTGGCAATTCCCTGTTTGAAAAATCCTCCTTATCATTCATATTTCAGCTTAGCTAAAGCCTTTTCCTCGTAGAAATCTTTAATTGCAGATGTTTCCTCAGGTCCTAAAAGATCTAACTTCTCTTCTTGACAAAGTTTCCATGTATAGCTATTGTACCTCTGGCCCTGCATGTGATAACAGTCTTGCACTTGGTCCTGCTGTCAGGGGGTCCTAGTCTTCATTTTCTTCTCTGGTGGTGTGAATTCTGCGCCCAGAGCATCTCTCCTTGCTTTTCCCCGTGTTACCCAGATGGACTACTTTGTAATTCTGGTGGACTACTACCAGCAGTTTTTGCATGTCTGTTCAGACTCCCAGGAGCATCAAACCACTATTGCATCTAGTAGGTAAACTACTGCTTGGTCCACTCTGATACTGCTAAACCATATTCTCACTGCAGCGAAAGCCCTTCTGCATCTGAAACTTTCTTCACACAGATAAAAGGCATTTTCTGCGCTTTTCCTTAACCTTTTATAGGAATGGCTGGATCTGTCTTTCAGCCAGAGCCTTTACCTGATTGACTAATTGTACAGTTAAGTCCTTTTTAATTTCCGCCCCCCTCTTTGGATCATGGATTGTGTTTTATCCTGATCAACCCTTCCTGTTTCTCCACTACCTGCTGAGTCTTATGGTATTTGCTTGCATGTAATTTATCAAATTCTAGTGCCTCCATTTGCTTTTAGGTGTAGACTTGAAGCACTTGTGTCTCTCCTCTCCTGAATTTATGCCTTCCTTTTCTGATTATATCATATTAACTACTTTGCCATGCTGACTCTACCACTTCCTTTGGCATGCGTGTTTTTCTCTTGTCTTGTCTTTTCCCTTCTTCTGCTCCCAGACATTAATTAATCCATGGTGTTTTCATATCCATTAAGCTTTCCTCTTATGTGTTGACAGAGATGGCATGGATTTGAGAGCTCTCTCTTAAAAGTTTCTTTACTTTAAATTGCATGAAACTTGCCCCTGGCACGTAAGTTAGCCAGGTATCGTGGTTGATGAGGAAATCCCTGTGTCAAGAGACTGTTTCCCATTAATTCCTCCCAAGCATCACACATCTGAAGTCTCCCTCAGATGCAAGTAACAGTCCATTAATTCATCTGTTAATCCTCACTTTCTTATTGATCCCATGCCTTCTCCCCAATGGGGACAGAGACAGTTATATAAACCATCTTGCTTTGAGTCTCATTTCTAGTGGGCAGAGCTATTCTGGATTTTGTTTCAATAGGAATCTGGCAGGATCATTTGTTCCAATGTGAAGAGCAACTAGGGGAGCTTTTTCTGTGCTTTCCTCAGCCCCCCTTCCTATCAGTATTCATTCTTGCCTCAGGCACATATCTCATACCTTTTGCTCATGGCAGATATCATACATCTTCCTTGGCTGCAACAGTTCGAGTGACAGACTTGTCAATTCTTACAATGAAGCCCGCAGTCACTACGTTTTCCTAGTTCTGGTGTAAATCTTAGGCTTTCTTTCTCTGCTGTCAGCAGATCTTTCTCTTCTCCTTCAGAGCCTAGCAACAAGTCATCCTTATCCCTCTTGGGTTATGGTCCCTTGCTGTCTCAGTCTTCCCCCTGCTCTTTTTCTTGTCACTTCCACGGTCCCTTATTGCTCTCCTATGCAGCATGTCTTGGTTTCTCTTTCTCAGGTGTGCAATGTGGATTTGACACCTAAGGGGATATAAAGTGTCTCACTTTGCACTCCCCTTATTCTCAGATTTTAAAGGTAGATGGGCAAAAATTGTTCAAACTCACACACAAACATACTTTGTTCTTTGCTTTTATCACTGACTGCTGGTGGTTTTGCTGAGGTCAGTCCTTTCTCCTTGTTAAAACTTAGTGGTTCTCAGCCTGTGAAAGTCAAAACAAGGAGGTGAGCTACAGCGCTCACTTGGGAGACCTGTCTCCCAGTCCCTGGCTGGTTACTGCAAGCACTACTGAGTAACAGGGAGCAAGATCCATTCATCTAAACCAAATGATCAAGTAACTGCTCCTTCCTCATCAAGGAGTTAAATTTGTATACTGTTGCTGCCTGAATAATTTATGAAGAAAACCACAATCCCTTTGAGGACGTAGCTGAATGAGTAGCAGTTAATCTGCAAGACTGATACTGTCTCTGAGAGGGAGAATGGCACATAATCACATTGAGAGAATGTACATATTTTGTAAAATTTCTTCTCAAGTTGTATCCTTTTGGAATCTGCAATCCTGCACCAGTGTGTGTAGACTGTAATAGCAATCTCTCTCAGTTCTGATATTTTCTAGTTGTTTTTCTACTATTATTTCTCCCACACAAAATAGCAATAAAAAAGAAAGAATTAAGGTTGAAAGGCCAACCACTGAAAAATCCAGGAGTGCCAGAAGTAAAATTACAAGCCTGGGTAATCCCATTTGGGTGTTCACACTGTGCAGTAATCTTTACCTATGTCCTTTTACACCTTTTTCTCCCCCACACCCTGAACATTGTATTTTCAGTGCACAGATGCAGTGTACTGCCGTAAATGAACTGTTCCGCTGTTACTGATCAATAAGTGACCATAAGCCTTGTTTACTGATTGTCAGCAGTTTCCAGAGAGGAGTCATGACCCCAGGAGAAGTTGTGCCAGGATAAGTGGGATTATCAGTGTGACCCTTCCCGCTGTTATAGTACATGGGCTTCACAGCCTGACAGAAGAGGAGCAACTAGAAATGGGGTCACAACCAAAGAGAAAGGTGAGGTGCTTGTACTTTGCCATATTCAAATACAATTTTGAGGACAGAGCATGGCAAAATGTGGAGATTTTACCTCACCGCCCTGCACTCCATCAGCTTGAAGACAGGCTCGGGAAAACGTGCTCTGCTGAGCGGGACCATGTCATGGTTCCTGCTGGTCAGCCTCCAAGGGCTGCTGCTCCTCCATGTCCTCCCCAGCCTCAGACAGACATAGAAACAGGCAGAGCTGAACAGGCACCAGTTTCTTTTCTGTACCAGCAGAAGCAGCTATAGCTGCAAGAATTCAAAGTCTGTCACTTGTGCCTAAGCACCTCTGGCTTGAACCAACAACCATCGTGTTAACTGCAGGGATGGACTCCCTCCTGGCTTTCTACCCCAGCAGCTGGTAGGAATGGAGGGCACTGGAAATCTCATAAACGTCCCCCAACCTCATAACAAAACTTTCGACCTACTCAGTTGAGCTGACGAATTCTGAAAATGCTGACAACACTTTTGAGGGTGGAATATACACCACTGCCTTACACATCCTTGTTAAGTGTAGAATCTGTAGTATTGGTTTATTGCCTTTGGTCTCTTCAAGAAGCCAATGGAGTATAGTAACAGCTGGCAGTCTATACCTTTTATGTCTTTTTTTCCTGTTGCAAAGAAGGAGTTTTATTATAAGGAACATTACCTTGTCTGGCTAGCCAGCCATCTAGTCAACTTACTTTCTAGTTAGAACAGGGGGAAAAAATGGGAAATTGGCAGCCTAATAAACTATGATCATGCAAAAGGTGATGCTATCCCCAGTGAGCCTAGACTGAAATTTGTTTCGGTATCCATAGGCTCAAGGAGCTGTAGTCTAGTTTTTCTCCTATGGAAAGCTAGATGGGAAAAGCAGACAGTCTTGCAAGAAAAGCTTCAAAACTTTAAAGAGGAAATCTTGAATATGCTTTTTTGGGGGGGTATGAGTTGGTTTCCGCTATGTGTAGTAGCACTTGAAAGACAGAATGTGAGTAAGTGGTGGACAAATATCTTAGATCGCCTCATAGGGCTAGCCTGGCTAGCTAAGGAGGAATTGCATTGGTCAGGTTTAACCCAAGAACTGCACTGTACTGGTTTTTATCTTTTGCCATCCTGTTTCCAACTTTGTAATCCAGATCTTGATCTTTTGCTTTGAAAGAACATGTTTGCAGTATTTTTCACTCTCAAGTGCCCCTGTTAGAGTCAAGTCCAAATGAAGCTGATCAATTCTTTGTACGAGCTTCTTCTGAGGGGACAAATCTAATCTAACTGGTGAATGCAGACGGCCACAGGGAATCATGTATAACCATTTACTGGGACATATTGAGAGGATTTAAAAGTTAGAGGGTGCCTCTTGGCACGTTATAGAGGCAATACAAAGGATATTGTGGCCAGCTCCTTGATTGTCTCGGATCTTTTCTTGCAGAGGGGAAGGATCTCAAGGCAGAGATATAACTTACAGCTCCCTGAGTCATCATATAGACAGTGGGTCATTTGGACATTATTCAGTAAAGAGAGAGGAAGAAGAGTGGTTCTTTCCCCTTAAAGACAGTGAGAAGGGCTGTCTAAGTAAAGGAAGACCTTAGCTTAAACTCCTTTGGGATAAGGAGAAACACTAGCCACTATAGTATATATGTGAATATATCCTAGAGTCTACTTTAATTTGTTATTTTAAATTATATCACCAGAATGAATGACTAAATAAAATTCTGTTGTTCACAGGCATGGAGTGCAGCTTGCTGAATAATCTCTAGCACTTCTTGTGCCAGTAAACAATGTGGCAGATGAACATAAAAAAAGTCAAGCCACAGATATGTAGTGAGTCCTCTAGGCACAGTGACAAACACATGTACACCCACTGATGAGCAACCAACTCCTTATTCCTTAGAAGAAACACCAGTAAAAGTTAAAGGTTAGAGATTCAAATACATTCACATATAAATATACCAAACCTACAGGATAGACTATTTACAATGTAGTAACTCCTGCACAAATACATTGGGTTCTCTCATTTCCTCAGATGAGCTGTAGTTGTAAATCTCTCTTTGTGCTTCCTGGGGCCGGACAGACTCTTCACTGTTTTAAAAAATTGAAAAGATATTCGGTTCCTTTCACCTCTGTTGCTATTGTTAACTATGTCATATCTTACTGAAATGATGTTTTCTGGACTGTTTTCCCCAGTTTCCTCTACAGATTTCCACACCTCACCATTTTCAGGTTTCTTTCCAAAACATTTGGCTCAGGAGATGGGAGGGAAAACACAGGGGCTTTTTTCTTCCGTCTGTTTCCTTCTTCTCTTTCTTCCCCTTCCTCCTCAACTTACCTCCACCTTAGAGCTATGCACTAAGCTACATTCAGCTGGATGACACTGTGGAAGATAAATGAAGCTGTCTTTAGTGACTGCTTTCTAGGAAGACAAAATGTATGCAAGAAGTGAACAGACCCTTCAGAGGCAGTTGAACCCCTAGGCAGTTAAATCTTCAGTCATCAAAATTCACAGGTAGCTTTGGATGAGTTAAAACAAGCAAACACCTCTTCCACACCCCCTCCAAGGCCTCCGTGTTCTTTAGCTGTTATGGTACTTCTTCTCACATGAGTAACAGTAACAGAAGTGAGCAATGTTGTTGGAAATTGCATTGTTTAATATCTTTTTTATACCATGTGGTGTCAATACCAGGGATAATATTGTTTTCAGGTAGGTTAGCTGAACTTTAGGCAGGGAAATTTGGTAAATGTACCCCAGTTCAGGTATAAAAACTTGGGGAAAATAATTAAATGTTTTTCAGCAATGACGAAAAAATCAAGTTGAAATCCTTGCCAATGCTGTCAGAATGGATGATGGCAAGTTGCATCTGTGCCTGAAGTCAGCTGAAAGTCAAACCTGGGATAGCTGGAAGTGTAAGGACCTGTCTTTACCTGTTGGTTATCAGAATCTCTTTGTATTTTCCTTGCTTCTTGGACTAGGCCATTAAAAGCCTGCACCTAGACAATGAAAGTTGGAACAAACATGGTGGAACTCAGTTACTCGTCTGCCATTACAAGTCACTGATTTGTGGTTGGCAGTAGTATTTCCCCTGCATTGGTCCTCAAGTGAGGATATGTAATAGGCTTAATTTTAGATGTCGATACTTAAAGGATGATTCTGCTGTGTTGCCCAGAGGCGTGTGTCTGGGAAACTTCACCTTGATGTGCTTGTGGACTGCACCATCCAAAGAGAAAAAATAGCTGACATCCAAAGGTTTGTTGCAGTTTGAGGAGATTTTGCATGTTCTTCTGTGGGAGAAATAATCCCTTTTCTCTTTTCTCCTTGAGGAATATTTTAATGCTACCTGTAGAGTAGGAAAGCAGAACTGATTTTTTCTGGCTATGGAGATTTGCTTTACCTGGAGAACTGCCCAGGGTGGTCATTTCGTTGCTGCTTGTGACTGACAAATGTGATTTTTGCCCTCCAGCTGCAAACCAGCACAAGTACCTATTGTAATGGATTTGTGGATTTTATATGAGGCAATGATGTTTCAAGTTAAGTGCAGATGCATGTTGCGGTTCGCACAAGCAGGAGATAGGGCATGAGACCTTAGGAGAGTGTAAAGGAATCGCTGCTATGGCGAAAACTTTCCACTTCTCCTTGGCTTCTGATTTATTTAAATTG
>VYZV01005034.1:257-16354 GCA_013401275.1 Pandion haliaetus | reverse complement strand
AGTGCTTACAGGAAAGGAAGGCACTACAAAATTGACATGTCACCTTAGCCACATCCATGTGCTGGAGCCAAATCATTCTGCCTCTTTGGCCACTGTTACAGGTGTTTGCTGTAAAAAAAACACACAGAAAATAAACCCACCTTTGTTGGACAATTTTAGAATTTGCTGCATGCTCTAATACTTTCTTCTCAAAGACATCTCTCTAATAGCATGAACATGCACAGTGTTAGGGAGAGCTAAACCAATTGTGACACCACTTTCATCCTGGGAGTTTCCCAGAGAATGCTAGTAATTGAACATTGATAGCTTGGTGACTTCCGGTGTTGCTTTACAAGGCTGGGAAAAGAAGCCAACCATATATGTATGCCTGTGCGATTATCAATAGTTCTCTGTCAAATTTGGAATGCAATTTTGCAATTGAAAGCAAAAGACTGTTTCTGCCTCCTGTTAGCCTCCTCTATGTTCTGCTACTAGAGTTATAGAAAAGTATACAAAGATGGGTGTGAATTTGTTGATTTATTTATTGTGAACATAAACCTAGCTTATATTTGTCACTTTATTATCTTTGCAGAATCCAGGGATGTCAAGTAAAGCTAAAATTAATCACCACACATGAATGTTATTCAGTGTGATAGATTGTGGGTTTAGTGCATCAACAGCCTAGTGACACATCAAAGGAAAGACTTCAGGAGCAATCTGGAGGAGAATAATGAAGGAGTTTCTTGGATGATTCAGTAAATTCTTCCTAAGAGGGAAAAGCATAATAGGAGAAAAAAGTATGCTTGAAAATGGAAGCGATCCAACAGGCTGATTGTAGTTAACTTCTTGAAACTGGATAAGAGATAATTGTGAGGATTGAACAAAGTTGTGAAGAGCCTGTAGAGAGAGAATAAATACCTGATATACAATGCCGTAGATGGCAGAGCTGAGAAAGTGATTCAGAGAGATGTGAGAATCAGGAGAAACGATCACTAAGCATGTTTACTAACTAGGTATAGGATAAAAGCTACAAGAAAAGTCTGCAGTATTTGAACTTTGGTGGGAGCTTGGAGTTGGAAGGGTTGCCTCTCCATGGTTAAATGCTATGCAGAGAGAAGCTGCAACATGTAGCAGTGATTGTCAATGTCAGGACTAAAGATGTTCACTTTGAAGATGATGCTCTATTTATACACAACATAAGACAGATTAGGATGACAGTACCCATGGCTGTTGAGAGAGAATGTAGTGGTAAAGGTTTGTAGAAAAATGTTGATGGATCTTTTATAGCTCTGTTAAGCTTGATATAAAATCAGTTATTAGATCAGATAAACAAGTTTATATTTAGAATTGCATAACGTGTGTCTACAGAATTAAGGTAGATCTTTGAATAGTCTGCAGAAGGATAATAGTTACCTTTATGATTGTAGATGAGATAAGTCATATCTAAGCTAAAAGGGAAAATGGAAGAGAACCCTCAAAATCTGGAAAAGACAGAGATAAGTTCTTCTAAAGGAAATAATGAATGTGCGGGACATAAAGCTGTATGAATAAATGATTCTTGGGGACTCTGAAAAAATAAAAAAGGGAATATGACTTCTCATGAGTTCAAAAAGAAAAGTTTTCAGTTTTGCTGGTGAAATAGACTGAGTTTTTACACTTTATTTTGTGTTTGTTCCTTGTGATACAAAAGAAAAATTTATTTGGATAAATTTTTGACAGTTAAAAAAATGAAACATATTTACAAATGGAACCAGTTCAATGTGAAAGACTGTTTCATGCTGAAATTATTTTAATAAAAAATGATGACCCTTTCCAGAAAATATCAGCCAAAAATAACTTGATACAAACTTACAAATATTTTTCCCTGCTCTAATTGAAGGCAAATCAAGGAAACCAGGGTCGTATTAGGAGTCCATATACCACGTGAGGCTGTGGCATCAAGGAAGATGAAGCTGTAGTACTAGTGCTGCAAAATGGGTAATTTTTTTCTCTTTACTAGTAGGTACATATGTGAAAATGTTCACACAAACACCTGGTTGTCAGTGAATACATTATTCCTTTGATGCTGTGAGGATTAACCGTATTGTCTGGTTAGAGACAGGCAAGGGTTTTTCAAAGGAAAGTTAGACTTTTATCGTTAGAAAGGACTGATTAATTAAGAATGATTTTTGTTTGCAAGTGCCTAACATGTTTGACAAAACTATTATATTCTGGTTGGGATATCTACTTGAACCAATGACTAACCAACTTCCAAATTATCAGCTGCTTCATGGTCCAAGCACTGATCTGGAACATGGGTGGCCCAAATTCAAATTCCTTCTCAAACTTAAAAAAAAAGAAGTCGTGGGGTGGGGAGTTGTAGTGGTGGGATTGGAACCTCCTTTCCCAAAATGGAGTGCCTTCACTGCCAAGCTAGCTAGTTTCTGTTGGGGTCTTAATATCTAATTTCTGTTTTTAAAAAATCTCGGAGAGATCTTTATTTCTATGGCAGATTATTTTAATCCATTTTAATCTAAAATCTGTTTCTGCCCAACTTGATGCATAGTGTTACACCTGCAAGCTGCAGAGCACTGGAAGCTGAGTAAGTATCCTAGGTATTAATAGGATAGGATGATTTATTTACATGGGTTTGTACGCTAAATATTATCTACTTTACAATTCTACTGTAAAGAACATGTGGTGAGAAAGACACTGAAAGGAGGAAGTTTTGGAATACAAACTCATGACTGCATTTGAAAATTTATCAGCTTATATCAGCATACAGTATATGTTGGAAGAAAACCAGCTGTATGCAAATTCTTGGGTTGTTTCCATTTTCTTGTTCAAACTGGCTTGCGAACTTTGGTTTTATTTGTAGTGTTCATGGAAGTATGTAAATGTTGCAGTACTACAAGGATCCAGCAGCAATGTATTCAGTCAGTAACTGCTATGGTGATTGTGCCAACATGCTTTTTACCCATGCATTTCTACATACTTTACAAAGAACATGTTATTTCTACTTTATAGATGAAGGAACTGAAGGGTAGAGAGGTTAAGGGACTTGTCTGAAATCTCAGGGTGAGTCAGAGGCAGAGACTGAAGGAGAGTCTAGGCTTGATTATTTCTTGTTTATCCCTTTATTCACTGGACCATAGTCTTGCTCTCAAATTCCTAATCCCTTTGTAAGTAACTGATGAGGTGGCTGCTTTGCTGTTTTGGACAGCTGGCTGGCATGTGTTACTTGAGTGAAACTGTATTTTCCATACTCAGGTGGTTAATAATATAACGTCTTACTGGGTGGGCGTTTAAAGTTTCTATAACGAACAAAAGTGAGAGGAGAGCCAAGAAAACAACTAAATCCTTACACTGAGACAGTGAAAATTCCAGTTCTTAACAGCTCTCCCTCAAATCCTTTTTTAATTTAGCTTTTATTGAAATATTTCAGTAGGAGAGATTAAAAACTCATAGGGGAAATAATTAATGGAAACAAAAAAGTACACATCCCCATAGAAAGGAATAGCATTAGAGGAATTTTATACCTAGCTCCTGTGTTCACCACCTCTCTTGTGAAAATGCATCCTATACACATTTATTTAACCTGCTGAAAACTGCTGTTCTTAACTTGTTCAGCCCCATTCTCTGGACAGCCAGTGGTTTAAGAATCTTTGAAAAGAGTTAATCCAATACATTTGGCTAAGACATGAATGACAAATCTCTGTTCAGTCACGCTAAAATTCCTTTGATTTACTGGCAATGTCCCTGCTCATAAATTGAAAAGGGTACAGATCTGGGCATGGGACTTACCTGTAAAACTGATAGATGGTCCCTCGCAGCTTTTGGCCCTGGCTGAGCACCACTGGTCGGAGCAGCTCCAAGGCAGAGCTCTCACTCAGCACTTCCAATGCTGCTACATATTTGGAAACTGCAACTTTAATAATATTGACCTTGGCAGTCTGGGCTTTTGGTCTTCTGGGCCAGGGACTGAGTACTGGCACTGCTTGGTTTGCTAGTATCGATGTAGCTGTGTATTGCATTACCCTCAGGACAACCAGAGCACAACAAGGATGCAAACAAGGGAGCTAGCCTGGAAAGAGCCTGTGGGAAATCATGCAGAAAGCCACCATCTTTGAGGAATTTGAATTTTGGTTACTTAATGAATTATTTATATCTACACAAAAAAAAAAAAGCAGTGGGTTTTGAACACTAAACTCTCAGTAAGAAGCACTGATTACTCTAAAGGTAGTTAACTGGTTAACCCAGGCTTTAAAGGAAGTGAAAGACAAAACCCAGTTACCAAGGGAAAGTTTATGTGGTAACTCACAACTCTTGATATTATCAGTGTAATCTGTTTAGCTATTGTCTTTCATAAGAAGTGCAGGAGGCGAAACACCTGGAGCTGATTTTATTGATAATACATGTATCAACATCAACAGAAGATTCGGAAAGGCAGTGCTTTCAGACTCAGCGTCACAAAATATTGCAAAACTGCTGCCTTTGCAGTGTTCACAGTAAGACAGGAAATAAGTGAATTTGAAATTACATGAGAAGCGGAAAATAAATTTGAAAATAAAGGGATTATGTATGATGCAAAAAGATACAGAATGCTGCTTTAGAGGCAGGAGCTGGAGGGGACCAGCTTTTCAGCCTAGTTGTGAGATGGTTTACAGGCTGGAGAGTGATCTGAGGAAGTGGTCCTTAGAGGAGCGGGTCAAATAAAAATGAATATTCATGGACATTTTTGAAAATCAGGCTTCTTTTCAATTTGTGTTCAGAATTTCTCAATAATAAACACTAGCATACTTATATAAATTATACTAAAATTATGTGGTATGCAGTTAGGTACCCAACGTATATTAGAACTCTTAGAGTATAAAGACTTGGGACATAAAGGTCCATTTACTTTTTTTATTGTCTTTTTTTCTTAATTTCCTTCAAACCTGGAAGAATCAGTAACCCTGGAATTTACACTTAAACACCTCCAGACGGCATAATTACTAACAAAGTCTTTCACCTATTTTGGGCCAAATGCTGGGAATCAGTGTAACACCACTGAAGTCAGATTTCTGTACAAGCTGCTGATAATAAATAAGTGGTTAATAAGGAACAGAGACTTTAGAAGTGACTTCCAGGGACATTAAACCCTAGCCCTCTCAATTACAGGCACTTTCAGTGTAGAAATTTGGTCCAAATAGCTTCTCAGAATGTTTGCTCTACACATCTCACTCCACTAAATGACTCTCTTCTCAGACTGGAAACTTGGCATTTGTAGCAAAATGCTCAGTGTTTCAGAGAGATATCAGAGGGAGAAATCAAGGCCATACTTAGCATTGTAGGATGCTTTGATATCAAGAGATTTGGATGGTGAAATTTCCAGCTGTTGGCAGAAAGCAGGTCATACCCTTCGATGCTAAGCTGGCTCTCCCTTTTTCTAGAAGGAATGTCTTTTGCTCACCTTTCCAAGAAAGATTAACTTCATAGATGACCAGGGTCTGGACCTTTTTAACTCCTCCTCTTCCTCCTCACCCTCTAAGGACACCCCTCCCCCAAAAGAGAAAACATACCAATCCTTGAAAGTTAGTAATGAGACCTGAACTTTTGCAGAAGTAGCAGCCACTGTTATTCCTGTTACATCAATGTCCATCTTGCTGCATCACTGTAATATTGCTTTCACTATTCCCACTTATCCTTTTAATCAAGATGAAACTACAGAACTGATAGCTGAGATTCTTCAAAAGTAAAGCAAATGCCCAAACAAAGCCAGTGAAATGTTTCAAACACTGCTGCTGAAGCCTCTGAATGAAAAATTTTCTTCATGCCTTGGAATAAACATGCCTGCACTCTGCTCCCGACAGATGATTTTGTAATTTTTTTCCCCATCTGTGTATATTTGCAAAATCAGTGGCTCTTGTTTTTCTTTTCCAAATGATGATAGAACAAATCTAAAAGCTATCCTTTTCAGAGTAGGCTCACCCCTCTAAATCCTTCAGAAAGGATATATTTAGTGTATTTCCTTGCTTTTTACTCATTTCCAAACTGAAGTTAAGGATATAACTTTCCCACTGAATACTTGTTATCCCCAGAAGTCTTATTTGAGTCTGGCTTTCTAATTGGATGTATAAATAGCCCCTGGTTACCTGAGAATTATCAGTGATTCACTGATGTTGGAACATTTTTTAACCAACCTCAGCAGTGCAGCATTTAAAAATAAATACATGAAATCAAATGAAAGAATGGATTATCGACCACCTGCACATCCATCCTGCAAGGCTGAATCAAACAGGAACCATTTATCACTTCACTTGGAAGAGTTTACCCATGTCTTTAGATGATAGTACAAAAAATAACTCCAAGAGCTAAAACCCTACAGTCCCTCAGAAATGCCACCCATTGCATTAATCTGGGAGTTAATCTGGGGCTTAATCTAGGAATATTTGAATAGTAATTGTCTAGATTTTGTAGTTTGCATCACGATTTCTTTTGAAGGCAATGTGAATTGCTGCTCTCATAGGAGTGAAAGAGAGTTGTACACATTGGAGGTTTACCTTAATTCTTGTATACGTTATGTGCAGATACCTACAAGTGTTCTCAACTTCTGTCCTGAAAAAACGGGATGTAGAACAGAAGGGACTGTGTCATTTAATCTAAACTGCTGCTATTACTGGACAAATCTGTTGAGCTCCATTTTACGCTTAATTAAGGTGTTTTCCCTCTCTGCTCTCATCGAAAGAGCCTTCCAAATCTCTGTTCCTTTGGTGTTTACAAAGCTTCTTCTCACCTCCGGTTGAAATTTATTCATGGTCACTTTATAACCATTTGCTTTTGCATCAACATTGTCTCTAAGTTTGAATAGTCCCTTTTCCCTCCCTTCTGTTTGCCTTTTGATGTATTAATAGAGAGCTTTAATATCCACTCTCAGACTTCATTTCTCTGGGTATATGAGCTAGCCGGCTTTTAGTCTTTACTAAAATCAGCTCTCTGCTTTCTTGATCATCTTAGAAATCCTTCTCTGTATCTGTTCCAGAGTGAAATAATTTTTATTGCCCGTGGGCGATGAGGGTTGTACACCGTATTAGGAATAAGGTTTTACCAGAGCCTTATAAAGGAGATGGACACTTAAAAACATTTCTGTTGCTGCATTATCTACCTCGGTCTAGTTAATGTCCTCTTTTAAAATATGAATGTGTTGGCTGATACTACTTTTCCAAAATGTCACCCCAAATACCCACAATATATGTGTGTGTCTGTGGTGGTGAGCGGGGCGGGAGGGGTTTGCATCATCTTTTATTAAAAACTGCAGTGTGCTCCTCTTTAATAATTTGCTTTCATGGTGCAAGAATATATTTAACAACAGGAATTTATTCTGGATACATGGAAAATTCTGTAAGTGAAATTCAGATTCTGGCTTTTTGTCATTACAGAGTGTGTTGTAATAAGAGAAGCGTCCACACCCCAGGCTGCTGAGTCCTGGACTATCAGTTTTAGTTTAATATATGTCAGGAGAAGAAAGCAAGCAAAAACTCCTGAGTTCTCCAAATTGCAGTGGCATCTCTGTCAGTAGAAGGAAGAAGTAATGCATAAATAAATGAATACTATCAGCATATGGTGACAGCTCCTAGATATGTTTTGGCATGGGAGTTAACGTAAAGGAGGCTGAAGAAATGTACAAGCTAATGGATAATTCTGGCTCAAACAGGCTCAGCAGGTAAATGCTTTCTGGGTTTGTATCATGACTTTCTGAAGTTTGTGGAAGCCATTTGCCTTGTATCTAGAGTGAGGACCATCAGGTGAGGGTCCTTATTATTACCATGCTATTTCCTTTTCACTCTTATGAAAAATGTTTTCTCTGTGTAGGAGAGAGTGGCCTGTGACCTACCTCTCTGGCAGGCTGCCTCCTCTGCTGACCTGCAGGAAGCAGTTAAAATATATGTTGGAAGGGTTTAATTCATCCACCCCTAAATCCGAGCACTCCTTGGTTAGAGCTAAGGCTTTCTCTGCAAAGAGGATTTCCTAGGCAGTTCAACAGAACCCAGTTCCAGCAACCTTCAGGGCACAGAAGTAAAGATTAGAACCCAGCTTTTCCTAGCTGAATAAAATCCCTGCAAAGCTCCGGGTCAGGAGAGTATGCATAAGTAGCCCACCTTTTACAACAGGGCCATTACCTATATGCCAGATACTGCCTTTCTTTCTCTTAGAGATCTCCTGGTTCCATGTTGATAGCATCCCTTTGAGACATGTTTTTAGCTGATAGCCTGCCAGGTGCTGATTTATAGTCTGATTATGGAAGAAGTCCTGGCATCATTGCTGCTGCCTGGAGCCTTGCTGAACCTCATTGAAACAAACGCCTTGATCCCTTTTCACGTTCCATCTCTTCAGACTTCCTCTTGGGTCTGTCTTTCCAGAGCAGGCTCTCCTTCCTCTGGGCAGCACAAACAGTAAGGAATCCTTGTCTGTAGCTGCTTTTTGTGCTGTTACCCCATTATGTGCTCTCTTCTGTCAGCAGGCAGAACCACAAGCACATCTGACCTCCTGCTTGCCTCTTACCTCACCAACCTCCTGATTCCAAAGTGGAGCTGCTACCTCATCAATGATTAACTGACTTAGCTGCGTTTTGTTTTCATGGTAGCTCTGGTGAATGCTGAACAGAAGCCAAAATTTTATTAGCTTTCTTTCCTTTCTACCCTCAAAATGACTGGGCTGAAATCTATAAAGGCCCTGTAACTGGATAAGTGTCAAAGGTCTACTCTGAATCTTTTTTGAGGTTCCAAATGCAATGCTGAGATTAAGCAAAAGTTAACCAACTCTTATGGCAGTTCACATTTAAACAACTGCTGCCTACATTCCACTTAGTAATTCATCATTTCAAACAAAAGTTGGGGTGTTTGTAGGCTCCCAGTGCCTCAGGGTAGGAGCTTGTCTGGTAGGAGACTCATCAATGTGGTCAGGTACTGATAATTTTTATAGGAAACCCTAGGTCTTAAGCTGGCCCAGCTGCCTTGCAGTGCTTCTTTGCTGAGGTGTTTTGCTCTTTCTGATATGGGAATACACTTCTGAGAAATTAAAAATCAAGCAAAAATCAAATTGTGTAGCAGATCAGACCATAACGATTGTTTGCACTCATTTTGCTCTGATGCAGATGACTAATGTGAGGTTCAAGGCAGCAGGGAAAAATCAAAGAAGCAGCATGCTAACATTAGGGTCAGAGGTTTGTTACACGGGTGGTGAGGCATAAGCATCCTGAGCATCTTCTATAAATGGATTTCTAGCTTCTGAAAAGCTTTCAAGGTTTACTCTTCCCTTGTACACTGACTGACAGGTTGCATTTCAGGTGAGGAAGCAGTCGTGCACTTCAGGAAGCATTCTGAAATATTTACCTTGCTGTTTTTAAGACTGCTGTAACTCATAATAGTTTGCAAGATGGTTTGAAATTTATTGCTGAGCTGGAAGTAGCTAGATGCATTTCTTTCTTAAAGAACAGTAGAATTTAAGGTCCTATTAACAAAACTGAGTGAATGTCACAAAGCTGTACAATAGATGGAGAGAAATAATTTATCCTAAAACTCTAGTGAGACTTGTGTACTACCATTTTAACCCCAAAAATATGCATTTTTCATTATATATGAATGTGATAAAGATGTCATGGATCACCACCTAAAGACATGAAGACTAAGAAAAAAAAGTGGTATTTTGCAATTCAGTAGTTACAGAGCATACCATCCGACATGTAACCAGGGTAGGGAGCTGCTCTAGTGAATTCACTGTTACAACATGGTTTTTTAAATTTTTTTTTATTGTTGCCCCTTTGTATTGTGCCTTTTGAAAGACTAGTTTCTACTGCTGTTTGTCTGGATTTGTTCCGCAGTTCCCATGGTGTATGAGGCACCTGTCTGGCTTAATTTAGTTGAAAAAAGAAGTGTAAAACACTTAGATTTATATGCTGGCAGCTGTCACAAGAAAAGAAAACAAATGTTATTTTTATTAGCAGGCAGCTCACTCTTTAGTGCAGCGGTTCATGCTTTCTGGTGTGGCTGCTGTCAGCCCTCCCAGCAGTGATTCAGGATCTCTTAGTCACAGAGCAGGGGCAGGCTGGGGATTTCTGCTGGCTGGTTCATGAAAGACAAAGGATTATATTTGGCTAAGACCAAACCACTTTGAAATATCAGAGATGTAGGATGATGAAGGGAAGCTGAGCAGTGCTTTTTGAATTAATCAGAATTCGGAATAAAAAATGGGAGATACAGGCATGCTGTGTGTAATGTCTCAGTCAAAAGCTCGTACTAGGTGTAAGCCTGGGCAAAGTTTGACCTACTATGTTGTCAAAGCAGTATTTTCTTCTAGTTCATCTTGAGTGTGCTCACATGGCGGGTGCAGGACAATCAGGGGATCAGGCCCAGCCAGCACAGGTTCATGAAAGACAGGTCCTGCTTGACCAACCTCATCTCCTTCTATGACCAGGTGACCTGCCTAGTGGATGAGGGGAAAGCTGTGGATGTTGTCTACCTGGACTTCAGTAAGGCCTTGGACACTGTCTCTCACAGCATACTCCTTGAGAAGCTGGCGGCCCATGGCTTAGACAAGTGTACTCTTTGCTGGATAAAAAACTGGCTGGCTGGATGAGCCCAGAGGGTTGTGGTGAATGGAGTTAAATCCAGTTGGCAGCAGGTCGCAAGTGGTGTTCCCCAGGGCTCAGTACTGGGGCCGGTTCTCTTTAATGTCTTTCTCAATGATCTGGATGAGGGGATTGAGGGCACCCTCAGTAAGCTTGCAGATGACACCAAGCTGGGAGGGAAGGTTGATCTGCTCGAGGGTAGGAAGGCTCCACAGAGGGATCTGGACAGGCTGGATCGTTGGGCCGAGGCCAATTGTATGAGGTTCAACAAGGCCAAGTGCCAGGTCCTGCACTTTGGTCACAACAACGCCATGCAATGCTACAAGCTTGGGGAAGAGTATCTGGAAAGCTGCCTGGCCGAAAAAGACCTGGGAGTGCTGGTTGACAGCCGCCTGAATATGAGCCAGCAGTGTGCCCAGGTGGCCAGGAAGGCCAATGGCATCCTGGCCTGTATCAGAAACAGTGTGGCCAGCAGGAGCAGGGAACGGATCGTCCCCCTGTACTCGGCACTGGTGAGGCCGCACCTTGAGTACTGTGTTCAGTTTTGGGCCGCTCACTACAGGAAAGACATGGAGGTGCTGGAGCATGTCCAGAGAAGGGCAATGAAGCTGGTGAGGGTCCTGGAGCACAAGTCTTATAAGGAGCGGCTGAATGAACTGGGGTTGTTTAGGCTGGAGAAAAGGAGGCTGAGGGGTACACCTTATTGCTTTCTACAACTACCTGAAAGGAGGCTGTAGTGAGGTGGGTGCTGGTCTCTTTTCCCAAATAACAAGTGATAGGACGAGAGTAAATGGCCTCAAGTTGCAGCAGGGGATGTTTAGATTGGATATTAGGAAAAATTTCTTTACTGAAAGGGTTGTCAGACATTGGAACAGGCTGCCCAGGGAAGTGGTTGAGTCATCATCCCTGGAGGTATTCAAAAAGTGTGTAGACAAGGCATTTCAGGACATGGTTTAGTGGGCATGGTTGATGGTTGGACTCGATGATCTTAAAGGTCTTTTCCAACCTAAATGATTCTATGATTCAATGATTCATAAAGAAAAAAAAAATCTTTGCTTCTAAAAATCCTGCAGCTTTGTTACTGTAAAATGAATCTGGATGGTGAGGACAGTGTTAAAGAAAAAAAATCACTTTGCCAATTAGCTGTGACTAGAGTGATTTGTAACTGAAGAACTGATCTTTCATTTGGACTCAATAAATGTCCAGTCAGAATTCATCTAGTGGGACTTGGCTTTTCTTAGGGGAGGCAGGAGGACTGTCAGATTGTAGCAGCTTTGGAAAAAATGGAGAGAAGTGCCTCCCATTTAAATACTGGTTATGCAAATGAAAGAGATATAAAGGCTTTTACAACTACTAAGATGTTATGCTGCATAGTATCAAAAGAAAATAAATTCTGGAAAAAAATCCCAAACCTGGAGAAAATGAAGGTCCACGGGGCCCAATTTCTTTCCAAACTCAAGCAATGCTTAAGAAAACCGAAAGTTCTGGCATAGTCTGAAGGATATGTATATATATGTAAGTTTGGCTGCTTGTGCCTATCCCCTTACAAAGAATTGAAAAGCCTCTGCTTTCATCTGAATGATTTATAGGCGTGGAACAATGGTAAGTCCAGGTGTTTCTGCAGTTTCAATGGGCTGAACATAATCCATCGTGTGTCAGCTCTGAAATTCTCTTTGGCTTCATGGTCCACTAGTCTGAATGTTAGCAATGAGGTCCAGAATCCAGAAATGCAGTATTTGATGATGGAATCACTTTTGCACTTAAGGCCAGCTTTTAAACTTTAGTATTTGATGTAGGGTACAGTATACCTGCTTCAGATTTACTGTAAATAGTTTATGAATCATGATTGAGTTGTCTAAGTATTTTCTAGTAAACTTTATTGATTTTAAGCATAATTAAAAAATGATTGCTTTAAGCAGAGTTCTGTGACTTCTCTAAAGTTTAATTTTCTCAAGCTAGCAAACAGCTGGATGAATAGTTACTCTATGGATGTACTTTGCCTTCCTGATCCTATTGACTGTTTTCTATTATGCATAATATAATTAAAGATCTAGCAAGATGACCATCAAATTATTGAAACTTCACTATGTTAAACTCAACTATGTCCAGAAAGAAGGTTTCACATTCCAAAGTTTATGAGTGAGGTTAAAAAAAACCCTCAAATGCCAAAGGAACCTCTAGAAACAGCATCAGCCTTAATAATGACTTCCTATTTTGCTTTACTTGTGCTACTGTATCAAAAAGTAATGTCTTCTAGTGTTGTTTAAATAGTAATTCAGGTTTTGTAATAAGTGGCAAACGAGCTGTAGACAGATGCTTTGCAACCTTTAGCAGATATTTGACAAGAGAGATCCTTGGAAAGAAATGGATTCAAGTAATTATTGAAATACGTGTTACTACTATGATCTTAAGCCCAAGATGAATCCTATGATTTCCATAACCTTGCTTTTAAGAATTTAAAATGGGATTGTGTCAAATATTTAACCACCCTCAGCTCCTTTAAACATAAGCTTAATACTTACTGGAAGATGAGTAGGGCATCTTATCTCTAGTGAATTGGTTTTAACATAGTTTTATCATCTTTGTTATCTATTTTTGTTTCCTTCTTTCTACATTTATAAAGCAAAGCATAAAGGGGAACAAAATATGTTTTAAAAGACTGAGTTTGTATTTTAAGGGTTTACTAGATAGCAATCAGGAGTAGGTGAAAACAGCACCACAGCACAGAAAGAAAACCGGTGAGGTGTTTGTGTACAGCTTTTATTTATATGCTCAGAGAAAGCTAATTAACATGCTTACCATAAAAAAAAAGGTAAATAGTTTGGATGTTATTTTAAAAGCTATGAGAGATCTTAAAAATGAACTAATATTTAAAGTCTTCTCCTTATAACTTTTCGCTAGTTAGCCGACTACCTATAAATCCCAACCTAAGAACGTTCTAAGGTGTCTTGCCCGATCAGACCAAAATGTCCACACTGTCTGAATTTGGAGCCAACAGCTTCAGGGGTTTAATGAAATCCCATGAATCTCTCTTAAGTTTGTATATGACATTTCAAAAATGCATGCAGTATCATGGAAAGCCTTAATGACCTCTAATGCTATCACCATGACATTTCAGCTATCTCACTGCTAATTCCTCTGCATTGTCTACAAATAATGACCATACTGTAGTCTTGCAATCATTATTTCCATTTTTCTTTTTGTGTTTTATCCTGTATCACTAAGGAACAGTCTGTTTAACTATAGTTTTATTATCCTTGTCTAAGATGACTTTATCATTATGAGTTTCCCTGGTGCCTGCTGGAAGTTCTTTGTTGCTCGCATTCAACAGCATTACTGTCATATGTCCTATGATATCCAGGTGAATATATTGCTTTGTAAACAGTACACAAATTTATTTCTTTTCCTTGCTAGATTTTGATTTGAGATTTCTCCTTTAGAGGTTGATTCAGTGAAACAGAGCTAGATAGAGTAGAGGGGGTTAAAAATGTGTTAAAACTCTGGAGTGGCTGGTATAATACTGATCCACAGTTCATCTGTACCAGAAAATAATCCATTTCCTTTACTTACTTCCTATGAGCTGGTATGAAAATGCACTTGACCAATATCTTAACATTCAATACATACTGTTGTTAAACTTGCATTTTATACTTCAAAGTTCTGTAATTTCCTTGGCTTTATTATGAATGATTTATGGAACATTCTGTTAAAGTAAACATTGATAGCATCAAGTAGTCTTTTCAGAACAAAAGAAAATAATCATATTTCTGTTTTAAGTAGATGGAAATAATAAAAAGACAATATTTGCACCAAATGCAAACCAAATTTTGTCATTTATGTCTAGAATATGTTGAAATAAAAATACTGTACAGAGTAGAAATGATAATATGTTATGGAATTTTTGCCTATATTTTTAGAAGACAATGTGTCTTGCAGATGCAGTTAGTATGCATCAGTTAACGTTTTTAATAACACCTTTATGGGGAATCTGGAAGGGTGTTACTATGAAATAACTACAACCTCAGAAAAGGATATAATCTCAGAATTACAGAGATATTTATTATGCTCCTCAATTGCAAGTGGGCTTTCTGGAGTCTTCAAAGCAAATAAAATAATCAGTGTAAACAGAATATTAAACTAGGAGAATGCTGAATTTCACTTTTAAGCCTGCTTTAGAAGATTCAAATGGCCTTGGGTATGATTGTAGGCTATGCTTGGAGCTTACATAATTTGCACATGATGCTGTTTTGAGAATAAGGATAGCAGAGAGAAAAGGTTCTTCATACACTGTGGAAGTTACAAAACTAAATAATGAAATAATTAGGTGACCATTTCTTGGGAATAGAGGGAAAGGCAGATATTATGCTGGGAGTCTGTTATGGACAACGCAACCAGGCTGAAGAGGTGGATGAAACATTCTACAAGCAGCTGGCAGTAGTCTCACAATCGTGTGCCCTTGTTTTCATGGGGGACTTAACTTTCCGGACATCTGATGGAAATACAACATGGCAGACAGCAGGAAGTATAGGAGGTTCCTGGAGTGTGTGGAAGATAACCTCCTGACACAGCTGGTAGGTGAGCCTACAAGGATGAGGAGCCTCGCTAGACCTCCTGTTTACAAACAGGTAAGGACTGGTGGGAGATGTGGTGGTTGGACGCTGTCTTGGGCTTAGCGACGATGAAATGATAAAATTCTCAATTCTTGGTGAGGCAAAGAAGGTGGTCAGTAAAATCACCACTATGGACTTCCGGAGGGCAGACTTTGGCCTTTTCAGGACACTGGTTGAGAAAGTCCCTTGGGAGACAGTCCTGAAGGGCAAAGGGGTCCAGGAAAACTGGACATTATTCAAGAAGGAAACCTTGACAGCTCAGGACCAGGCTATTCCCATGCACCGCAAGACGAACCGCTGGGGAAGATGACCAGCCTGGCTGAAAGGGAGCTTTTGCTACGACTCAGAGAAAAAAGGGGAGTTTACTGTCTTCGGAAGAAAAGACAGACAACTCAGGAAGAGTACAGGGATCTTGTTAGGTCATGCCAAGAGGAAATTAGAAAGGCAAAAGCTTAGCTAGAATTCAATCTGGCCACTATTTTAAGAGACAACAAAAGATATTTTAACAAATATGTTAACAATAAAAAGAGAGCCAAGGAGAATATCTATCCTCTATTGGATACAGAGGGGAACATTGCCACCAGAGATGAGGAAAAGGCTGAGATACGTAATGCCTTCTTTGCCTCAGTCTTTAATAGTGAGACCTGCTATCCTCTGGGTACTCTGCCCCTTGATTTGGAAGCCAAAGACAGAGAGCAGAATACACCTCCCCATAATCCAGGAGGACATAGTTAGTGACCTGCTACACCATCTGGACACTCACAAGTCTATGGGACCAGATGGGATCCACCTGAGAGTACTGAGGGAGCTGGCGGAGGAGCTTGCCAAGACACTCTCCATCATTTATCACAAATCCTGGTCAACTGGAGAGGTCCCAGATGACTGGAGGCTTGCCAAAGTGATGCCCATTTACAAGAAGGGTC
>VYZV01005033.1:319563-351873 GCA_013401275.1 Pandion haliaetus | reverse complement strand
AAAAAAAAAAAAAAGAGCTAATGTAGGAGAAGAGGAATGTATGTAGGGTTTTGTGAAATACAGTTGAAATGCACAGGGACAGTATTGATGGGGTCAGGCAGGAGCTGGATTGTAGGTCTGTCAGTTGGAGGAGGCAGAGGAGCAGCTTGCTGTTTCAAAAGATCTCAGCTGCTTTGTCTAGGAACTGAAACCCCAACGTAAATCTCTAGCTGTTCTTTCTGCCTCTTCTTGAAGTTTCATTTTTATCATGTTCTACCTTGGATGAATCAAGAGTAGTCAAGGATGGAAAAATGGGATAATGATCAGGGATTGCTGACAGAGGAAATGGCTATCATTGTTCCCAAAAGCCAGCATTTCCCCCTGCTGATTCTGCTCCTGCATCTTTGTCTTCCACAGCCTGGAACACAGAAATTTAAACACACGGGCACAGTACCTCATAAGCCTCTGCACATGTTCTTCTTTCCTGCAGTAAGTTTTAAGGCAACTCTTACCTTAAATGATCAGTGAGTTGAGCTCTTTGGGAACACCTTCTTAGAGGCTGATAGCCACCTTGGATGCTGCTTCCCCTCCCTTTTGGGTAGCTGTAGCACTTGCTTAGGGGCAATGTGGCACAGAACTGAGTTCCTGGGCTGTTCTGGAGGAAGCTGGGACCGGGAACCTCCATCTCTTGTGCTGCGCACTGACAAATGGGGCTGATGGGAATGTATGAGCAGGTGGCTGTCAGAAACAAAAAGGAGTTTTCTGCCATTTCTCCCTTCATGAGGCTACCATGTAATCCTTTCACCAGAAAAGCAGAACGTTAGCCTGGTAAGCGAGGGTCTCCCGGGATGGGCACGGCTGCCTCCGCAGCCTGCATGCACGCAGTCCAGCAACAGCCTTGTGCTGCGTCTATGCTGAGCACTGCACTCCTGCTTCACAGACTAAGAGGGAGAGGCAGTCCAGACAGACTTTTAAACACTGAATAGCACAGGACCAACCTCTAGATGATCCGTTTCTTCAGCTGGTTGCATCTTTTGAGACCTGCTTAGAATTGCTTCTGAATTGCGTGCTGAGAGGACTACCCTTGCTTTCATCCTGCATCACCTCCTGCTAGCTCCCAATGAAAACTCCAAGCTGCTCCCACCCAGGTGGAACTTAAGCACTGAACGACTCGAAGAGGTTGCAGAGGAGTCAGCTTCATGCTAGCACAGAAAGCCAGAGGTGAAACTGATTTTGAAAAAAATGATCAAGAAACTAAAGGCAGCAACTACTTTTGTTAAAACTCTGCTGTCTGCAAAGATCAGCTGTGCAAAGGATGAGTTGTGCATTCAGACTTTATTCCCCGTGTCTGAAGTCCAAGTGTTAACTCCTGTGAGAAACGTTATTTTTAAAATCGCATTATTTTTAGACATCCATGGTAAACAACTCTACTTGAGCATTAATCATAATAAACATATTGTCTGATTGGCAGATGATTTTTGGAATGTATTTTGTTAAATAAATTCATATGAGCAAAGCTGACATGAGGAATGTCGTCTTCTCTGCTGAAGTACCCTGATTATCGCAGGCTAGAAGGTAAGGTAGATAAGAGAAGAGTTCATTATCACAAATTTTCCTTCCAGTGCAGGGAATTCAAGATTATTACAGTTCATTGGTATAAAATAATAGGTGTAATTTGTCTTGTTGGAAAGAATGCTGCTATGCCTGAGCTGCCTTTAATCCTTCTTGCTTAACATTTTTTGCCTGTGCTAACAATTAGTGCTGGACAAATTTGTTGCATTGGATTTCAATCAATGACCCAAACCAAACCTCAGAGTTGTAGTCTGCTACCCAAAAGTTGCCTTAACGTGACAGTGAAATGTGCTTCTAGTTCTTGAAGGCCAAAACACTTCTCTTGATCTTTATATTTCATAAGGAGGGAAGGAATGTAGATACGGAAGCATGCAAAAGTAATTAACCTCTATTGTTGAATGTGCCCTGCAGGCTAATCAATAGTACGTGCTGCAAGTTGCGTGTCAGGAATTAGCTGCACGTCAGAAAATGGCCAAGATTAAAAGAGTTTGACATTAACTTCAATACATTGGGGAACTGACTCGGAATGTTCTCTGTCATCAAAACTGAAGTTATGTTCGGTCCAAATTAACGAGAACGACTGGGGCCTAACCCAGTTTTGGTTTTTAAAGGAGCGGATGCTTTGCTTGTCCGAAAAATGAGTCTATTTGCAGTTAAGCACTCCTGTAACTGATTTTCTTCTATAGTCGTGTACTGCGTGTGTGCTGAACTCCTGAAGAAATTGTATACTCTGTTTCAGCAGTCATGGAGGTAGTAAGTATTGTCCTAATCATTTGAGCACTAGGTGGTGTTTCAGTGGGGATGGAGTTGGCATCTCTTAAATAGGAGTGAGACGTAAGATAAGAGAAGCGGGAGGAGCCTGAAGCATGTAACTTCACCGCTGACACCACTGGTCCACCTGTGTTTCTCCTAGCAGAGGTGCTGGGGCACCCATCACCACCTCTGTCCTGGCACCTTCTTGGAGCTGATCTTCAGCCCTGTCCCAAGACATGGAGTAGGTGTTGGTCTTTCACTACAGAGCCTGTCATAGGAACAAGATGCTATGAGATGTCATCTAACATGCTGTGCAACAGCTAAGGATGCTGTCCTCCACTTCCCTGCAGCAACGCGGTGCTCCTCACTGCCACGCCAGAGTGCTCCACCAAAATTAGTCGAGGTCCAGTAGCAATGCATGTGGGTGGCTTGGCAAGACAGGAGTACCTGTTGCTTGGAGGAATGTCTGGTTTGCTGCGTCAAGGGAAACCTCTCTGCCTTTGATACAGTGAGGTACTTTATTGGGAATGTGTCCCTGATAGTCTTTTAAGTGACTTTCAGCTCTTATGCAAAATTAAAACTTCGTAGTCCCACAGAAATCCTGCAGTTACTTTTAAGTCTTTCTCAGGACCATCTTAGAGAAGTTAGTCAATCAATATTATACTTCTCTACACAGACGTCTCAGTGTTATTCCCAAAGTAGTTTCATGCCATGCTAACTGCTGGAGTACAGGTTCCTGGCTCCACCTTGTGCATGCTGTCTTCTGCCCAGGGTCCCTTCAAACCATGTCTGCGCTGCCCTTGAGATCTCTCCTCCTCTTTAGACATTTGAAGGGCAACTGCAAGGGAGATGCCTCTCTGCTTGGGACCCATCTACCTAGGCAGGGATCTACAAATAGTCCTTGTAGAAGGTGAGCAAGGGTCATACTTTTCTGAAGGGTGCTCTGTAGTGCAAAGCTGGAATGCTCAGCCAGAAGTGGGAGACCTGGATTCTGCGCTTACTCCACCTAAAGAGACATAAACTAGGGTGATTCATTTTGTTTCCAATTAATAGGTTTATTTTAATGTTACTTATTAATGCATTTTACTGTTACTTAGCAGCGTATTTAGGAGGAAAGTTAGAGGTTAAAAATAGCTGTTAAAATTCTGTCTCCTCCATGATAGAAATAGTTCCTACTGTGTATCTGTGGGTGATCTGTTTGATGGTGTCCCTGCCTTTCCCCTCCAACCTTTCATTTGAAGACCCTGCGAGATTTGCTGAATCAGTGGTCTGCACAGCTGTGTTTGAGGGAAATGGGAACACTGGAATCTCTTAAAAAAGTAGTAAATAAGCTAATTGACTGTAATTTCTGAAAATGATGGTCAGTGAACTAGTTACTGCCTCATATGTGTAATTCAAATCCAGCTCGCTCACCTGCTTTCCCCATCAGCAGGGCTCAAGAGGGGGCAACTCCACCCATGTTGATGTAGTCCACTGCAGCCATGGTTCGTGGGCTAGAAGGAGAGCAAGCAAAAGAGTCTGGTTTGGTGCACGAGAAGGCACTTGAGAGAGGAGGAGTCCTGCGACATGTCTACGGCTACTGTATGCCCAAGAACAGAAGAAGAAAAGGCAGTTTCTGCATGTTTCCCTGCCCTAAAACATGGCATCTTCAGGTAGCCCCAGTACTTCTCCTCCTCCCTGAAGCTCCAGGCTGCTGTGTCCACCAAACTCCCCTGCTTTACAGCCCCCAGTGCTCAGGTCCTCCTGCCTGGCACACTCAATGCTTCCCAACCCACAGCTGCTGTCTTCTACTCCCTAGTGTCCCAGAACTCCTTTTTCATGAGGATACCCCAAATTCAGTAGCTGTAACCCTCCAACCAGTCTTAAATCTCCCCACTCTTAAACTTCCTTACACCTCCTTTTCTGCCAGTCTGGCAGTAGAGTTGCCTCTTTTTGCCCCCAGACCCCAGCACGTACCTGCTCTCACTGCAGTCTCTCTGGCTGTGGCCAGCAAGCCTTGCCCAGGAGAGCAGTTTTTCAGTAACCTCTTCTGTGACAGACAAGGTCTGCCTCCTGCCTCCGCTGCTTTAGGTTGGAAGGGACTTCTGGAGGTCACCTTGTCCAAGCCCTCTGCTCTGAGAAGGTCCAGCCACAGCAGGTTGCTCAGCCCTCACTGGCTGAGGTTTCAGTATCTGCAAGGATAGAGCCCACCATCCTGTTGGGCAGCCTGGTTCACTGTTGTCACAGGGAAAATATTTCCCTAATTTTCTAATTTCTAACAATTTCTAATTGGAACTTTCCTTTACACATTTGAGCTCCATCAGGAGATCCCCACTCAGTTGTGTTGGCCTTCTGCTACCTCTGCTCAACTTTCCACACATGAAATGGAACGGTCCCATGCTTGGAAGAGGTTGTGCTCCAACACGTAGTAGATCAGCAGGCTGCAGCATAGACATTTTCAGTTTTAATTTACAAAGCTATGTAGAGATACCTGAATATGGGAGTGAAGGAAAAATCTGGTGGAAAAAAAAGCTGCTGGGCTTTATCAGTAGGAAGCTTGCATTTTACTAGCCAGACTGGTTTTGTGGAAGGTACCTTTTCTGTTCATGTTCCCATAAAGGCTCAATAGCAAGTCTGGCATGGCTTACTGTTAAAATATCTTTCTTGGGTATTTTTAACCTCTTTTCAGGTCTCTGTATACAGTTATAAAGAGCAGAGTTTGGGTATGGGGCAACTGAAGACCGAGAGATGGAGATCTACTGTCATGCTCCCTCTCTTGCTGACCCAGTGTTTCCCAAAATTTTCTTTCTTGTTTTTGCCTAGGAAAAATTACTTCACTGTATTAAATGCGATGCTGTTAGTTGGAAATCTGTGGCAGGCAGCGAACGGGGCAGTTTCACTATAGCTAAATGTTGCCAATGTGGGCTTTCACTGCAAGCAAGCTGGTGTTCTTTTTTAAACTTGCAATAGTATGTTCATGTCAAATGATTTGTTGTGCCAAATTATGAAGGTGATGCTGAGCACAGTCCTGGTCACAGTGAGATCTGAAAGGCATGCTAATAAAGCACTTATTTTGAGAAATCCATGGAATATTTTTTGTGCTTTTTACCACTTGGAATCCTTCTGCAAAATGTTGTTTTCAGTCTTGAGTGAGAAGGAAGAGAGAAGAAAGAAAGAAAGAAGTCGGAATGACAAAGCAGGCAAGGACAGATCCTAGGGGAAGACAGGTATATTCATTAATTGTATTTGCATTTCAAAGATGAGTTAACTGCAGTGCTCTCAGTCGTACCCTACACTTGGGTTCCCTGCCACACACCATGAATAATAAATACACTTTGGAGGATAGGATAAGTGACCCAATAGACTTCTTCCACTTTTAATTTCATGGGTGATCTTAATTTGAGAGGTCAGTGCAAATGCCTACGGTAAGTGACAATTTTAGGCCAGTAATTACTAATTAAGACAGAAGGCAAGATGTTGGCTAAGGCACTTTCAAACAGATCACAGATAACCTTGCAGGAGCTGATTAACTCAAACAGAACACCTCCTTAGGTGATAGGTACCAAATGATACTTGGAACAATTTTTAAAACTGAAAAGGATGAGGGAAAAGGATTTATGAAACTCTTGGCTGAGTTTTCTCTAGAGAAAGAATTTTGGTAAGTGGGATTAGCTGTTCGCCAATTAACAGACAATTAGAAGAATAACATTTACCCAGTGGGCAAAAATCTTTTATGATAGATGCACACTCATCAAACCTGTTTCTGCCAAAGGAGGATAAACAGTGCTGTGCTCACCGGCTTAGGTCCAGTGATGTGAGCAGCACTGGCTGCTGCTACTGTGCCAACTTCACATGGGCTGCGTGGCACTCGATGTGACGGTGCTTACCATGGCAAGCACGGAACAGAGGACCCCAAGCTGTGCTTTTGGATCCTGGGATGGCTGTGGACAATTTGCCAGGGGTCCACAAAAGAAATTAGGAACAGCACAGCAATTGTCTGTGGAGAAAATTGAGAAGTCTCCGACACTGGGGAATTTTTAGGGACATGCCAATCAGAAAAAGCGAGAAGGCATTGGCTTTATTAATACTGATATCTGTAAAGGTGACCACCGTTAGTAGATCAGAGATAGTGTCAGACATTGGAAGCTTTTCTGAAAGTGGCCCTTGGACAGGTGAGGCCTCAAATGACCATAAATTCAGAGTAGCAGATGCTGTAGAGAGCTGAGCTAGGCTGCTGCTTTTTGTCTTTTTTTTTTTTTTCCCCTAGCTTAACAATTAATTTTTCCACATGGTTCCTCCAAAATAGGGATATGTAGGCAGCACTGCTTGGCCAGAAGGTGGAGTGGCAGATGAATCTGTCTGATTTTACTGTTGTTTGTGCTCCTTTTTTTCCATCCTCAGAACTTAAAAGATTCCTAGGTAGGATCCATCTCTCCGAACTGAAGCATCCAAGAATCAGTGTTTAAGACTGGGCTCCTCTCTAAGCTCCTTCCACATGCACTGGAAAGAGATGAGCAGGTGCTGAACGTGAGCTCTCTAATCCCAACAGCTCCTCAAGGTGTATTTCATGGTTCATCCTCTAAAGGGGCTATTTCTTGCCATTAACTCCACAGGCAATATAGAGCACAAAGCTAGACTTACATACAGATCTACAGTCTAGATGCCTAAATGAGGCCAGAAAAACTAAACCTTACTATTCTAAAATCCAGACCAGAACAGCAAAGAGCACAAGAGGAAAACAAATTAGGGCCAAGCACTTCTTAGGAGTGCAGAGCATTTCCATGCTCTATTCCTGGGAGCAAGGTAGCGCCTACCCTGAGGACTACAAATGCAGACTGTGATGTAGAATTGAAGGAATGAACTCAGTCGTGGGTTTGCTACTGGCATCCTGATCAAAACAAGAATTTCAAATAGAGCTTATGGCTTTATAACATTTGTGACACGCATAAATTTGAGGAAGTGTTACTATGTGATCCTTCCAACCAAATCCATGTTTTTACATTTCTTCCCCTGCGTAGTCAGGGTGTGGCAGCTTCCTTGGCAAGAGGCTGGATTTACTCTGATCCCAGGAAGCACTCGGCACCCTCCAGAGGCAACCCTGGTGAGTGGAAGCCATCCCGTGTGGAAGCAGACCTAACCCATGCCTTAGGCAGCACCTTCCTACACAAGAAGGGGGCCTTTGCAGTTTATTTCATTCAAAGCAAGGACATTAACTCCTTGTTGAAGGGGAGGATTGCTTTTAGAGCTGCTGACAGTTGTCCAGAAATTAAAATTCCTTCCAGTTAGGCTAGTACTGTCCCTGTGACATGGGTCTTGTTTGGGAACCCAAACCTAACCCAGAGCAGGCAGACCGGGGCTATCAGCATTAGGAGAAATCTAGTGGTGACTCTTTGCACCCTAGGGAAGACCTGGAGATGGTGGAGTCTTTTGTTCAGGGAATGCTGGAGCAGGCTAAAACCTTACAAGAGGACCAGTCAGGTTCAGTTAAAATACCTGTGTTCGCTTCCAGAAAAACTAAACATCGGCTGTGCTCGAGGGCAAGGACTGGCAGCTATGATCAAAGGCATTTTTCTGGTGTGTTGTGTGGGTTAACAGCCTGTTGAACTGTAGGAGCAGACATGATGGAGAGGCTCAGAGGTACAGTGTGCTGCTGCTGCTGCTGCTTAGCGCGACCTGAAGCTGCACTGAAAAATAGGGAGATGCTGTCAAGTCCTTCTGCCCATGGAACAAGTGTAAGAAATGAAGGGAACGGTGTTGTCAGAGCCGAACGGCAGCAACATTTTGTGACTGAAATTTATTTTCTTGACTCACACAATGATACTAACATTTAAGGGGAAAAAAGGAGCACTGCAGAGGCAGTCATTAAAGGTGGAGGAGACTGATTAGCCCCTCCACCTTTTCCACCTAAACATACAAGATGTTTATGATACTATGATACCGCCGAAATGAACTCCATGGGAGGAAGTAAAGGAAATGTGATTACAGACATTATATCCAAATTGAATTAAAGCTGCATTAAAAAAACTCAGATTACTGTACGGTTCCATGCTACACTGGAAAACATGATAAGCATCTGCTACTGACAGATGTGCAAAGAACATGCAGGGGCTTATTTCTCAGAAAACAAGTTTGATCTCTGACCTGCTGATTCACAAATCCACAGAAAGGAAGGCAGGAAGCACAATTACAGACAGACCGCCCCAGCACATAAGTAATCATCAGCAAAGCAGCCCTGTTGCTTGGGATTATTGTTTGTTTTTCTTCCAAGTATTTACTCTACATTGCAACCTCAAGCAAAATTGCTTACCTCAGTTTCTTTACCTATAAAAATTGGGTAATGAATCTGGTCTTCTTTCCAAAAGGTGAATCTGTAGGTAAAAGCACTAGCATTGCATGCTGATGTTAATAAATATTTTCTCAGTTGACTAGCAGTCACTGTAACACTTTTCTGTGCCATGCTGATTCAATGTACAGATTTAAATGAGTTATTAAATCCTTCTGACTTGTTCTAGTTTTGCTGATAGGGAGAAAGACTTAAGCCTACATGTCAAGCTCACTTTTAAAACTCTTTTTTTGGGGGGGTCATGTAGTGGTATATGTGGAGGCAAATATCTCTATGCTTTCTTGGCTGTGACTGCTACAAGACAATGAAAAGGATCTCTAGACTATGACAGTGTCATGAGTTACTGTCTCTGCCATGAAGGCTCTATACACCTAGTAATTCTCATAAAAGACTGTCTGTCTAGTATGACTAGAAGTATCATATAGGCTGACAAAGTGAACTGTAATAAAATGGTGCATCTTTCAATTACTTCCCGCATTATGTTACATCAAGTGGCAAAGTACATTTTAAAATAAAAAGTTGACATGAATGTTTATATAGTTATAAATGAATAGCAAAGATTTTTAATGCACATGTAAAAAATATTTCAGCAATCACCTTCCAACTGTATTTTACCTATTTTCAAGCAACAAAACACAGCTGGCAGCTGTTTATGAAAAGGGGTCAGTGTGCTAAAATGTGCTCAGTCCGAAATAATAACTCCAGAAAAAAAATTTGAGAGATGTATTTTAAGAACAGAATCAAAGAAAACAAAGTCACAGAACCTGAGAGTTTCAAAGCAGTCTCTTCCTCATATGTCCCCCTCTCCCCTAAAACAAACCCAAGGCTATAAAAAGCTTCAGGAAAGATTTTCAAAGGTGCTGAGCTTTCAAAAGGAAGAAAGCCCCAAAGTATTCTTGGTGCATTTCAATAAGGAAATTTCCCCTAGATCTTCCACACTTCAGTCTTTTCTGCAACCATGCACCGATTGGCATGGTCAAAGTATGAGTGAGTAATATGTAGCTCAGGAATATGACGCTCTATCAGCTCAGCCAACTCCCTGTCTTTAAAAACGTGGTAGTACCTCAGCCAGGTCCCCCCAGGACCCGTCTGCTGCCGGTGCTGGGTGGTCAGGGTGCACTCACTGACCACTTTCTGCAGAGAAGAGCCTGTTCTCCTTCTGTTCTGAGGTTGTCAGAAAGCTCCTTGTTTTGGGTGATGGTCTATTTTAAGTTGTTGTCTGACAGCTAATTCTTTCTGATGTGAAATCAGGTCAGGCAAACACACTCTGCTGCAATTGTGAAGAGTATCTGCAGGCATAGGCAGCTGCATAGTTTCTTGCGCTAATTCTGAGTCGCGACTTCTGAAAGCCTTCAAGCAGTGTGACATGGGCAGCACAGGTTTAACAGCCACTTCAAAAGCTGTTGTATTTTCAAAACTCTGTTTGCAATGCAGAAAAAAATAGAAGTGCGTTTCAGAAAGCCACACTCTCTGCTTTTTTCAACTTTTTTTCCTCTGTTTAATTCATTCAGCTGAACACCATAGCTGCAGTATCTAATGAGCTCTTCTTGGTGCTGCTGATCACCCACATCTAATACAGAGTCAAGCGATCTTGAGAACAGAGACCATCTCAGAGATTTCTCTAACACTGTGCACAGTGCTTTTTTCTCCCCTCCACAGGATAAGCTCCTTGCTGTCCTGTGTACCATTGAAGTCCCGTCCAACTTATGACAGGGCTGGTTCAAAGCCAGCTCTTTGTCCTTGTGAAGAATTAATTTTTATACTCCACGTGGGCAAGGCTCACCCGAGGAGTAGGAAGGAGGTGAAGGATTCCAAGGAACAAAGATGTCCTGCTTTTCAGATCTTCTCCGGTTTGCTCCATTGCCCACACATATATCATTACCTGGCTCCTACTCTTAAGATGCGAGCCATCTCTTTTATTGCTCGCATGCGCCTCTCTTCTGTTGAAAAATGGTGAATCACTCCAACAGAACAGATAAGGTGAATAAGTATCCCTCGAGGCACTAATGTATACAGAGTATAAGGACAGGGACTGGCTCTGACACACTGGCAGCCTGTGGTTTGCACCACATGAATACATAATTTCTCTTCCATTGTGCTACATGTTATTGTACTACCTGTAACATCTCTAACACTGTATTATCTCTAACTCTAAAGAGTTCACAACACACTGGCTTATTTTTAAAACACAGCAGAATTTAGAAACATTGAAACAAGTGACATCTTTCAGATCAGCAATGAACAACGCATCAGACTCGTTTTCTCAGTGAAAGGCTACCACTTGGTCAGTGGCAAAGCAACCTGGCCCTTTTTTACCCTCACCTAATGCTCATCTGCAGCCTGAAAGAAGCACTTCTGAACGACCAAGGCCATACATGGTCCTTGCAACAGCTGTGCTAGTGATCCTGCTGATGATACCCATTAAAAATGGACTAATGCCCATTTTTCCTCCTTTATTGACAGACATCAGTGACAGCAGAAAAAATGAAGAGTCGCTATCAGCCTGGGATACATTTAAATCATCAATATATGGGTGAAAGACACTTAGTCAACTAGCATTTGTCTACTTCTGTCATTAACAAGCATATATCATGGAAAAAAAAATTAGATAGTCCCACTCTTGCTTGAACCCCCCCCCCACCACCACCACATAAACATGGGTGACGTGGAGAGCACCTCATCATTACGATGGTGAAACTCAAGCAGCCCAGCTTTGCCTGAGTCAGAACTGAGTTTAAATTTGACTCCCATTTCAGTAAAAATTTTTGCCCCAAAAAGGGCAATTGGTCTTAGGCTTTGGCAGGGATTTGCCAAACGGCAGCTCTGCAGGTCGCCTCCTGCTCTTGGCCTGCGCAGCTCTAGAGTAATTCACAACAGACATCAAGGTTGATTAGGTCTTGGTGCACAGCAGGGACCTCAGCAAAGTTTCAACTACATCACATGAATGTTACATGAGAAATAAGAATAGGAAACAATTCTGGAATAGTGCTGGAAAGGAAAGGGCACATATTAAAGACACCGGAAACAGAAAGCAATAGAATTAGTGATATTTATCCAACCTTATATTTTCCTCAGTGAAAATGCCCGTACCAGTTTGGGCAGATAGTTCTACACATGCCACTTCAGGTTACAATGATAAACCAGTTTTTGGTTAAGCTGTTGAAGTGTTGGTTTCCACAGAAAAATAACAGATCATTCAAGTAAAAAAAAGGTGCAAGCTTTTGATTCTTTCTAGAAATATAAGTATAGAAAATGCTAGCAGAAGCTCTGTCTGTGCAGCCTCTCTGTGTCCATCAGGGCAGCCATTCACCATCAGATCCATTTTGCCTCAGAAAAAAGAGACACTCTACAATTAAAAGAATAACAGTGTGCAATCCAGCTGAGATAGGAAAACACTTTCCTTGCAATGAATGATGCATTCAGAGCCTCGGCGGCAATGTGAGGATCAAAAGGCAAGCTTTGAAGAAATAGGGTCTTTTAACATGTAGTTATTCAGCTGCTCTGCCTGTAGGTTTCACTTGTTTGAGATGAACAGAAATCAATTCCAAAAGCTCAGGTCTTCTAGCACTAGTCGAGACGTCGACATTGAAACATTATGGCCTTTTTAATTAAAAAGGGATCAAGTATCATTTAAGAAATTACAGTGTATTAATAAAATCTCACACTGAGCAAAACTTCAGTGTTGTCAAGATAAATTTGTCAGATAATTTTAAAAGCTACGGGTGATGTATTCCATTTAAAAATGTGTAACTCAAGGAAACAGAGCATCTGCATGGGGCAACATCACACTATCCTGAAATCACCGATTATCACGTGAATTATTGCACATGATTATTTTTAATCAAAGCCAAACCTGTCAGGCTCCAAGATCACCAGGCAGCCATGTTCACCTAACACAGGCAGCTTATAAAAAAACCATTTCTTTCTTTTCCTTGACATTAAATTCCTTGTACGTTGAAACCGTGTTTAAACTGAACAATCTGTACTGTGCAGTAAAGGTGCCGTTTCAGAGGCAGAGCGGCTCACGTTAGCTGGCAGTGAGGCACAAACACTTGCCAAGGCCTGACTGCAGCCCAGCAGCGACATGAGCCTGCTTCCCTCTGCTCCGGTGGAAACGAGTCAGATCTGCTTCTCCTGCAATTGCTCTCGTACTGATGAGTAGATGGCACCGGGACGGTATTTCATAGAATCATAGGATGGTTTGGGTTGGAAGGGACCTTAAAGATCATCTAGTTCCAACCCCCCTGGAATGAGCAGCGACACCTTCCACTAGACTAGGTTGCTCAAAGCCCCATCCAAGCTGGCCTTGAACACTTCCAGGGATGGGCCATCCACAGCCTCTCTGGGAAACCCGTTCCAGGGCCTCACCACCCTCACAGGGAAGAACTTCTTCCTCACGTCTAATCTAAATCTACCCTCTTTCAGTTTAAAACTGTTGCCCCTGTCCTGTCACTACAGGCCCTGGTAAAAACTCTCTTCATCTTTCTTACAAGCATTTTAGCTTTGAAAGACTGCAGTAAAGTCTCCCTAGAGTCCTGCAGTGCTACACCCCAGAACAATCTTTCACCAGCTGTTCAATGTATTTTAAGGTCATTTCTCACCATCCAAACACTGTAAAACAAGGGTCCAGATGCTACAAACTGCATTTGTCATAATAAGTGGTACTTTAAATGAAAATCAGTTTTGTCCTGAATTACAATAAAATACAGAAGCTTGCAGGTGGTGAAAACAATATAAGGACAGAGGAAACTCATCCTGGGTCAGAGCAAACATCCCACCAGCACAGGGCTGTGGCAGCAGTCAGCACCAGATGTTTGGGAAACAAAGAAGGGAAGCACAGTGATGCTCTCTCCCCTTGCCTCCTGCGGTCGGCAGCCTAAGAACTTCCTCAGCCATGGGCTGGAGCTTGTGTCTAATAGCCAGTGATGGATCTGTCCTCCATGGATACTTTCTTGGACTCACGTGTACTTCTGATTACACAAATTCACGTCAAATGAATCTGCACTTTAATTATATGTTTTTTAGAAAACATTTTAGAAAAATGGTTCCTTCCATTTTAAATCTTCCCCCATGGTTCTCCTGTTGTAAGAAAACACAGAAATGTACTCCCTATTCACTAATTTAATATCATTTGTAGGTTCCAGAATGCTATCTCCCTCAGGAGCAGTATGATGTAGACACTTCTTTTATGATACTTTTATGATGATACTCTTCTTTCTTAGGTGAAAAGCCCTAGCCCATTAATCTATCCTCATACATAAACAGTTGGCACCTTATAAGGATCTTCCAGAGATGGAGAAAACCTGAATTTCATTCAAGATATGGATGCACCAGGTATTAGTCTTCTACCATTCTTCTGGATTTTCATTTTTGTTCTTAATATTTGAATACTTTTTTGACCAGGTTTGAACACTGAGCTAATATTTTTCAGGGCAATGAAAATGAGTCTGATAATGACTTCAATATCTCTTTCCTGAACAAGGATAGAAGGTACCACTGTGCCTGTATGCATTACCTAGCATTTATCCACAAGTACTTTTCTGCAATTTTGCACCCAGTCATTAGTTTCACGAGACTTTTTTTGCAACTCTTTGAGGTCAGTAATCCTGAATATCTCTATGTCACCAGCAAACTTTATCAGTAGTCTATTAATTTCATTTGTAACTATAAACTACATAGGAATCTGTTGAACAGTGGCCTTTTTATAGGTGTCATACACCTACACTAAGCATTCAGCATTGAGTCTTTCAGCACTTTCCACACCTGCTAGCATTTTACCCTTCTGGCTTTCCTGTTCAATTTTTCTTAAGAGTTTCTTCCTTTTTGGTAGTAAACTTTTATGCAGTGGATTTTTTAAAGCATTTTTGTTCCTAGCAGGAGGTTTGGTTATGGTCACATTAAATTCAGTGAGAGAATGTGGTTCTTGCATAATTACTTATTGATGTGGGCCTGATGCACTGTTCCAGACTAATAAGAGTTGCTTCCCTTTTGTGGGTTCTCAGATTAATTTTTCCAAGAGGCTTCATGCCCCTGTGTATCATTTACACAACCTACATACAGATAATTGCGGTTTCTCAGTGTTGTGTTTTCTGCCCTCACAGCCCTCGCAATCTCTCCTAATAATCTGTGGTCATTTTCCCCAAGTTTATCAGAGAGTTAGTGATACATCCTTATTATTACACTGCTCTCCTCTGTAGCTGTCTACCTACTACCATTTCTTCCAAAAGATTATTCTCATGCTTTTTTCCACAGAAGAATATTCAGAACTTTTTAGCTGTTATGCAACCCTTGCAACAAAAGCTAGAAAAACCCCTTAAGTGCACTACAAAAAGGGCTTTAATGAACATTATATCATCATCATACTAACCAACACCATGCCATGGTGATAAAGACAAGTAGGACCACTTTCATTTTTTTAAATGTCCAAACAAACCATTGCAAAAAAGAAATCGAAGCACGAAATATTTGTTTGAGGTGAACACAGGTGGTTGTCCAAAACCCCTGACAGCACTTTGCAGTAGCAAGGCCTTGCTTCATGGATTAACAGTTGTTATAAATCAAGCATTCCTTTTCATTTTGACCATACATTCCCCTAGTGTACCTAAAAGTCAATCCAAATTAATTTTGTGCCATGTACTGCTCATTCCCACCACTTTTGTTTAAACTGAAGACTGAAAGATTTTCCATAACTGAAAAACCCATTATGCAGTTTTAGATTTCAAAGGGAGGGGGTGAGGAGGAAAGGAAAACATTTCAAAGATTCTTCTCTTCTTCATTTCACAAGAATATAATTAATTGCTCCTTCTCTTAATTTAATACTGTGACTAATCCTACTAAAAGGGATTATTTAGAACAAGCAGACAATGCAAGATACATTTTTGTGTCATTCAGCTGTCTTCAGAGAACAAAACTGAAAGCATCAACAACTTTGAATTTTTTTTTTTAGACGTCATTTTCAAAATTAGTATTTTAGGTCAGTGAATTAATTTAAACCCTGCTAAATGGCAAAAAAAAAAATCTGTGTAATCAGAAATTGCTTTTCTCTGTCAAACTTTACTGAAGTTAAGTCCCTTCAGAGACATTTGGAAAGTATTTAAGGATCACAGAATCTTTATCTTGGAGACTCTTTTGTATATACTGTATATAGACTTCAGATGTCACTTTATCTCTGTCAACTCTAATAATAGGAACAATTGCAACATATATAGAAGGCATGATTCTAAGTTAAATATGATTTTATCCTCTTCATTATGGTGGCATCAAAAATAAAGAGGGGAGGAAAAATACTAATATACCAAAGAATTATTTAAAAGAATTACTGAGTAAACTTCAAACAGTGTTTCCATTAAAAACCTTTTCCTATTAAAAGCATAACTCATTAATTGCTTAGGTTGGAAAACTTGCTCCTTCTTTTATTTTCGCACATTTATGGTTAGCATTAGCAAATGAGGATGCTGCTTTTATAAAAATAATTATAATTATGAAATTTAATTAACTTATTAAAGCCTTGATTCAGGAATATAATTATATGCTTAATTTTAAGCATCTGGGTAGCTACACTGGTTTCAGCAGGATTTCAGCAGCATTACTTCTGCATTATTAAAGATAATTCTGAAATGCTTGTCACAGCAGTGGCAACACCTGTAGCTAAAACCAGCAAAAAAGGGATAATAAAATAAGGTCAGGTGGAGCAGTTCTCATCATGCTGGTCCCCTCCCTTGCTTTGTGCCCCCCTCGAGGTGTCTGCTGTCTTTCCTTCCCTCCCAGGTGTGCTCCTGCATGCTGGGCTACAGGATTAGGCTCCTTTGGGCTTTTTGGCTGCAGATTCCAAGGGGGGGTGGTGGTGGTTTTCTCCACCCAACACAGCTGAGTGTTGGAGAACTGGGGCATGTCCCTGAGTATTGGAAATGTGGGTTTGAGGAAGGCTGAGGCAGGGTGTGAATCGAGCCTTCCTGCTTTCTGGGTGAGTGCCCGGAGGACTTGGCTGAACTGGGAAGAGAGAAAAACCAAAATCTCTGGATTGCTCTGTTAGATACCAACCTCAAAAGAGGCTTTGGCACTATGGATCTTTATTTAGTAAAGAAGGTTTAAATGTGCAACCAGCTCAGGTGCCTGAATGCCATTCTGGATCCGTTCTGGATCTCAATGTCTTACTCAGCAGGAGAATAAGCTTTTGGTAGTAGAGAGTGAAATGCCTGTACTCAGAAGCCTGCTCTCAGGTGAGAGCACAAACCTGCCAAAACCATCACGTGGAAGCTAGCTCAGCCATCCCTCCTTCCAAAACCTCTGCAACCCCAGGTGAGCAGAGGGCAACATCCGTACGCGAGCAAGTTGTGCAGCCAGTGAGAAGCTGTCACCGCTTCTAATGACATCCAACAGCTGGTCAAGACCTTGCAACCAGGTAACATGTTGTTAAGAACATGTAGGTGAGATTTAAAACAGTTATACTGTCAACATGACAACAGTGATAAGACCACAGACAGCCAATTGTGGTCTAAAATAAATGCCTGTGTTTAAAAATGCTGAGCAGGCTGCTGGCTGCTACTGTGAAAATTAAACTAAGTATAAGGGTGTATTTGGAGCACGCACCAGTTCTGCGCTCCAGGGACTTGGAGCAATAGAGGGGACTGTAAGGGGCAAAGCTTGTTCTGTTGTGATGCACATTTTTCTAAGGAAAAAAAAAAAAAGTCAAGTTTTCTTGACCTGACCCCATCCTGAGATAACTATGTATCATCCACTGGAAATAAACTTAGGATATTTTTGATAAATCAATTATAACTCGCATGAAAATATCAATGCAAGGAACACAAAGCTCTTGATTTAATGAAGTGAGATAGAAATTAGGCTCCTCACTGTTGGTGAGAATTGCACCGGAAGACAATGCTGTCAGCTGACAAGCCCAGTGACGGCAACTGCGCAAATGACAGATAAAGCCTGCAGGTGTCAACCACAGGGTCTGACTGTCCTTCAGAGTTTCTCCACATCTCTAAGAATTCACGATTACTAGCTTAGGAATAACTGTATCATTCACTTTAAATAAAACACTGAGTGATGAGACCAAAGCTGAAATCAGGGCTTGCAGATGTCTCAGAAGAAGCAGAGGTACTCTGTGGGTCACCTCGTCAAAACCAGAAAATCCCACTATGGGTGGCACTTCTCTGCTTCCAAGACCTCTTGCGATATTCAGACTTTGTAAGTATTTTGCACCTCTGACTTCCATCAGGGAGGAGAGTTCAATGCTGTGAGAGGAGCTGCTTTAACATTAGGCAGCAACTGGATACAGGAGAGTCAATGGATTTTTCTCAAAAAAGGCCAGGTGGCCTTTACATTAAAATAGATGCAGAAAAATAGAGGTAATTTATTTTCCAGCTCCAAGGCAGGATTAAACGCTTGGCCCAAATGTGACCCAAATTGGTCTAATTTGCTCTTAAAAGCCTTTTCATATCTGAGGTAAATAACCTGTGCTGCAGAGTAAGATGATTTTTTTTTTTCCTTCCCATGTCAAATAAAGAACAGTTTTCTGTAAATATCATTTATGTATTTGAAGACTATTATGTTTCCTTCAGTCTTTCTTTTTTTCCTTTCTCGACTAACCAAACACAATTCCCTCAGCTTCCTCTAATAATTCAGAATTTCTAAACATCAGTTACGTAAAATGTCTCCATATTGATTGCAAACTTTGTAAGGCATGGTCCCCAAAAGCAGATAAGATATGCCACCTAGGATCTCAAAAGTACCAAGTGCAGGAGGGTGACTCATTCTTCTGCCTTCCTGGAAACTGCTCTGTCGCCATACTCCAGACAGGGATTTGGCTGGTTTTCTAACAGCACAACACTACTCACACGTGTTTGGCCTGTGGTCCATCTTGCCTGGCCATTATTTCTCACTTTGTTCATTGAATGTTTCCTTCCCGAGCATGGTATGTCCCTCTTGATGGGTTCTGTATCTCTTCTTGTTGATTTCAGACAACACTCCATCATTTGGATGTCAAATCCCATCTTCCAAAAGAATTCCAACTCTTCCCACATGGGAGTCGTTCACAAATTGTTCAGTATGCTCTCTAGCCTGCCGTGGAAGTTATTGATTAAAATTTTGTGTAGAAACAGATGTAGGGTGGGTCCCAAGAGCATCCCCTTTGAAATGTTTCCTTATTGGACAGCGAGCCACTGATCCATTTTGAGAATGATTTTTTTTTTTTCCATATTCTTAGCTCTACTTATTTTACTTGCAACAGTGACATGAGAGTCAAGATATATCATGTCTTCTCCTGCTACCCTGTCTATTGGGATGATTATCCTGTCAAAGACAGGAAGCAGATTGGCCTGCTCCTCACAAATACATGTTGGCAGTTTCCCATTACATTAGTATTCTGTAGGTTTAAATAATTTATTTAAATTAGATTATTTATTTATTCTAGTATCCTTGTATAAATCTACATTAGGCTGGCTTCCTCTTGATGTCCTTTCTCTTTTGCAAACAAGTATTATGTTTGCTTTTCTTCACTTGCTGGAGATCTTAAGGATAATCTGCCAGTTCTGAGTAGTTTGAGATTAATTTCGTGAATTCCTACCAATTTGTGTAACCTAATTTATCTAAATATTCTTTAAGACATTATTTCCCTTTTATAGTCTAAACCCCTGTCCTCTGGTTAAAATTCTACTAACTTGCTGATGACTATTATTAACTTTTTGGTCAAGACCAAAGAAAAATGCAACTACCCTTGTCATCTGTTGTTTGGTCTTCTTTCCTTTTTGTTTTCCTCTTGCTTTGTAGACATTTATAAAGCCTTATCTTAGTTCTAAGTCATGTTATACTGTAGTCATCCTGACTTTGGTTCTTCACACCATCCCTTGTAATTATTGATAGTCATGTTTTTTGATGATTTCTTTTCAATTTCTACGGCATTAAAGAGTTCCCGATGCTGTCATACCAGACGTTGTTATACTCTGCTTACCACTGGGACAAATTGCTTGTTGTGCCTTTAACTTTGCTTCTTTTAGAAAATGTAGTTTTCTGACCACAGTGCCTTTTTATTGGAAAAAGTTAAAAACCTGTTAGAATGTAATCCTGATTGATCCTTAGGAAAAACAGGATTTAGGAGACCTGGCAGGTAGTGATGATATACCTAGCTGACAAAACTAGGTGTTATGCAGAAATAACCAAGGTTGCACAGGAATATGAGGTTTCTTTGTGGGCTAAAGAAACTATGACATGATGGCATTGCAATATTGTGCCCATAGTAATTGGCACAACAGTGCAATGTAACTACACTGATATGATCTGATACTAACACTTGGTTTCTTTTTGCTCAGCGTCTCATGGAATTCTGCCATAAAGACAGAACCTTGTATAGTAAGGAAGCTCTCCGGGACCTTTTATTTGGACTTCTTTTTTCCCCAGGAGACTCTTCCACCTTGTAAACTTTAAGAAATATACTATTTGCAATTACATGGACCATTTTCTCAGGCAGTGTAAATTAGAAGACTAGACGTGTTCATGTCCCTTAGGTTCCCCTGACTTTCTCTGTTAAATTACTACATGACTAAAAGATCACAGATTAAAGCAAAGTTAATTTGCACATATTGGTATTAACACCAAGGAAAGCCGTTTGATGCTCTTCGCTCCAGGAACCCTTTTTTCCCACTGGGATGAAGAGTCTGATCAGATATTTCAGCAATAAAAAATAACTTTACGGACTTGAGTATTTGACTCCTAACAGGAGAGGAAAATGCGATATCTTCACCTTTGCATTTGGAAGAAAGAAATTACTTCTCTAAATTAATAGAAAAAGCCGCTTCTTATCCCTTGCCCATTTCAGAGTCCAAGAGCTCAGCGTATACAAGATTTTTATTAACACAGAATGTGACCTTTCCATATAAAGGAGAAAGCCACCTTGACAGAGATAAAGCCATGCTAAAAAAATCAGTCCTGCATTATGATTCGAAACAATTCCTTAGGCAAAGTGGAAACATGAGTGCCAGTCCACTTTTCAGTACTGCAAGTGGCAGAAATCCTACTTATTTCAATAATAGAGGAATGGCTTCACCATGCTAACAATAACAAAGCCATCAGTAAATGGCAATGGGATGATTTCTGTTGTTTGGTGATATTAAATCTCATATAAAATTATACTATGAATACACTGGGAAAGTGATTTCTTTCTTAAGGCAGTGAAAACATTGTGGAAAGATTTGCATACTCACAGGGCACATTTGTCTCCTTAAACAGAAAGTTAAGCATTTGAAAGCAGTATATTTTAAACTTTTGCTCATATATCATGCCTAGATTTGTTTCTTGTCATTATAGGTGATTCCATTCATGGAACTAGCAAAAAATACTTCATTATATATGCATATGCAATAGGTGTTGAGTACAAGGAAAAACCATCAAGTTACACTTGGCGCTCCTCTTCTGCCAATATTTCCTACTACAGACCTGGCTTCATAACACCTACAGAAATTTTTTGCCTCCTTTGACAATCTCCTGAAGATTAAGAGAACACTTGCATAACCAAACTATAGTATGTATGTGCTTACTAGTATTATACTATATACTAGTATATATAATAATTCAATGTATTATTTAAAGCTTTATGGTGCATCTGAATCATATTTTTCAGCAACAATAAGGAAACATGATCATTGCTATGGTTCACGCATGATCTGTGTTGGTAAAGGCTGTAACAGAAATAACTTTGTAATTTGCAGCCATATTGTAGTGCTGAAAGGCCACCATCCATAACCATGCAGTTCCACCTGTTGCCCAAGTGTTCTGGATTTGTCACCAATTCTAGCTTCTTGCACAGCAGCCATGCAAACAGGGCTTTCAGCTTGCTGGCGACGGAAGGTCTGTAGTTCTGCATCTCCAGCAGCACCTTCAGCCCAGCTACTCCACTTTTCTGTAGACTGTTCACAAGTACTCCTGGGGCACAGACTCTTTTGAGTCAGGAAACTTCTGAACATTGCTACATACCCTTTTCAACAAATCTGGCTTGTCCTTCACTTCCTTACCCTGGATTTCCAGAGAATGCCAAATCACCTCTGGCCACATGACGGTTGTTACTCCATCTGGGCAAGGATGTGGAAACCCAATAATAAGGACTGTTAGCTACTGGTCATGTTTCTTAAATCATGACAGAAAGATTTTCAGATGGTGTAGCTGCACATGGTTCACACCCCATAACATGATGTGCCAGTGACAATAATGCAATCTCAAATTTCCATCAAATGTCAAATGGACCTGGGCTTGAAAAGTAAAGTCCTTCAGGGCTTAAAGAAATGTCACCTGAGACCTGGAGAAAAGTCTGTGTCAGGCAACTCACTAACTTCAAGAGATGTGAGGTATTAACATTTCACTTTGATTTAACAAGGCTTGGAGACCTTCACACTCCTTTGGTTAAGAAAAGGAAAATCGAGTTTGCTGCACGCTGTAATTTGTTTTATTTACAGTATTGCCCAACTTTTAATCTGTATAAGCTTAATAACTAACTTTTAAAAGGTGGTTGAATAATTTCAAGACTCCCAAAACAAAAGAACCCTCAAAATTTAGAAGAGAAAAAAGCAAAGGCTAAAGCTACCATTCAGTGTCTGCTTTAAAAGTGGCAGACAGGTAGTCGCTCCATCATTAAGTTACATCGAAAAGGACAACTAAACAAAAAGGGACAATCTTACAAGAAATAAAATCTGAGGTTATTCGATGAACATTTTAAGGCGGCAGTGCCACTGAAACAAGCCCTTCTGCTTGATTTGTCATCAGCTCCTTGTTCTTTCTCTGCATTATCCCCTGCTTTTGCTGAAACAGGTCTCTCTGCAGTGAAGCAATAGGTAACTGATTCGGCTAAAGAAACCTCTCTTTTTGCTGGGTTACTTTCCAGCCGGATTAGTGTCATGGTCATCCTTCTTCATAAGCACAAAAATGATTGTGTTGGCTGACAAACCATGGAGCATGGGAGTAAAAAACAGTGTTTCGAAAGGTGCAGAAGGATTTAATACTGTGCTTTGAATATGCTCAGTGTTCCTAAGCAAGTTTGTTTTTCTTCTTCCTGACAGAGCCAACATTTCAAATTCCTGCCATGTGGTAGGCACAAACAAGGCTTTCCTCCCCTGTTTTGCATATTGTAGTTTAGTTGTGAAGTTTGCAATAATATACATTTCTTGTTCTAATATATATTTACCTGGTCTACACAACCCAAAATCTGTTGGTCACTGAAAAACCCCAAACCTAGAAAAAGCTGCAATGCCAGCCTAAATGGTTTAGATTCTTTAAAGGTCTGGCCTATAGACACTGGCAGCATGCAGAACTCACCAGCGATGGACAGGACAGCGTCGAAGCACTCACTTTGGTAAGGCAGACACAGGCTATGGCATACCATTACTTCATGGCCTTCATTTCATGCTGATTCCACCAACGGGAAACAGTAGTCGCAACCCAGTTTATACACTTGAGAATTGATGTGAAGGTATTTGCCATTTCCACAGCCTGAAGTAATAATGAGGAGGAGAAAGAAAGGCGGACATGTGGTGTCTGTAAAAAAGAAAATGTATTCCTGACATAAGCCATGATGTACACCCTTGACTGGCCTAATAGCTTGAAATTTTCCACCCATTTTAAAGGAGATAGAATTGCAGTGGAATTCAGGTTATTTTTTATAATCACAGTACAATGAGCACAGACTGCTCCTTTCTGTCTAGCAGGCTCTCTGCTGCATGACAGGAGGTGTTCAAGTGGGATTGCTAGAGAGCATTTACCTTGGCCTTCCCACCACATACAGAATCAAAAATATTGATGGTAATGATACTACTGCAATTCTGCTTGTAATAGACTCAAAATGCTAACTGAAAGCATCATGTAGTGGGAGCACAGCACTGAATTATTCCTGTGTATTGAAATCCTGACAAACAAACTAGACTGCTAAGTAGTTAAGTCACTATTAGACCAAACCATTAAATCTATTGTTTTCTGTTTTAACTGCTGCTAATTGCTGTCACCATGACAACAGTGGAGTTTCTTTTTCTGGTATCTCCACGCAGTTTCCTTTTCATAAAGGAGCCTGTGACACGGAAATTTACATCTTCCCAAATTGAAATACTTCTTGTGTTGAAATAAAGGCAGACATCTTTAGATAAGAATGATTTTAATGTCAGCAGTAAAATGGATCTTATCTAAATTTTTGATAATTTGTTTGCAGAATTATCTGGATCTTAACATGAAGTGCATTTTAAAGTAGACTGTTAATTTTAAAGACTTGCCTTCTCACTTGCACCATAAAAGTCATAGTTCAGATTAAGATCAGGGAGGTAAGTGCATCTGGCTACTAATAATACCCTGTACCTTGTGCAGACCTTAGTTCACATCCTGTTTATGGCTGCGCTTACATCAAACATTAAGCTTGGGTCAGAGCCCAGATTTTATCTGTAATTAATTTTTAAAATAAGTTATGGTTATTTTTGAGCCTTCCAAATATTTAAGTCCCTATATTTAGGTTACAGCCATCCCATAGCACCTATTCTGAAACCCTGTGTGGGTCCCTGTGTTCAGTAAGGAGCCTCCCAGCTTCATCAACCTGTATGCCATTTGAACAGGAGATGAATCATTGCTGAGCTGCAGATAGAAGTCTGCTCCTAACTGCCTGTCTAATATTAACTGCTGATCCCACCTCCCAGGAATGAACGAAAGCTATCCAGAGAAAAGCTGTAGCTCTCTCTGTCCTTCCTATTCCTGATTTCAGCACCAGCTGAGAAGAGGTGCTGTGAAATGGTGCCAGCACTTGGCTAACATTAGACTTGGTTTTCCAAGGAGAAAGAGCAGAAAGAGGTCTACCCTGGAGCTCTGACTGGAAGAGAACTCCAGGACTTTTTCTGGTTTTCACTTTTGGAGGGAAAGGCTCCAGTATAAGCCAAACAACAGCTACTAAATATGTTTCCACTAATTCGACACCAGAGGCTGCTTCCCAGGGATGGAGGGGCAGAGGAGAGCCCTGCAGGTAGACTCCTCTCCAGTGCTGTGCCACCACCCTTGGCAATTGTGTTTCACACAAAACTTGTCTCTGGCCATGGACACCACAACAGTGTGCCAGCAGCCTCTGTAGGCCAAAGCCCAGGAGCCAAGCCTGAGCTTAAATTACAGTGCTAACAAAACCCAAAATCTGTGACATCAGTAAAAATTCAATGTGCTGGTTCTTTGTATGTGTTTTATTTGTTCACATTGAAAACACTGCAAAATCTGCCAAGATCTGGTAGGAATATAGTTCCCAGCATTTACACTGTGATAAACTGGGAAAAGTATATGGTAAAGTTTGAAAGATGCCCAAAATGTTAGTGTGATTAGCCCAACCCTCAGTAATTTTTCTCTTTCACAAATGTTTCCATGCTATAGTGGGGAGACTACACATATGTGCTGTTGGAAAGGATTACGGGTCCAAAAAGCTACTTACAAGTCTAGCCGAAACATGTAGAACTGATGAGTTAATGCCCAGTCCTCATTTGGGCACCCTGCATGTATCCACTTCTTGTGCAGGTGCTGAAACCAGTACAGAGGCTTCCCTTGTACAATTTAGACATTCTCAAACCTTTGGGGAATTAAATCTGTCACATATTTTTCCCCAAAGCACTCAGGACAGTGTCATGATACTTGCTTCAAATTGGCCACACCACCCCATGTTGTAAGAGCTAAACAAGATTCCAAATTCCAGAATTATCATACCAATACACAACATAAGCATCCACTAATGATATCTTAATAAATTTAGCTTCAGTTTAGTTGACCCACTGGATACTGGGAAAAGTCAAATTGTCTTCATATACCTATGAATGGTAGAGCAAAATAGGAGGCAAATTTGATAGTCAGTCTGGCCATTTTGATTCCCTAGCTTGATTCTCAAGCTCCAAACTCTTCTGCCACAAATATTGCTTGACAGAAAGAGAGGACATACTGAGACTGTCATTAGCAATGTGATAAACAATGCCACTCACCAATATGAGCCATCAGGCTGCCTGCTTCCTGCTCTGAAATGAACTGCTGCACCTTTGGCCATGCCTTGTAGTGTGTGTCATTGAAGCAAGGAGCAATTTTCTCATAGACACTGTGAATGTGGTCCCTCTCGAGTTGGCTTGCCTCCTTCTCCATCACAGCCCATGCTAGGCTAACTCACTGAAGGCAGTGCAACTGTCCTAGAGAAAGGGAAGGGAGAAAAACAAGTACTGAAACTCTTGTTACCAAAGTACATTTCCTTAAGTTAAGCAGTATGATATTGTTTATTTAGGAAATAGTATTTCCAAATACTATATTGCCATTAAAGAGAAATTGCTGAGGCTTTTAAAGGAAGAAAGGTCATCTAGTCTATGATTTTATACAATGTATTGTTTTCTTATATAAAGCTGAAAGGAATTTTATGACCTACCACTCAATGTTTATTGACTTGCTTATATTGTTATACTCTGGAAGCTGTTAGCTTTTGCTTCATAAAGTCTTCCACCCTTTTCCAGTCTACCCTTGAAAAAGATATTTTCTAAGGAGTCCTTTTTTTACAGACACATCTTAGAAACCAGCAACTGAAAATGATGATGAATACCAGAAGATGCTCAGAAACTGAAACAAAAGCTCCGAAAGGTGTCATTTCTCCTTCGCTTCATTCAGCACCCAGAAAGATCCATGCTTACAGACTTCCTGTTGCACAATTCATTGACACCATGTGTTACTGTGAACAAAAATCTTTCCAGTTTTCCAAGCATCCTTTTTTTCAGCTGTTCTGGATTGGCATGGTGCACTGGTATTAGCAATGCTGCCAGGAAAACCCTATGATATTGTAAATAGCCTATGGCATCCTAAGTCATTGTTCAGTTCACCATGAAACTTTGTACAGAAAAGCTGTAAGGCCTGTGAACTTCACTGAACATACTCTGGCCATGCCAAGATTTCCATCGATTTATCGAAGATTTGGGCCACCAAGATAGGCTGCTCTGGCTCCACTTACATGCTGCAAACATCTCGGTGCAGAATAACTTCTCCTCTGAGGCAAAGATATCGATGACAGCACCTCACCCAAGATCTCTGCACTGCAAGCTGGCCATTAATCTGACTCCTGATACAGTCCTTATCTGGTCCTTATTTTCAAACCCATAAGCATTTAAAATCCCGTCAACTCAAAAGACTATAGTTCTGTGATTTCCTAGGCAATTACATCAAAGGGAAACACTGGAGCAGACTAAGCCCAAATTCAATCCTGCAGTAACAGCAAGAAAATAACTCTGGAGGCGTTTTTGTTATGTCATTTATTAATCTGAAAAACTGTGCTAGGATTAAATCCTGCAGCCCTTGGTGTCTTCTGTCATATCAGATACTCACTCAGCATCACTGCGAAATTGCCCAGACTGCAAGTTTCCTGAATATCCTGCTTAGATCAAAGTGATGACAAGTATTGGAGTGGGGTGAAGAAATTCTTTGGAAGATCATCGTGTTCTCTTCATTATATGTGTTGCTAAATAACAGCGACTTCAGAAATACAGATAATAATAAAACAAAAAGACAATGAAAGTGACTTGCCTTGGTTTAGTCTCTCTGCACTGCAGTGCATATCTTTTTAGCTTCCAGTGAGATTTAAAGCCATCACCTTGCAAGCACTTACACAGATGCTTAACTCTGTGTGTGCAAACAATAGCACTGACTGAATCCAGTGGGGATATTCCGGGCACAGAGTTCACCATATGCATTAGCGCGCACAAGACTGGCTCTCCAAGGCAGAGATATTTTTTTTTATTGTTCTTCATTATAACCAAACTCTGCTGTAGAAGCTAGTTTTTAAAAAATATCTTTAGAAAAACCCCGGTTGAAATAGCTGAAGTGCTCTACTGGGGATCATTTCAAGAGGAAGCTGATGTACTACCAAATATACAGGGAAAGGCAGAAGGAAGCGAGAGGAGAGGGAAATTGTTCTTTGGAAAAGCTGCAACATCATTTCAAAGCTCTGCTATTGCTTCATTTGACAAGAGGAAATAATAACTGGTGAACTGATGCGAGATCACAGCAGTGAAGAGAACAGAGCTGTTTCTGTTTAATTCCAGGCTTACACTCAGGATAGCTCACTTAGAGGCAGACGGACAGCCTGGAAGTTGCTACCAGCTTGAGACACTTAATTACAAGGAAAAGAAAGAAGGTACATATTAAAGCACCCAGCAAGAGGAACCACATAGTAAGATACTCTTTCAAAGTAAGGCAAAAAAATGTGCAAATGCAAAAAACCCATCACAAGTTGTGTGTAAAACAGTGTCTCCCCTGGAACAGGAGCAAAAAAGATGTAACGGGCTAGGTTTAAGTCCGCTTAGAATTAGGAAGGACACAACATCTTTTGTTTTAAAATGGTAGCTCCAAGAGTGGGGGTAATGGTCTGCCTCTCTGAGATTTAGAAGTCCAACACTGCAAGGCACTATTAAAATAAATTTTCTATATGGTTCTTAGAAGAAAGTACCACTTTGTGGGGGAGGCTGGAGGAAAAGACCAGTCAGGTTGGTCCCCAGCAACAACCAGCAGTCATGCTATGGACATTTCTGCCTAGAGGGGTCCAATGAATGCCCATCTCCTACATTTACCAAGCCATAAACCACAAAATGCTTGTCGACACTCCATTTAATGCTTTTAGTACAACAGACTGAAAACCGTAAAAAATACAGTGCACCAGAGGGAGAGAGCAGAGAGATGTTTGAGGGCACAGCCACTAAGTTTACTAAGTAAAACTGTTCAATCTTAGGAAGCTGGTTACGACACACATTGTGGAAACAATAAAAAAACCAAAATCAAAACACAAACAGGGATGCCTACCAATCTAGCCTGGGGGAAAAAAAATTTCTGGGGGGTTGACTCAAATTCAAACATATGATTTATACATGCCAGTTTGAACCTCAGACATTCCAGTTTCTCTGTCATCCCCAACATCCTTTCTCTAGTCACAGGGAAAGCCAGAAAATGACTTGGAAATTTAGCTATGCATCAGGAAAAAAAATCATTTTCTGCCCAACACAAAATTGGATATTTAGTGCTGCAAGTGTCACACAGTGGCATTTTACATTGGTGGTGTTTGCTTACTTGCATAATAAAGGCTTTGGGAAATGCAGATATTTTCTTTTGAGTGCACTCACCCCTACCTTTATGTAAATTACAAATAAGTAAATCTATTCACCCAGAGCTGGCAGGAAAGCAAAATGAAGAGGTACAGAGCAGCAGTTCAACCTGACTGCCTGTCACCTAATCTTAAACTAAATTTGACACAACTTGATTGAAAGTGAAGTTAAATTTGAGTTTAAAAGCCATTAAAAACTTCTGAGTTCACAAGTGATTATCAACTTCCTGAAGGCTGTGAAGCCTCCGACTGCTCATGTGGGACGCGAGCCTCATGCCGGCTGTGCCTCAGGCTTTGGGGAGCCCTGACACCCCCCGCAGCATCGCGCCCCAGGGGGTACCCCAGGCAGCTGGTGGAAAATGAAATCATTTGGGAGGAGAACAGGCTTTCTAATTCTAAATTATTTCATTCTTTGGGTAATACCCAATGAAGTCAATTTAACTCAGCTGCTCTGTGGTTTAACCTAATAGGAGAGAATAAACTGAATTGGTAATAAGCTTGCTTTTGACAGGGAGAGTCTTCTAGAAGGACGTGTCATCAGAGACCTCCCAGACATAATGAGTAATTCCCAATTTAAAGAAATGCCTATTCTTTCCCTCTGCCACATAGCACGCGCAGTTGTGAAAGCAGCCGCAGGACTGGGCTGCCCGGGGCCACGCAGCGACTCTCGCCAAGCATGGTGAGCAGAGGGCAGCTCTGCCAGGGCCCCTCTGGAGCCCTGTGCATGTGGGCAAGGCCATGGGAGAGCTGGTGGGAGCACGGGAGAAATGGGGCTGGCTTGGAGACGCGTCCTGGGGCCATAGAGCCCTCCTGGCCGCTGGCTGGAGAGGTAAAACTGGAGCTGCCAAGCTGAGCTGGGCTTCTTCAGAAATGAGATTAGCTTAAGTCTTGTAGTAATCAGTGCCAGCGAATGACAAAACAGCTGGTCCATCACAGCTGAAAATCCAAACCAACAACTCCAGGAACACACTATTTCTAACACCTATGAAAGAGACGGTGGTGCTTCCCCCGCCCTCGGTTAAACAAGTATTTTTGTGACGATACATTTGGAAAGCCTGCTTAATTCTCCCTCTCTGCACTCCCTCCACCATCATCATTCCCACCTTATACACAGCCATGACATTGTGACTGCATTGAAACAGCTTTTCTGTGAAGTGCCTAATCTGTGTGTGAAGCACTGCGAATATTCAGCTGGACCTTGGCAGGGTCCCTTCAGGGACTTGCAGCAAGTTTGTTCTTCCACCAGCAGCACCAGCCACAGCACTCTGCCAGTCAGCCTAACAGTGCCTACCCCTGTGAAGCAGAAAAGAAAAGAACAAGAGAGGAGAAACTGTGATATTGGCCTTAAAGCCTTTGAATGATGGTTCCCATGAGGTGTCAGGATCTGGGGAAGGACTGATTAACAGAAGAGGAAATGCAATATGGGGCACAGAGGGACTAGGAGAAAAGGAGAAACAAAAGAAGCTAGATGGGAAGAAAATGATAAAAGGGAATTTTATAAATAATAAAGAGGGAAAATGAAGGGCAAGGAAGGAAATGAAAAGCAAGAGGAAAAAACTGAGAAAAAGAAGAGAGGATAAAAAAGCAGACATGTAGAGAAACTCCAGGTTAGTATTTTAATTAGTTGGCCTCACTGTATTTTTCCTAGATACCATCATGCACGGGCACAGCATCACAATTTGACAGTTAATCAGCCATTTGGGGATTCCTCATAATGCTGTATTAATATTACCGTAGCATGGTGAAACCTTCCCACAGCCTCCCAGCTCCTGCAGTGCATCCTCCTGGCCTTATCGTCACCCTTTTACAGGGCTGAGAGGCAGCAGATCTGCATCTTTTCCACCTTCCTAACGCCACAGGCAACCACAGCTTAAGGTCAGTACATGCCTTTCTGAATTCCCCCGTGTTGCAGGTGCTGCTGGGGAGGTGGTCACATGCAGAAGAGAAGCAGGAAGGAAAAACTAGAAGGGAAGGATGGGAATTGTGAGACTGAGCCAGTGCTTACTCAGAAAAAGCCACAACTTTTGGAAAACCTGACATGGGGACATGTTCACCTAATCCAGGAAATTAACCCTGAAGGGCAGCCTCACTAATTGCCAATAACCAATACCGGTCCCAGCGCTGCAGGAGCGGGAAGGGAGAGAAGTCTGCCTGAAAAGTCCCAGCATATTTTGAAGGGAAAATGAGGGTAAAGCTAACTCCAGAGGGGACATTGTGGTGCTTTCTGGGTATCCCTATAGAAAGCTGGAGTGTGGAGCTTGATCCATAGTCCTGGAGTCTGGAGTGCAACATGGCAGCAGGGACAGATGCAAAGGGATAACTCTGTGGCCCTACAGGCTAGAGAAGGTGCTGAACCTTGGAGACCTGAGCTACACAATGACACCCTTTGTGACTTTCAAGATTTGACCTTTGGTCCCGATATAAAAAATAATTTTACCAGTACTTCTGTAACGGAGGAAAAACATGTTTAGGGAATTTGGGACACTGAGTGTTAAAATAGGCATCAACCCACTTTGCCTTAAGCATCAGCACTATGTTCTTGGGCTGCTGTTTTGTTTCCACGGTGGCTGTGCTACCCTGACCTACTCAGGCATAACCAGTTATAAAATTTTCCTCTACCTGTTCTTGTTGCCTTCACAGATGGACAGAAGATCTCTTCCTGCTCACTAGCTCAGACTGCCATGATATAGTCTGCTGATCCCAGCCGTTTGGAAGTGTAGCACTACAACACATCTTTTCCTAGGAACCCCTTGCAAGTCTCTAAGTAAACATAATATATGGAAGGAACAACGTCTATCTCACAGCAAAGGAGGAAAAAAACAAATTTAGAGCCTGAAAAATAACAAAAGCAGCCCTCTTGCCCTAGTCCTAATGTGGAAAGAAAATGAACTTCACAGCATTTGGAAAACTACTGATGGAGTGGAGATGTCACCTCTAGAAGCTGTGCTGCTGTACCGTTGCAGCATACTCTCCTCAGCAGCAGCTGTGACACGAAATTCACATCTTGCCCAATTCATCTGACATCCGAGGAGAATTTTTACAAACACATGTTGGCAACAGCTATGAGTAATAAAGCAAGCTTACATCACCATCGGAGCTCGCTCATCCTGACATGGAGCTGTCACTGGAAGGGCGGCTTAAGTAATAAAGCTTCCCTTGGACATGCATCTGTGCATACCTGAGAATGTTGATGCTGCTCAGGGGATATCACCCTAAGTGGGGGCAAAAGAAAATTCCCCCAAAGAAGAAGACAGACCCTGCAAACTCTGGTTTGAGTCACTGGCAAACTTGCTTGTAACAAGAGCATCCTTTTCATAGTTTATGAAATAACTTCTAAAAACTATCATCTCCTTCCATGTTGCTGCACTGAGACAGCCTCTGTTATGGGTTTGTGTGGCGCGGTTTTCTTGGGTAGTGGGGGAGGGGGCTGCAGAGGTGGCTCCTGTGAGAAGCTGCTGGAAGCTTCCCTGGCGCCAAAAAGTCGGACCCGCCTCTGGCCCAGGCCGAGCCCATCAGTGATGGTGGGAGTGCCTCTGGGATCACATATTTAAGAAGGGTAACCGGCAGTGAGTGG